>RQSC01000028.1:549540-621368 GCA_013416795.1 Prasinococcaceae sp. CCMP 1430
GGCGCGGCCGGAGCCGGGCGCGGCATGTGCAAGCCGCCGCCGCCGTCGCCAATGGGCCGCAAGCGCTCGCTCGAGCCGCCGGCGCCCGAGGTGAAGAGCGCGGTCGCGCAGACGGCGCCAGCGGCCAAGCGCCCCAAGGAAGACAAGGCCGCCGTGAGCGCGGAGGCGATACCGTACTTCACTGCGCTCGCGACCTTCTTGAGCTACGGGCAGCTCATCGTGGTCGGGTACATATGGGACTTCATCCTGTACACTGTCCTGCGCCGCCAGCGCGACTCGAGCCACGCGGTCGGCTACGCGCCGCTCACGCGCGACTTCGAGGACTTCTACACGCGCAACCTGTACCACCGCATCTCGGACTGCTGGAACCGTCCCGTGTGCTCCGCGCCCGGCGCCTGGTTCGACGTGGTGGCGCGCGAGGCGCCCGCGGACGCGGGCAAGCGCAGCTGGCCGCCCGAGCTGAAGCACACGGGCGAGACCATCCGCGCGCTCAACCTGGGCAGCTACAACTACTTGGGCTTCGCGGCGGCGGACGAGTACTGCACGCCCAGGGTGGTCGACACGCTCAAGGCCCGCGGCGCTGCGACGTGCGCCCCTCGCGCGGGCGGCGGCACCACCGACGACCACCTGGAGCTCGAGAGGCTGATCGCCGAGTACCTGGGCAAGGAGGCCGCGGTGACGCTGGGCATGGGCTTCGCCACCAACTCGCTCATCATCCCCGCGCTGGTGTCCAAGGGCTGCCTGGTGGTGTCGGACAGCCTCAACCACAACTCGATCGTCAAGGGCTGCTCGGGCTCGGGCGCCAAGGTCAAGGTGTTCCGACACAACGAGCCCGACCACCTGGACCGCGTGCTGCACCGCGCGATCGCCGAAGGACAGCCTCGCACGGGCCGCCCCTGGAAGAAGGTGCTGGTGGTGGTGGAGGGAATCTACTCGATGGAGGGCGAGGTCTGCCGCCTGAAGGAGATCGTGGCTATCAAGAAGAAGTACCGCGCGTACCTGTACCTCGATGAGGCGCACTCCATCGGCGCGGTGGGCGCGACGGGGCGCGGCATCTCGGAGCTGCAGGGCGTGGACACCGCCGACATCGACATCATGATGGGCACATTCACCAAGTCGTTCGGCAGCTGCGGCGGGTACATCGCGTCGAGCCGCGCGGTGGTGAACCACCTGCGCGCGCACTCTCCCGCGCACCTGTACGCCACCGCCATGAGCCCGCCGTGCGTGCGCCAGTGCATCGCCTCGCTGCAGGTCATCATGGGCGCCGACGGCTCGGACCGCGGCGCGCAGAAGCTCGCGGCCATCAGGGAGGGCGCGAACTTCCTGCGCACGGAGCTCGAGGCGCACGGCTGCATCGTCCTTGGCGACAAGGACTCGCCCGTCCTGCCGGTGATGCTCTTCAACCCCGGAAAGATCAGCGCCTTCTCGCGAGAGTGCCTCGCGCGCGGCGTCGCGGTCGTCGTGGTGGGCTTCCCGGCGTGCCCGCTGCTGCTCAGCCGCGTGCGGCTCTGCGTGAGCGCGGCGCACAGCAAGGAGGACCTCAAGCACGCCGCGGCGGTGCTCAAGGAGGTGGCGGACATTGTCGGCGTCACGTATGGGGATGCCGACAAGAAGAGGCTCATGGAGGCCAATCCGGAGGTCGCCAAGTGCCTCGCGCAGGAGGCGAGATGAACGCCCGCGCCAGGCGCGCGCGCGCGCGCCCGCGAAGGGGGAGGGGGAGCACGGCCGGCGCCGCGCCGCGCCGCGGCGGGCTCGTGCATTGGGCGGTGTGGTTTTTTGTGTGTACGGCCCGCGCGCCGCAAACATTTAATTCGAGGATGGTGTGCCATGGGGCCTCGCGTCCGCGCACGCAGGTGCGGGTGGGTGCTTTGGGGTGGCGCCCGGGGCGCGCTTGCCCCTCCAGCCTCTCCGAGTCCCGCTGTCTTCCCCTCCCCCTCGACCCGCCTGCGCGCGGCGCAAAATTGACGGCCCACGCGCGCGCGCGCGCGCCATTTTTGCGCGCGGGCGGGCGATTGAAACCCACCGTGTCAAAACGCATGCGCAAGGGACCAATCGAAACCCTGGCCCATGCAGGATCACAAAAACCTGAAATCGCGCGAGTGGTACCGTACCGTAATGATGGTACTGTGCCGATGGGACAGTACTGTACGGGACTATGTACGCGTGTGTTGTGATGGTTCAGTACCTACAGTACCATCGCCGCGCGCCTGCGCACACGTGCAGGCAGTGCCAACGCACCATGTGCACACACACACACGCACACACGCACGCACGCACGCACGCACGCACACACATACATACAGTACACACACACACACACACACACACACACGCACACACACACACGCACGCACACACACGCACACACACACACGCACGCACACACACGCGCGCGCGCACAGACGCCCGCGTGCAGACCCGCCGGCCGCACACACACGCCATCGTCGCACCCATCCACACACGCACAAAACAAGATGCCGGCGTGGGTCGAGCGATCGACACGCCGTGGCGAGGTCGCAGACTCGCGGCGGCGACGACGCCTGCGTGCGGCGGCCAGCTCTGCACGCCCGCCCGCACTCGCGCTGCGGCGCTGGCCAGCCCGACCCCCCGATCCGGCGCCCGCTCGTCGATGCCTTCGACGGCGCGTGCGGGGCACAAAAAAGAGGCGGCAGCTTCCTCCTCGCGGCGCCGGGGCGCGTGCCCGCGAGCCTGTTTCCTCGCCGGGCGGTGGTGTGGTTCGCTCGCTGTTGCGGCTGACAGGTGTACGATAGGGTGTGCCTGGATCGGAGCGTGGGGGAGAGTGCCGTCACTGCAACGTCGGCACCGCCCGTCACTGCCGCGGCGGAACAAAACACGAAAACAGCCCCAATCGAATGGCGCGGGCAGGGGGGCGCGCGCGTGTTTTCCGTGCGCCGCACGCAATCGGGATATTTTTTGCGGAACGGGAATCCTGTGCGGGATGGGCGCGCGCGCGGGATCCGCGGGCCCCTTCGGAGGGCGCGCGGGGGCGCGGGAAGGAGAGCGAGTGCTTTGGCGCGGGGGGCGAGGCGGGGGGCGGCGGGCGCACGCTGCTGCTGCGCGGGGCGCCCGAGCAGGGGCAGGGCCGAGGGCAGGGGCAGGCGCAAGGGGGGGAGGAGAGCCCGCCGCGACGACGGGGAGGATCTTCCGAACCTCCGCTGTATGCGTGGCCCGGCGATGCCAACGCTACCCTGGCGCAGCAACTGCAGGGCGACGCGAGCTGGCAGAAAGGGGAGCAGGCGGCAGCGGGAAGGCACGCCCTGCATGGCGGCACGACCAACGCCAACGCGATCGAATTGAGCGACGACGACGACGGCGGCAATCTCAGCACTGAGGTTGACATACTGGGGACGGGTGGCGGACATGGCAGCCGTGGAGGCGGAGGAGCTGCGAAGGGCGGTCGCAGCACCGGCGATGGGCGTGGCGCGCCGGGCGGAGCGGATGTTAGCGGCGCCGACATGAGGGGCGGCGATCAGCAGCACGTCCGCGATTCCCTGGCAGTGCGCTCGGGCCGAGCTGGGTCGCGATCGACCGGAATACCGCCCAATCCGAGCCCGACTGCGGCCGCCGTGGCGCCGAGGCTTGGGGCTTCCGAACGGGCGCCGTCCAAGTGGGGGCCGTTGGGCCTGGTCGACATGGGGACAAAGAGCTCGATTGGTGGGGCGAGCCGGCGCATCACTGACTGCACGAGTCCGACCCAGCGCACGCCCGCTGGAACTGCAGCCGGCGCGGAGGGGCGAGCGCAGACGACCCCAGCCACGGCTCCGCCGAGACTTGGCGCTTTCACCACCCACCGCGCCGACTCTCTCATCTCGGGGGCAGCCGCCTCTGCCCAGTGCACGCCCGCTGCCGCTGCCCATACGCGGTCGGCCGTGAACGTGCCAGCGACCGCTCCGGACAAGATCCAGCGTCAACTTGATGGCGGTGAGACCATCGTGATTGAGGCCGTCCAGGCGTACTATGGCAACGAGCATCTGAAAGGCGCGACGATGAAGGTGGAAACGTCTCGGCTGGTGTTTGACCTGCGATTGAGCGATGATGCGGCAGATATGGCGGGCGGCGTGAGACAGGCGCGCATCTGTCTCGATTTACTGGAGAGCAAGAAATGGGAAAAGGGCACCTTTCGGGTACGACAGCCGCGGCGTTGCCACACCTCGCTGCGCGTGCAGCGCGCGGATGTGCTGGAGAGAGAAGCGCAGCGCGCCACTCTTGTTGCCCCAGCTGACGGATCGATCACTGACATCCGCGCTTGCCCTGTCGGTGCGCGTGCGCGCCATCCGCCCTCACTGGGTGTTCCCCCGCGCTTGGCATGCATCTCTCCCGTCGTAGGCACACTATTCGGATGCAATCAACATCCAAAGGTCCGAGTGTGTCATGTTCTATGTGTGCCCGCCAAAGCGCTTGCAGCCAACGCCCCTCGAACCTTACCTGCGCCAAGACCCGTGGTTCGAGGGCCTGATCTTCCTCTTCGCTCGATCGGACTACCTACGTTTCAAGAGAACCATATTTCGCCGGCTCCAGCCCGTGTGGGAAAAGTACAAGGGGGACCCAGGCGCCGACCAGCTGTGCAACCTCTACAAGCGCCGTAATAGGTGGGACCAGGGCACTGCCGACATTAACGTCCAGGGCAGTCCTCAGTCTCAGTGGCAACCCCGCCGGAGCACGCCGGTGAGTCCTCGCGTCGCACGCCTCGCTGCCATGATCCGTGAGCCCGTGCGCGCTCACGCGCCTCGCATCAAGAGCCCGCCCCTCCCCCCCCCCCCCNGCGCCAGCCCCCCCCCCCCCCCCCCCCCCCCCCCCCAACACACACCTCAATGTGTGCCAATGCCCTGCGTCGCACTGACATGACTCCTGCGATCGTGCACAGACCCACTCTGTGCCTGAGCGTCTGTTTGAGGCGTCGAGCCGCGGAAGAAGCCCGACGCCACGCAGCAGCGCTAAGAAGCGCTCGTGGTACTTCGGTGGGTACGGCTCGCACAACCCGAGGCGTTCCGCGCGCAAATCGAATGATCCGAAGAGGCACAAATCGATCCTTCCCCGCGAGCCAGAGACGGTGGACTTGAGCGACGATGATGGGGCCCCGGGCCCCAGTGTCGAGGGCGATGTCTTCTTCTCCAAAGCGTCGCGCCACACCACGCTGAGCGCGCCTGTGGTGTACCCGCCCGACGCGCTGGACTGCATCATGGTAGAAGACAGCGACCTGGACTGCCTCATGCCTGGCCAGTTTCTCAACGACACGATGGTCGACTTCCTCATTCGCAGGAGCATGCACACGGCCAACTTGCGCGACGGCGACGGCCCGGTGTACTGCTTCAGCAGCTTCTTCTTTAAGAAGCTCACGCGCGATCGCAACGCCACCCCGACGGAGGCCTACCTCGGCGTGCGGCGCTGGACGAACGACGTCGACATTTTCGCCAAGCCGTTTCTCATGATTCCGATCAACCACGCATTCCACTGGTTTCTCGCCATCGTGTGTATGCCCGGCCAGGCCGGCGACTCTCGCTTCGAGCTCGGTGGCCTTTCGACGCTGAGGCCGTGCATCCTGCTGCTCGACTCGATGCGAAATTCGGACGGCGTGCGACATTGGGTCAGCGAGGCTATCCATAGCTACCTGAAGTGCGAGTGGGACGCGCGCAAGAGGCACATCGCCGCCCCCGGGGGTGGCGAGGGAAGACCCGAAGCGGGAGGTGCCGCAGTTGCGGCGGCCGCGAGTATCGCCGCGACGGAGGGGCGCGCGCGCGATACTGCGACCGAGGGCGTCGCGATAGGCGGTGCGAGCCACAACCCTGCAGTGGTGCCCGCGGACGCCGGGGGGGACGGCGATGCTGGCGTGCGCGTCTTCGACGACGTGACGATGCCCATGAAGATGCCCTACGGGCCGCAACAGGACAACCATTACGACTGCGGCCTTTTCGTGTGCAAGTACGCCGACGAGTTCGTGAAGCAGGTGGCCGAGCGAGGCCAAGACAGCGTGGCGGGTAACGTGGACTCGAAGGGCGTCCCGTTTTTTATGAATCAGGAGTGGTTCGGAATCACGGAGGTGGCCGAGAGCCGCGACCTCATCATGCTCCAGCTGAAGGAGCTCGACAAGGAGCAGAACCCCGCGGGTGGTGGCGCGCCCGACGGCGACGCTCGTGGCGCAGACAGTGATGCTCAGCCGTCGGACTCTGAGGATTGCATGGTGATCGACACTCCCGGTGGCATGCCCCAGCCCGCGCAGCCCGCATCGGCGGGCCGTGGCGCTGCTGAGGGCTCGAACATTCCTGTGCTAGTACACGATGAGGAACAGGCGCGCGTCGCGCAGCAGCGCTCTGCGCAGCTCAAGAAGTCGCTCGACGAAGAAAGCGACGCCGACGAAGACGCCCGTGCTGTCACAGCTCGAGCGGGTGGGCATGGCGCTGGCGGTGCAGTCGCACGCGCCAACTCCGAAGACGGCGTGGCGCGCCAGCTTGACCTCGGGAGCGCGGAGACGGCGCCGCCCTCAGCCTCTGGAGCGAAGGCTTGGGCGGCCGAAGCGCCGGCCGCCGTGGCGCAGGCGCGCCCACATGCGCCCGCCGATGACTCGCCAGGAATGCAGGCGGCTCTGGGTGGCTTGAATCCGCGCTATCGAGAATCGAAGAACGGTCGCGCCTCCGATGCAGTGCCGACGGGCGCACCGCCACCGCCAGCAGCGGCTGATGGCACCCGGGTGCGCTACCGCGAGGCGAGGTCCAGCAAGTCGCAAGCCGCGCGCACACCCACCTGCGCGCCGTCTGCGGCCGAGGGCGCGCCGCGCGCGCCCGAACAAGTCATTGACTTGGCCTCATCCGGCTCCGACGGCGACACCGACAGCGACGACGGTGCGTTCAGAGTGCAGAGATCACGATCAGCAGCCGCCGCCGGAGCGGCCGAGCACGACCGGGCTGCGAGCGCCGCGGCTGCTCTCGGTGCGCAGGGGTGTGCCAGAACGCGCTCCCCCACGCAGCAGGGGCGTACGCGGGAGGATCGGCCGAGGATTGCCGACGATGCTGCTATGGCAACCCCCGATGATGCCGACGGCGCCGTGCCAAGCACGCTCGTGCAGCGCGCGGGCCGTGCGGAAGGAGGCTCGCCACGCGAGCAGGCTGCGGCTGAAAGCGACAACGACGTGCAGATCCTCGAGCTCGAGGACGAGGATATGGCCGAGGACGAGCGCATGCTGCTCGCCGGTGGCAGCCAGGCGCCGTGATCGCGGGCGGCGCGCTCAAGCCTTGTGCCAACGGTGGCAAGGTCACTGGAATAAAAAATAAGACAGCTACACGTGAGCACCCGGTGGGCAGGTTAAGCCTGCCCACACCTGATAATGCGTGCGCGCGGGCAAAAGTGTGTGCGTGTGTGTGTGTGTGTAAACATTGCGCGCGTGCAATGGCGCGCAAGAGGGGAGAAGGGGGGGAGGGGAAGGCGGACGCGCCCGACGCCCGCGTCGCTACACGGTCTTCGCCTTGCGCGGCGGCATGAGCGCGGAAACCATAGAGTAGAGGCTGAGTCCCGACGACACCACGCCGACCGTGCCGAGCTGCCTGGGCGACATGCCGGTGATCACTTGCGCGAGCCCGGCCGAGAGCAGAGTCTGCGCGGCCGCCTGCGTGGCGGCGATGGCCGCCTTGTCCCGCGCCTTGTTTGCCGCGGCCACGCCTTCGAGGTCGCCGGCGTCGGCCGCTTTCGCACCCTTGGCCACCGCCCGCGCAAGCGTGTCGAGTTCGAGCAGCAGCTGCGCCACGGACGCGACGAACCAGCCGCGAAACGACGCCTTCGACAGACCCGCGGCGGCCTCCTTGCCTCCCACCGATATGGCACCGACCCTGCAAGTGCGCTGCGTCAGTGCACGGCGTCGCGAAGGCGGGCAGGCGTGGGATGGGTTTGTGGGTGGTTGGTCGGGTCGGGGTCGGGGTCGGGGTCGGGGTCGGGGTCGGGGTCGGGGTCGGGGCAGGCAGCGGTGGGCTTACTTGTTGAGCCAGCCGATGTTATCCAGGCCCACGAACGCGATCAGGCCCAGGGCCTTGAGCTTTGCGAGCAGCCGCCTGTGCTCGGGCCCGCTCCCGACCGCGTAGGGGCCCTGAGCGAACAGCACGGGCACCGCGAGCTCGAGTGGCTTGCCGAAGCGGAACGGCTTGCGCGAGGCGCCGAGCGCTTGCGCCATGGTAAGCTGCCAGCCGGGCTTGCCCGCGGCGACGGCCATCATCGCATACTGCAGGCTCGCCAGGCACTGCGCGCTCGCGGCCGGCAGCGCAGTAGAGGTTGGCCACCCAAAGTGCGGCGGGGCGCGGCGCGTCAGTGCACGCCCTCTGCAGCAGCAGCCTCGCTCCCATTCGCGGGCCTCGGGCTGCGCGCCGCACCTTGTCGCGGCCGTCGTACTTGCCGAGCACCGCCGACACCACCTTCCAGTGCGTGAGGAAGTCCACCGCCGTGACGTTCATGGCGTCCGCGCCGCCCACCCCGCGCGGGCGCCGCGGGAGGCTCGCGGGGGGAAGGGGAAGGGAAGGTGTGTGTGGTGCGCGCGCGTGCGCGTGTGCGGGGGGGGGGGGGGGGGGGGGGGGGGGGGGAGATGCGCGCGCTGTGGCGGGGCCGCCAGCTCAGCGCGCGCCGCCCCGGAAATCCCCATCCGCGAAATTCATTTCCGCGAAATCTATAATCGATGAAATTACCACCGCCCCTCGAAGCCGCGGAATGCCGTCTCGAAATGAGGTCGTACCGCGTTTTGTTTTCGCTTTTTTCGCGCGCTCTGCTGCCAGAATGTTAAACCCTAACCTAAACTATGAAGTGACAGATCAACGTACACTGTTCGTACAGTATATGTACTGTAATGTAATGTAGACCAACAAATCTTCTGACAAAACCCTAACATGTGGAGGTTTAATTGATGCATTTCCACCTGTCAAGTACCGACGGGAGACTATGCGCTGTCGCGAAACGGAAGCACAGCGCCAGCGCTAGTAGCGCACGCGGCGGGGCAGGGGTGGGGTGGGGGTCACTCGCGCGTCGGCAGCGCCAGAGGCGCCGCGCCGCCATGTCGGGCTACGATGAGGGCAACGTGTACTACCAGAACCAGGGCATGATCCAGGAGGCCGCCGGCGACGACGCGGACGTGCTGACGCGCGCGACGGTGAAGCGCAAGTTCCGCGAGTTCCTCGCGGGCTTCCGCGACGGCGACGAGCTGGTGTACCGCGACAAGTGCGAGCAGCTGCGCCGCTCGGACGACCCCCACAAGGTGCTCTCCGTGCGCATGGAGCACCTCCAAAGGTTCGACGACGAGCTGGCCGGCATGCTGCGCAACGAGCCGGCCGAGTACCTGCCGCTCTTCGAGGTGTCCGCGGCCGACCTGATCGCCATGCTGCAGGTGCGCGTTGCGGACGGCGAAGACGAGAGCGCCCTGATCGACGTGGAGGTGACGAACGTGCAGGTCCTCCTTAGCTCCAATGAGGAACCGAAGAAGCTGCGCGAGCTCACCGCGGAAAACATCTCCAAGCAGATCCTGTTCTCGGGCATCGTGACGGCCGCCTCGCGCCCCAAGTCCAAGGCGACGCTCATCTGCCTGCGCTGCCGCACGTGCGGCCACCTGACCTCGATCCAGTGCAAGCCGGGCATCGGCGGCGCGATCAAGCCGCGCCGGTGCGGCGCGTCGGAGCAGCAGCAGGGCCCCGAGGGCTGCCCACTCGACCCATACGTCGAGCTCGAGGACAAGTCCAAGTACGTGGACCAGCAGACGCTCAAGCTGCAGGAGGTGCCGGAGGACGTGCCCGCCGGCGAGCTGCCGCGCTCGGCGATGCTCGTGCTTGACCGCTCCCTGGTGGGTCGCGTGGCGCCCGGCACGCGCATGACGTGCACGGGCATCTACTCCATCTACTCGGCCGACAAGAAGAGCGGCTCCAAGGCCAACCTCGCCGCGCTGCGCCAGCCGTACATCCGCGTGGTGGGCATCGACGAGGAGAGCGAGGGCAACAACCGCAACAAGCCCACCTTCACGCCTGCAGAGGTGACTGAGTTCAAGGAGTTCGCGAAGCAGCCGGGAATCTACGAGGCCTTGCGGCAGCGCATCGCGCCCTCCATCTACGGCGGCGACGACATCAAGCGCGCCGTGGCCGCGCTGCTCTTCGGCGGCTCTCGCAAGCAGCTGCCCGACGGCACGCGGCTGCGCGGAGACGTCAACGTGCTCATGCTGGGCGACCCGTCGACGGCCAAGTCGCAGTTCCTCAAGTTCGTTGAAAAGACCGCGCCCATCTCCGTGTACACCTCGGGCAAGGGCTCGAGCGCGGCGGGTCTCACCGCGTCGGTGGTGCGCGACATGAACAACGAGTTCTACCTCGAGGGCGGCGCGATGGTGCTCGCCGACGGCGGCGTGGTGTGCATCGACGAGTTCGACAAGATGCGCCCTGAGGACCGCGTGGCCATCCACGAGGCCATGGAGCAGCAGACCATCTCGATCGCGAAGGCGGGCATCACCACGGTGCTCAACTCCCGCTGCTCGGTGCTCGCGGCGGCCAACCCGCCCAGCGGGCACTACGACGAGATGGCCGACGCCCAGGACAACATCGAGATGCAGTCGACCATCCTGTCGCGTTTCGATCTCATCTTCCTGGTGAAGGACGAGCGGCTGCGCGACCGCGACTTGGCGATCGCCGCGCACGTGGTGGGGGTGCACTCGGCCGCCGGACAGACGAGCGCCGAGGACAACGAGGAGGAGGCCGAGCGCGAGCGCTTCATCCGCCGCTACGTCGAGTACGCGCGGCACCACGTGTACCCGCGTCTCACTGAGGAGGCGGCGCTGCGCCTGCGCGACAAGTACGTGTCCATCCGCGAGCAGTCCAAGCAGTCGCAGCTCGAGCACGGAGTGGCGCCGGTGCCCATCACCGTGCGCCAGCTCGAGGCCATCGTGCGCGTCACGGAGGCGCACGCCAAGATGCGCCTGTCCAACGTGGCGACCGAGGCTGACGTCGAGCAGGCCGTGCGGCTTTTCGAGGTGTCCACGGAGGACGCGAGCAAGGCGGGGCTGGACCAGGACTTCTCGCCCAATGCCGAGCAGCTGAAGGAGCTGCAGGGCGTCGAGGAACAGATCAAGCGGCACGTGGCCATCGGGCAGTACATCGGCGAGAAGTCGCTCGTCTCCAACCTCGAACGCTACGGATACACCACGGGCGCCGTGCGGCGCGCACTGCTCGCCATGGCCAAGCGCGGCGAGGTCGACTTCAGGAGGGAGCGCAAGACGATCATGCGAGTTTCGTAGGGCGCGCCGCCGGCGGCGGCGGCGCGACCGAGATCGCACGCGCACCATATAACATAGTCCATACACGCATACCTCGCCGAACAGCTGCAGGCCTGGCGCTGCGCCCTCAGCCGCGGCGGCGCGCGTCGCCCGTGAATTCGTCATTCCTAGTCCCTCTAGCCGTCCCCTAGTACCTCCTAACTTTTAGTTCGCACGCTCCGTTCTGCCTCGCCGAGCACCCTCTTCACCGCCGCCGTGGTGGCGTCCTCCTCGGCATCGTCTGCGCCGCCCCCGGCGCGTGCCCGGGCTCGGGCCACCCCGTGCAGCGCGAGGCACGTCTCGACACCTGCTGCAAACTCCCCAAACGACACCACAGCGCCGACCTCTCTCCGCAGTGCAGCGCTGAGCGCCGTTGCGCTGGCAGAGCTCACTCGCGGCTGGATTTCCCCGGCGCTCCCCGGCGCGGGCTCCTTTCCTACGAGAGCCGAGGGCGAGTGCACAGTGCCGCACGCAGTTCAAGCGCCTGCAGATCAGCGCGAGGCAGAGGAGCGCGCTAGAGCAGCGCACATGAGCAAGAAAGCACGAGTGCGCGCGTGAGGAGCTCATGTAGCTACACACACACACACACAAAAGTAATCCGCGACGAACCTTGGAACATGTGCCCCGCTCCACACCCTTCAACGGCCTCATCGCACAGCGCGTCGACGAGCGAATTGTACTGCTCGGACGCGAGCGCTCCGTTCCCGGCGAGCAACGCATAGGCCGCGACGAGGTTGTCGCGGAACGCTGGAACAGTCGGCGGCGCGAGGTGCACGCATCGACACGCGCGCTCCAGCAGCGTCGAGCCTCGCACGATGGCGCGGAAGTACGCGGCGAGGAATGCGAGCGGGTCGGCCGGGCGGTTCTCGAGAGCAAGCGTGAGTGCGTCCTGCACGTACGCGCGCACGGCGCGCCCCACCGCGGCATCCGCGCCCCCGACCCCGCTCATCGCCCCCCCCCCAACCCCCAACCCCCCCAACTCCCGGCGAGGCGCGCGTGGGCGGGAAGGCTCCGCCTCCGCTGCGGCAACCGTGCACACAGTGGCGGGCACGCCCGCGCGCGCGCCCAAGTTTGCGCGGTTGGGGAACGCGAGCTGCGAAAGCGCACATCAAATTGAATGAGACTGGATTTCCAGAGGCACTTTGATGGACACACCGGACTTCGTTCGAGTGGGTCTCAGAGTACAGAGTGTGTATGTACATGGTGGAGCGTGCAGGCCCGCGAGGGCCGGGCGCTGGCGGCTACCCTGCGCGATCAAAGGCCAGCGCGCGCCCGCTGGCGCCGCCGGCGTTCTTGGACAGGCGGGGCGGCCGCGCGTACGGCGATGCCCCCAAGGCGCCCGCATCGGGAGCGGGGCGAGCCGCGTCGTCGTCGCGAGCGCCGTCGCCGGCGGTCCCGCCGAGCGTCTGGAGGCACGTTGCAGGCACCGTCGATGGAATCGCCATATCCGCGAGGCCGCGCTTCGAAAGAGGCATGGCTGGCGTCTCCTGGATGGCAGCGAGCGGCCTGTTCCGCGGACGTGACGAGGTGAGCCTCTGCGAACGTGCCCCGGCGTCACGCACGCCACGCCCTGGGCGACTGGGCGCTGCTGGGGCATTCGTAGCCGGTTTCTTGACGGTGATATTCACCCCCCTGCGCGCCTGCAGCCCGCCGCGATGCGAGGCGCGGTCTGCCGTCGCGGCAGGCGCGGCGGATGGCTTAATGTTGGCGAGGGGAGCCTTGCGCGGTTTCGTCCGCCGCGTGGCGCGGGTGTCAGGGTCACCCTGGCTGTTGCGCTTGCGGCTCTTCGTCTGCCTGTCTGTCGCCACAGGGCGCTTCTCCTGTAACACGTGCTCTTGCTGCGGCTGTTCCTCCTCTGCCTTGGCGGCAAGCCCTGCGACCTCTGCCATCAGCGCACCGGCACCGCCGGCGCCCGTGTCATCTCGGGCCTGGGCCTGAGGCTGCGCCTGCGCCCGCGTTTGAGTCCAGTCTTCGGCGCCAGTCTGCTCAGCGGCGTCGCCGAAGTCCGTGTCCAGCCCGAGCTTGCGGTACACTCGCTTGAAGGTGCGAGGCAAGTCGGCGGAATAGCGTGTGCGCAGCGTCTCGAAGAAGTCGTGCATACCAGTGGCGACGGGCTCGAGCAGAAATTCTACGGGCTGGATGAGCCTGGTGATGTCTGCCACCCACTTTTTGCTCAGCGGGTCGGAACCAAGCTCCCCTTCCTGCGAGCGGCGCTCGGGAGGCAGCTCCCTCGCCGCGCGCGCAGCCATTGCTGCTGTCGCGAACCGCAGCACGATCTGGACTTGGTGCTCGAGGCGACGGTTTGCCTTCGCGCGCTCGCCGAAGCCGTACCTCGACTCGTCGTGGTTCGCCTTCAGCTCCTTCGGAGTCCTGGCGAGCTTCTCCAGCGCCAACGGAATCGTTCGCAGCCGACCTTCCACCGCCGCCCCTGCTGTCGGCAGGCGCGCGTCTGCTTGGGACTGGAACGCGATCGCAGCCTCCAAGAGCGCCTCCGTCGCCTCAGTGAGGCCACCCATTTCCTCCAAGCGCTCTGCACGCGCCACCACCAGCTGATCGTAGCGGTCCTCGACGGAGTCCTGCTGATTCCACCACGCGTGCAGCGCGGCACCGCCTGAGGTGAGAGCTTCACCGCCGGCTGAGGCATCAACGGCACCTGCATGGACTGCAATCGCCTGGCCACCGCCGCCGCCTTCATGGGCACCGCCAACCGCCGCCACAGCCTCGGCCATCATCGCTCGGAGCTCAGCGCCTATGCCACCAGACCCTGTGACAGTGCCGCGCTCGCCACCAGATGGTCGCGCGTCAGCCACAGTGGCGGTTGCCCCTGCGATGGATGCCGCAAGGCTGGCCCGCGCCATCTCCTCGAGATGCGCGCCAGCGCCCCAATCACGCTCGAAGAGCGGTGTGCGACACCCTTGGCGCTCAGCAGCCCGCGCGAGCGCCTGAGCCAAAGGAGTATGCGTGGCGTCCAGGACGCGCTTCTCCGCCTCGGGCTCGTGGTCCAAGTCGGTAGCGGCGTCCCACGCGGGCGTTTCGAGCAGGAAGAAAGCCATGCTGACGTGCGTCACCGGCGCCAGCACCCCAAAGAGGCGGCACCCGCGCGGCTTCCCAACGAGCAGAGCGCTCTCATCGCGGGAGATCAGGGAGTGCACAAGCGCATCCATGGCAGCAGAGCTCGCGCCGCCCGCGTCGAGCGTCGAGCACGTGTATTTGTGCGTCGCCGCTCCGAGGACGCCGCTGAGCGCTTCGGACGGGGCGCGCGCAGCGACCACGAACGCCTCCACCCCATCGAGCATCTGCGCGCTCTGCTCAGACTGCGCCCTGAACTCCACAGGGGTGGCAGCTCTTTCTTCAGAAGCGGGACCGCCGACAGGCACATCAGCATCGAGCAGCTGCAAGGCCACTCGCCGCTCGCAGTGATTGGCCCTCGACGTCTCGGCGCGCACCGCGGCCAGCAGCGCCGCGAGCGGAGCGTTCGCCGCCAGCAGCGCCTCCGCGGGCACGAGCGCGGCCCTAGACGGCGCGGCCGCCGCCAGCGCGCTGGCTAGCCCCTCCCATCCCGTCTGATCCCTCTCGGACGCCTCGGCCACGTCGATAAAGGTGAAGTCCGCCTGGGCGTTGCGAGCGAGCGCCTGTGCCGCGCTAGCGAGCCCTTTCTCGGCGCCGCCCCCCATCGCCGCCGCGCGCGCTAGCAGGAAGACGTGGTCGCGGCCCGCGTCGGCGCCGCCGTCTGACCCGCCCATCGACACCCTGCGCGTGCCCCTGTCGAGCAGGGTGAGCGCGCGGCACACGGCCCTCGTGATCTCCTTGCCCCGCCCGCCGCTGCCCATCCCCCCCTCTCCGGGCCCGCCCGTGCCGCGCCCGAGCTCGCCAAGCACGTGGCAGAGCGACCGCGCGTCGCCGCGTGCGAGCGGCGCGAGGCAGTCGTGGCGCGCCAGGCAGCCGTCGGCGCGCTCGCCCATGGCGCGGCACGCGGCCCGCAGGCTTGCCTCCGCGCCCCAGTCCCCACCAGCAGNCGCGCGCACGAGGCGGGGTCTGCCCCCGCACGCCCGCATCCGCCGGCCGCACGCCCGATCTGACACCCACCACCCACCCTTCCCGAGCCCGCACCCGCAGGCGCGCGCGCTCGCGCGCGCGCGCGTTTCGGATGACTTTTGAAGTCAAGCTTTCCCGCCGGGCGGCAGCCCTCCCTCCGTCTGATGGCGTCTGATGGCGCCGGCCGTCAGATACGAACCCTCTCAAAAATAAACCTCAAATATCAGAGCCTTTTGCCGTACCATCTGGATGGTACCGGTACCATCAGTACCAATTGGTACACGTTCAGGAGTGTTCTGACCCCTAACCGAAAGCGGCGCTTGGCCGCGCCACGCGCTTGACCGGCACTGCGCGCGCGCCGATCGCGCCTCCCTCTCCCCCCACACCTCCCCACCTCCCCACCCCACCCACCCACCCACCCGCACATCGCCACCTCCTTGCCCTTGCCCCCTCCGCGCCTCTCGGTGCCTGTCGGCGCCTCTTTCCCCCCGCGTCTTTGCGGCCGGGCGGCCGGGGCGTTCCGCCGCGCGCTGGCCTCCGCGCGGCCGTTGCGTCGACGAGGTGGCGGCCGCGTCGGTCGCCTTTCCGCTGCCCGCGGCCGAGCGGCGCGCGCGGGTGCGCGCGGGCGTTGAGGAGGTCGAGGCGTCGCTCGCTCAGCTCGGGGCGCTGCAGGACGACTCGGGCGCGCCGAGCGCCCAGCGCGCGGCCGCGCTCTACCTGCGCGGCAAGGCGCTCGACTCGTTCGCTGAGTTCCGCAAGGAGGCCGAGGAGGCCCTGGCGCGCGCGGTGAAGCTAGATCCTAGCCTTACGAGCGCGTGGTGCGCGCTGGCGCACCAATACTGGAAGAAGGACGACCTCGGGAGCGCGTCAAATTGCCTGACGAGCGCCATCAGCGCGGCCGACGACCATGAGGCGCTGTGCATGCTGTCGACCATCGAGCGCCAGCAGGGCCAGACGCAGCAGGATCCCGTTGAGAGGCTCGCTGCGGTGGAGAGGGCGCTCACCTACGCCAAGCGCGCTCTGAAGTGCGACGTCAAGGACGGCCGCGGCTGGGCCGCCCTCGGCACCGCCTTCCTCACGAAGCATTTCCTCGTGGGCGGCGGCGATACTGAGATGCTCGAGCAGGCGGTGCGGGCGTACCGCCAGGCGGAGGCGTCGCCGCAGGCGGCGACCGACCCGGACATGCACTTCAACCGAGGCATGGTCTTTCGCTTCCTCGAGCTGCACCGCGACGCCCTCGAGGCCTTCACGCGCGCGGCGTCGCTCGACCCGGAGCTGCCGGCGGAGGACAGCGCCGAGGCGCTGCTGACGCTGCTGCGCCACTGCAAGACGCTCATCGAGAACAAGTGCCGCACAAAGCCAAAACGCCTCAAGGAGCTGGCCAAGGACCTCGAAGGCCAGAAGGCACCCTCCTCAAAGTTCTTCGCTGACCTCGAATCCGCTGCTCTCTCCGAGCTCGCGTACGGCCCAAACGCTGACAAGTGGATGGCGCTCAAGTGTCTCGAGCAGGTCACGCACGGCGCAGGCGCGCCGCTGTACTATATCATGAGCGACAAGAAAGGGGAGTGCCTCGCACTGAGTGTGTACGGCGTGCGCGACGGTGTCATCCGCTCGGGCCAAACTCTATGCCTCGCACGGCCACGCCTGCATGCGGCGACCCAGAAGCTCGAGTGGAAGGGGGAGGAGCTGAGCTTCGCAGCAGTGCGCGTCGGCGACGCCAGGCGCGACCTTCTCGTGGGCGGCAGGCGCATCGGCGAGGACGAGATGGCGCTAGCCACACGCCTTACCAGCGTGTGCGGTAAGGGCAAGTAGGCCTTGCCAGCAGCCGGACCGACCATCGCCGGCTGTGCAAGCGCGCATGTAGGTCGGCAGTGGATCCAATCCACTGCGCTTCCCTCCTGCCACGGCAAACACATTTTGCGGTCGAGCGGATCGCCGCACCGGCGCGGCGATCTCACAGCGCAGCGCTCAAACCATCGCCGCCAGCGGTCGCGTTACGTCCTAGAGAAAAGCCATGCGCGCTCGCCTTGCCTGAGCGGGAAGAGTCGGTAATTCTGTCGCGATTCGTTTACTCGCCGGATCTGGCGCGCAGGTCGTTGTAGTTCACCGCCTGGATGGACTTTCCAGCGGGGCTGCGAGGAGAGCTGGCAGCCTCGCGTGCGATGCGTTCGCGCTCCGCTCGTTGGCTCTGCGTACCGTGGCGCGTATATGCACTCCTTGCTGCTGACTCTGGCGCGATTGCCGCGTCCGCAATAGGCACAGGGCCTCCGTGCACCTCGAGTCCATCCACATCGTCAGCAGCCGTACCCGCATCGACGCTCGCCGAGCCGGGCCTGACACCACGCTGCATGTGCACCGCCACTTCATGCGAAGTTGTGCTCGGCGTCGCGGCCGCGGGCGCTTCGGAGGGCCGAGCAGCTGTGGCTTCGGATGAATGTGCGCGCACAGCTTTCGCGATTGCGGTGCTCGGAGCCAGTGGGTCCCCGCCGTCCGCGTTCGCGGAGGCGGCCACGGTCGCCGCCGCTGCCTCAGCCACGCTAGCAGCGAATTCCTCCTCCGCGAGAAAGTCGGCGAGCTCCTCGTTCGTGAGCGCGATCTTGGTCTGGTCCATCGCGGCCGCCATCTTCCCTCAGCCGGGCGCGCGCGGTGTGGCGCGGGTCGCAGTCGGCGCTTCCGGGCCGGGTCGACCCCGGCTTCAGCCGCACGGATGAACCGGGTTCCTCGTCGGAGAATCCCGGGTGAGTCGCGCGCTGACCCGAAATTCCGGGTTCGCCGCTCGCGGGTGGTTCGAAGGCCATTCGTGATATAGAATTTCGACTGCTCGTCAGGAATGAATTGGTAGCGAGCGTTGGCAGAGTGGAGTGCTTACACGATGCCGTGGTGGTGCTCGCCCGATGAGGGCCACAGGGCCCCTGAGGGTCCGTCCGGGGTCCTGGGGGCCTCACGAGTCGTGCGGGTCGTGGAGGGGCGCGGGGGCGCCGGCCGGCGAGGCCCTCGGACAGCGGGGGCGGCGGCGCGTCGGCGCGGCGGCTAGAGGAAGGTGCGCGGCCCCTTGCCGGCGCCGAAGCGCCCGCTGAGGCTCGCCTGCGCGCTCTTGGCGGCGCCCTCGGCCGTCTGGCCCGCGGGCTTGATCTCGAGGTCCCGGTCGCGGTCCCACGGGCGCCAGGGGTGGTTGGAGGCCCACGCGGGCCTATCGGCGGTCCCCGGCGCGCCCTGCCCCGCGCCCTTGGCCATTCTCTCCCGGTGCTCGTCGAGCATCGACTTGCTGCGCTTCGAGGCGTTGAAGCCGTCGACGAGCGCCGCCGTCTCCGACGTGCGTTTGCGCTCCATGGCGGCGCTGCGCGCGCCCGCGTCGGTGAGCTTGGCGAGCGACACGCCCTCTAGGAGCAGGCCCGCCGCGCGCGCCTCGCGCTCGCGCGGGGTGTCCGTCCACGCCGTCGTGTCGCCGCGAGAGCTCACGCCGCGAGAGCTGAAGGCCGTCTGCGAGGAGGGCATCGCAGGCACGCCGGGGGCCGCGCCGGAGGGCGCCTTGCGCTCGGGGGGCAGCTCGGTCATCCAGCCCTCCCGCTGCTTGGTCCGGTCGACCCCGCCGGAGAGCAGATCCTCGTCGCCCTCGTGCGGCGCGGCACCCGTCGCCCTGCGCCACTGCGCTGCCTTCAGACGCGCGCCCACGTCCGCCGCGACCTCGGCCATGAGCTCGGCGTCGGCGAGCTTCTCATCCAGGGCCGCTCGCTGGGATGCGTCCGTCAGCACGCGCTTGGCGGCGTTCACGATGTCGAAGGCGTCCTTCGCCCTCGGGTGGTCGTTCTTGTCCGGATGCACCAGCAGGCTGAGCCTCCAGTAGCGTTTCTTGACCTCAGCTGCGGACGCGCCGGCCTCAACCCCCAACGCTCTGTATGCGTCGCCGGGGTGCATGCCGTCGGCCGCAAGCACGCTGTCCACCGCGCCGGCCTTGTCCGCCTTGGACGCCTGCGACACCTCTTTCACTATCCCAGGAGGGGGAGGGCCAACCATGTCAGAGTCGGAGTCCGAGTCGGACTCCGCAGCGGCGACAGCCTGCGCGGCCGCGGCCATCTCCTCTGGCGTGGGCATCGCGGGGCCCACTCGCGGCGGCGGCATCGCGGCGGGGCCGATGGCTGCCGGACCCGCGGGCGGCATCGCCGGACCGATGGGGCCTGCGCCGCTTCCGGGCGGCATCGCCGGTCCGATCGGACCCACCGCCGGGCCGTCGTCCTCGGCGTCGCCACCACCTATGCCACCATCGTCAAGCACGCCCGCTACCGCGCCCATCGCCGAGGGCGCGCCCTCGGGCCGATACCAGCCGTCGCTGCCGCGTGCGAGCCCCAGCGCGCCAAAGAGCGCCTCCAGCGCGCCACGCACACCAGCGTCGGCGACGCCGCTCACGTCAGCTGCCTCGCCGCTGTCGATGGAGCCCAGCAGCGCTCCGAGTTCCTCGCGCAGCGGCGGATACTGGTCGAGAACGGCCGCACACGCATCCGCAGCGGCGCTACTGCCGCCCGCCGCCAGCTGTGGCGCCGGCTGTGGCGATGGCTGCGTAGCTGGTTGCAGGCCCGCTGCCTCGGCGTTCGGACCAGCGCGCGGCTCCTCACCAGCGCGCCCGCCCCGGTCGGCCCTGTCACCACCGCGCGCATGCTCATCGCTACGACCCTCCTCGCGCCTGCTGCGCCGCTCGTGATCGCGGTGGCGCCTGTGGTATCTGTGCCCCTTGCGCTCGCCGCGTTCTCTGTGCGCCTGGCGCTCACCACGCGCACCGCCGCGCTCACCGTGTCCCTTGGTGCGCCGCCGCTCATCGTCGTCCCCGCGGCGGTGCTCCCGGTGGCGTTCGCGGTCGTGTTTGTGATGTCGTCCCGAATGGCGGTCCCGGTCCCGGTCGCCGTCTCTGTCGCGCCTGCGCTCGCGGTCCCGCCTGTGCTCGCGGTCGCGGTCACGGTCCCGCTTGTGCTCGCCGTCGCGGTCGCGGCCGCGGTCCCGATCGCGGTCGTGTCGGTGATGCTTGCGGTGCTGTTTTTCGCCGCTCTCTCGCGGGCCTACGCCCTCGTCCACGTTGCCGCTGCCCCCGCTGCCACCGCCGCCGCTGCTGCGCACCGCGTCTGCGAGCGCCCCCGCCGACGCGAGCGTGTCCACGGCGACCTGCAGCTGGTCGTCAACGCTGCAGCCGAGCACTGGCGCGCCCGAGGCGCCAGGGGCCGCGACCGCCGCGCGAGCACAGGGGGTCTGCGCGCTAGGGCAAGAGCGGGCAGGCGCGGGGGCAGGGGGGCCGAGGGCGCTGCGCTGCGCGCGCGCGCTGTGGCGGCAGCCTCGCGCACGCACGCATTTTGATACGAATGATCGCCCGTGGGTGATAATATCCACATATTTAGATCTTCATCAAGTTCAAGACACACAGCATTGGCAGCATCACGCCAGCAGCGGTCGAGGTGCGCTCCACCTGTGAAGTCATCGAAGGCGCGTGCGCCGAGCGGCCTCGAGCGCGTGCTGTGCACGGCGGCACGCGCACGTGGGGAGCGCGTGGGAGCGTGTGGGGGGGGCAACGAGCGAGCGGAGGTGCGAGCGCGCGTTCGCTTCCGCCTGGGTGGTCGCTCAGAGGAGTATTACAGCGTGAGGGCGGCCGCACGCAAGTGGGCGCCCGGCCACGCGAGGGAGTCAGAGCGAGAGAGGGAGCGCTCTAGGCGAGTGACGCGACGTCCTCCTCGGAAGGATGTTTGAGAAGAACAACGTCCACGTCATCGTGCGCGCCCTGAAGCAGCATCTGGCCCTGCAGGGCAAGCCAAACGCGAGCGCGGCACGCATTGGCGAGGGGGGGACAAAGAGTGGGGAACGTGGGGGCGTTCGGACGTGTGAGCGGCGCACGCGCGAGCGCGCCAGCGAGCGGCCGACACGTCGCGGCGCGTACTCGGCGCGTCGGTACGCGTGCTCGCGCGCGCACCTCGAAGTCGACGATTTTGAGCCGCTTGGCGGCGCGCAGAGTGCCGTTGAGGGCCTCGAAGTAGTTTCCGACGTCGTCGTCGTTGAAGAGCACCCCGAACTTGACCGAGGCGACACCATCGGCGCCCTCGGCGGCAGGAACGCCGAGGCGCACGATCTCCTTGGCGAGGTGGAGGACCTCAGCCTGCGAGCGCGTGCGCAGGCGTAAGCAAGAGCGCGAGGGCGGGCAGGCCGGTCAGCGGGTTGGCGGGTGAGACGCGCAAGAGTGCCTCGCACGCAGAGATGGGGACGAGGAGCCCATGCGCCAGCTGGCCGCCTGCACGCCGCACGCGCGAGCACGCACGCGTGGTGCGCGCACGAGCGCGACAGATCCTGATGCGCCGGTGCACGACGCTGCCTGCGCACCGATCAGCGGCAGCCCGGTACTGCGCAAGCCCGCTCCGCTTCCTGCCCCCCTCCCCTCTCGACGACTCCCTGCTTCCCTCACTTCCCCCCGCGCACCTTAATGTTCATCAGGCCGTCGCGGGCCGGCAGGCGGCGCGCGGCGCCGCGTGTGGCCGCTCGGCCACCCCACTCGCCCATCCCTCCCCTGCCCGACCGCCCCCCATCCCCACACACACCGGCGCCGGTGCGCGCCCGCCGCCGCCGCCGCCTGAGGCCGGCCCGCGGCGCGAGGGGGAACGGGCAATGGTACTGCCGGCCGCGCCCCATATCAAAATGCAACTATATTTGGACCCTATTAAAACATACCCAATATATGCAATGATTGAGATTGCGAAGTTCGATTGGAGGGAATCGTACCATTCAACCCAAACTGCGACGCGTTCGAGCGGAATATTCTCCGTGGTGGTGGGCGACGGGGCGGGTGGGGGGGGAAAGGGGTGCGCCACACGGTGCGCGGGTCTGCCGCCTCCTGACCCCCGCCACATCCCGCGCGCACGGCCGACGGGTCCGCGCCGGGGCGTCCTCGGGCCGAGCGCACGCGCGCGCGCGCGCCGCGCGCGCTTTGCGCACCGCCGCGCGCTCGGTCCGAGGGCTGTTGTATTCGGCGTCGGGGCGCCAGGCCTCGGGGCGTCCTGCACGAGAGGGAGAGAGAGAGACAGAGAGAGTGAGAGAGAGCGATGCCGCGCGCAGCTCCTATCACCGTGGCGGCGGTAGTCGCACTTGCGGCCGTGACAGCGGCGGGGCTGGTGCGCGCGGCGGGCGGCGCGGCCGACGGCGCTCCTGTCGAACACGCACTCAAGCGCGTGCTTTTCTGGCCCAGTCCGACCACGGGCGACGGCGGCAATGGCGGCGGCGGCGACCCCCCGCGCTGCCTCGACGGCTCGCCCGCGGGATACTACATTGATGCGCCCCCCGATGGCAAGCCTGCACCCACCAAGTGGATCGTTTGGCTCGAGGGCGGCGGTATTTGCCAGTCAGCAGCCGATTGCCGCGAGCGCGCCAAGTCGGACCTGGGGTCGTCGGTGAACTGGCCAGCGCAGCTCGCGCCGGACGCCAATCACGACCTGCTCAGCGCCGATCCGATGCGAAACCCCGACTTCGCCCAGGGTTGGCGGCACGTCTTCGTACCGTATTGCTCTGGAGACGCCTGGGTGGGAGACGCGACGGAGGCGCTGAGCCCCTTCGATGACGCACTGGGCGGCGAGGGGGCGGATGGCGACGCCTTTGTTGGCTACTTCCAGGGGCGCACAATCCTGATGCGCACGCTGGAGGTGCTTGGGCTCGTCGGCGTGGGACCCGACGCTGGCTCGGGTGCCGGCGCCGCGCTGGCGCCTGCTGTGAGCGAGTTCGTGCTCACGGGCTGCTCGGCAGGCGGCATCGGCACCTTCCTCAACGCCGACGCTGTGTCCGAGCGCATTGTCGCTGCGTTTCCGTCCGCGCGCGTTGTGGCGCGTCCCGAGGCTGGCTGGTTTGGCCTGCCCCTGCTCACCTATGACGCGTTCACGCACGGCGCGCCTGACCCGGACATGCATCACATGGGCACGAGCGAGTGGACGAAGAAGATTGCGACGTGGCCCTGGCAGACGACGGCGTATGCGCAGTGCGTGGCCGACCGCCGCCACCACCTGCGCCCCAAGGACAACTGCACGGATCACGAGGCGTGCTGCACCTTTGCTCCTTACCTGTACCCATACATATCCACGCCGATGTTCGTCTCACAGTCCGTTGCCGACAGCTACCAGATCTTCACGCAGGGAGGCGCGCCGTTGGAGGACAGCGAGCCCGTGCACAAGTACGTCGAGTACTTACGCGCCACGCTGCACGAGTCGCTTGAGCGTGTCGTCGTGCACGGCAATGGGCTGCGTCTGCCGAGTGCGCGCGCGTGGCGTGGCGCGCCCGCTCACAAGCTTGCGGCAGACGGCCGCGCCGGCGGCGGTGGCAACGGCATCTTCGGCGTTGCGTGCATGGGCCACTGCCTGCCGTGGCGCTCGAACGCGTCCACCGTGCGCGGATACGACGACGCTGGCGCCTTTGGTGCCTGGTACCGCGGAGCTCTCGCCGGCGGCGCGGCGATGCTGCTCGACGACACGACAAAGCTGGCGCCGACGTGTTGAGAGCGCGCGAGTAATTGCAGTACACAGCGGGGAGCATTGCGCCGCTGGACGGCCCCCCACGGCTGCGACGCGGCGGCGAGGCCGCGCGGTGGCGCGGGGGGATGTCCTCCCGTGCGGGCGCGCTCCACCCCACGCCTCCCGAGTCCTCGCCCAATGCACCTTGCCCGCATCCCAGCTTCACCATCCTCCCGCAGCTGGTCGCGCCCTCGGTGCCCCCCCCCCTCTTCCCCCCCTGCAGCGCGCGCCGACCGGTAGGAGTGCTGGCCGGCGTCGGACGAGCTCCTTTCCCGCAGCGATACCACGCGCTGTTGGATTCTCAAATTCTCCGAAATTCTCCACCGCTCGTCAAAATGCACTGCGTTGGAAGATTTGCGGCGGTGCGGGCGCCAAGGGGCGCAGGCGCAGGCGCCGCCGCCACACCGCGCGCGCGCGCGCGCAGGGAGGGGGGGGAGGGGCGTTCAGGAAGGCGGGTCGCCCATCGCTCCCACCCCTCCCCTCCCCTGATCGTCGATATCCGCGCGCCTCGCGCGCGCGCGCGCCGGCGCGCTCGCGCGCGCGGAGAAGGGGCGCGTGGTGCGGGCGGTGTAACTGACAGGCCGACCGACCGATAGGTCGACCTGTCTGTCAGTGCCGGTCGGGCTGCTCCCCAGGGCGAGCGTCCGCCTCGCCCTGATCGTCGCCTCTCACCCGCAGCGGGAGTGGCGGAGGGGGAAGGAGGGCATTAGAAGGGGGGGGAGGGGTCGAGGCTGCGCCGCCGCCATCGCTCGCGCGCGCGTCGTTCGACGCGAGCGCAAGTGGAGCGCCCCTGCGCGCGTGCGCGAGCGCAGCTCGACCCGTACGGCAGCAGCTGTGGCCCAGCTGGACGGGCGATGGCCATGGCCCGCCGCGGTGGAGGAGACGTTCGCGTGAGTGTGAAGAGGCTGTGCGAAAATCTCGAGAATGACGCCCGCGGCAGTGGCCCCGTGCTGATGCTGCGCCATGAGCAGGCGCTCAGCAAGAACGAGATGCGCGCGCTGCTGCAGGCGCTCTTCAAGAACACCACCGTGCAGGTCGTGTCGTTCGGCAGGCAGGACAGCCTGACGAAGGACCCGGACTTGGTCGATCTGCTGCTCGCGGCGCTGCGCAATGGCCACGTATGGTGCCTCGAGATGGGCGAGATGCACTGGGACGAGGGCTGCCTCGACAAGCTCCTCAACGGCCTGCAGCCGCATGAGACGTCCAGGCCCACCAAGGTGGCCTTCGGCTTCATAGACTGGAACGTCGGCAACAACAAAAAGCAAATCGCGAGGTTCAAGGCGATCACAAAGGCACAGCGCCGCGATGACAAGGCGGCACGCACGAAGGCGCTCGAAGACTACCGCTGGGGTGAGGTAAACAACGGGTGGCTCGACCCCGCCAACTTCTGGTGGATTGCGCACGCATTCATCATGACGCGCTGCGCATGGTACCCGCGTCGAGACGCGGGCTACTTCCGCTCGTCCGGCTACTTCATCCCGGTCGGCAAGAAGCCCAAGGCACACAACAACCCCAGGAACTACGTCAACAAGGACAAGGACCTCTATTCCGAGGAGTTGCCCAACCCAACCATGGAGGCACGGAAGATCAACAAGACGTATGGCAATGGCGCAGAGTACAGGTTCGCAGCGGAGGTGCTGACCATGCTCGCGGACGATCTGCCTTACGCGGCGTTCCCCAGCGTCGAGATGGCGTGGTGGGACGCGTGGAGGAAAATCATGCAGGACCACATCGATTGCTACGAACAGCCGCAGCTGACTGCGCCCGAGCTGGCGCTCGACTTGCTGTTCCTGGCGACGGCGCAGGTCGTCTCGGCGGACGAGCCGATGCCTGGCGTTGCTCCCAATCCTGACGGCAACAGGGTGCTGTGGCCAAATGATAGCGTCAAGTTTGAGAAGTGGAGGGCCGATGTCCTGGCGATCGCAACGGATGACACTGCGAGCGTGGATCCAGAGGCGTACAAGCAGATTAGCCGCCTTGGCCTCGCCATGTGGACCTCGGACATCCACAAGAACGTCCGGAAGATGTTCAAGCCACGTGCGGAGGATCCCGAATGTGCGATCGCTAGCGCATCTAGCGACATTGAGAGCGACAGCTTCGAGACCAACAGCGAAAGTGAGGAGGACGGTGCCGAAGAGGACGACGCCGAGGTGGCTCAGGCCGCCGGCAGTAGACCGCGTTCGCGCGCGGAGGCCCGGCCTCGTTCCCGAGGGCCGGAGCGGCTCGATACACAGACCCCTTCGTGTGCGGAAGCGGAGTTGTCTGGGGGAGCGATGCCTGAGGTACCGGCAATTCAGGCGCGTGAGCCGGAGGCGGAGCGGCAGGACACACCCGCCACACCAGAGACACCGGAGCCGCTAGCCAGCGGCTTCGAGCCAGTCGATGTGGGCGACGCTCCGGGCTCTCCAGACGCCGTGGTCGTCGCACAGCCTGCGCCGGAGACGGACGGGGACACCCTCCGCGAGCACTCCGCTGGAAACGTGGCTGACGAGGGCGGCGTGGGTGCTCTCGCGCACGATGGGGGGCAGGTCACGATTCTGGTGAATTCCGGAGAGCTCCAGCCGGCTTTGTTTGCGGGCAAGGTGCGGCGCGTGTGCAGCGTAGCGCGCGTCAATGTGTTTGCCCTTCACATTCGGCGGATGCGTCACGTTCCGCCGTTCTCATGGCCCGCCTGACATGCTCTGCTCCCGCGCGGCCGTCGCACACTCGCAGGTACTGCTTGGGACGCCCGATGCGATCAAGGACGTGCTGGGTGGCGGTGAAGAGCAGGCAGGTGATCGAAGTCCGGAGACCAAGAAGGCGGTCGAGGTCATCGAGCTTCTCGACAGCGACAGTGATGCTGATGGAGACAGTCACAGCGACAGTGACCTGGAGATAATTGCCGCCGCGCCTGCCATGCAAGGGGGCGTCGAGCAGCAAATGACCGCCAAGAGGGAAGACGACGCGCCGGCTTACTGCACCCCGCCCAAGAGGGCCAGGCTGGATGACGGCGGCAGCGGCGGGGTCGGCGGCAGCGCAGCGGGCGGGCGCTGATCTCGTGGCAGCCGTGCGGGGGAGTGCCCCATCTCCATCCACGAGCCGCCCGGGCCCTGTAAAGCGAAGTTGATCGCTGTACTGCGTGCGACGGGTCGACGGCGCGCGCCGCGCGAGCTGCTGCGCCGCGCGAGCTCCCGCGCCGCGCGAGCTGCTGCGCCGCGTGAGCTGCTGCGCCGCGCGAGCTGCTGCGCCGCGCGGGGGTGTGCACAGCGCTCGCACAGCGACGCAAACACCCACAACTAAACCCAAATCAAACCTACACGTATCAAACCTACCATCAGGATGGTACATGTACACGTAAACTCCCAAGCGCGCGCGCGCCCTGTTGCGCGAATTTGCTTCAGTTTTCCCCACTCCAGAAATTGATGCGAATCTGCGCGCGTGCAAACATTGACGCACTTTTTTCCCGCGCGCGCGCGTTTATCGGTTGTTTGCAGGCCAGGCGTCGTTCATCCTCATTTTTCGTGCGCCACAGCGCGGTCCGGACGGCGGGCCCGCGTGCCAATGCGTGGCCAGCGGCCAGGTCACCTTCCTTCGGGGCGCAGCACCCGCGGCTGCTGGCGGCGACGCGCTCGCCGCGCCGCGCCGCGGGCGGCGGGCCGCAGCCCCTGGGCATCGGGTACAGTCCGCGACGGCGGAGGAGGAGCTTCGGTTACAATGTGGAGGCGGACGACGAGCTCCCGTTCGACCCCCACGAGGTCGAGCTGGCGCGGCTGGGAGTCGACTGTGGCTACGAGCGCCTCGGCGCCGGGGCCATCCGCGAGCGCTTCCAAGTGGGCAGGCTACTCGGGCGCGGTGCGCACGCTATCGGGGTGTTTGAAGGCATCGCCAAGTACAATGGTGAGGGCACCCACGGCGACACGAGCCTGCGCGCAGGCGACCCCGTGGCCATCAAGATCACCCCGAAACTCCCCGAGCATCTTGCCAGCAGGCTGAGGCCGCATGCTGTGTCCGCAGACTCGCCAGACGCAGAGGGTGCGCCCGACGCAGAAGAGGTCGCCGAGGAGCGCGCATGGACTCGCTCCGAGTGGCAGCACCACTCGATGATGCGGCTGTCCGACGAAGACGCGCGGGAGCACTTTGAACTCGTCGAGGCACCAAGGATCAAACGCGAAGTGGACGCGCTGCTCGCGCTCAGGCACACGCTGTCCGTGACCCACTTGTACGGGGTGTACGAGAGCCCTGCGCGCGTGTACATCGTGACCGAGCGCTGCACAGGCGGCGAGATTGTCGGTGATACGTATGAGCGGAATTACACTGAGGTGCAGATCGCGACGATCATGCGCAGCGTTCTTCGGACCATCGCTCAGTGCCACGCCCAGGGCATGATTCACGGCGACGTCAAGCCCGAAAACTATGTACGTTCTGCCACTGCGCTGCCGAGTGTGCCATGAGCGAGGGCTGGCACGCGTGCTGACGCCCCCTTCTCTCTCTCTCCCTGTCGCTTTATCTCGCACGCGCACACGCACGCGCGCACATCCGCGTGTAGATGTGGGCGCAGGAGAGCGAGTCATCTCCAGTGAAAGCCATCGACCTCGGCCTCACGCAGCGCATAGAGAACGATTCCGAGGCTCTTGATACTTCCACAGGCACGCTTGTGTTCATGGCGCCAGAGATTCTCCAGGGCAGATTGCTTCCAGAGAGCGATATATGGTCAGCAGGCGTGATGTTGTTTTTCCTACTGAGCGGCGAGATGCCGTTCTCTCCCTCGCATGCTGTGACAGACCATGGCGACGCCGTCACAGATGGCGCGTCCGACATGTCGGTACCTTCCGACGACGGCGCTGCCGCCGCATGGGCGGAGGCGGCGTTTCTGGACGCAGAACACGCGGACACAGAACTTATTGCTGTTTACAAGGCCATCCTTACCAAGGACATCGACGAGCTCTTTCGGCGCCCACCCTGGGACGACGTGTCGGCGCGCGCCGTGGAACTCGCGCGTTCCATGCTGCAACGCGATCCAAAGGCGCGCCCGACGGCCGAGCAGCTCCTCCGTGACGATCCCTGGCTGAGCGAGTTGAGTAGCACCAGCGAAAGAGACCGTGCAAAGAGGGGCATCAAGACCGCCGGAGATCTCAGCACTTCAATTGTCTCTCGCCTGCAGGCCTTCGCGAGCACGCCTGCGTTCATGCGGATCGCGCTGTCAAGGATTGTGAGCGACCTAACGGACGTGTGGGCAGTCGAAAGCGATTGCGATGGGTCGGAGTGTCGCGAAGCGACGGAGTATGAGGGAGGGAAACTGCTCAACAGCGCGGCCGCGGCCGCCCACTTATTTGCAACGCTCGATACCGACGGTGATGGTTTCGTCTGCGCGAAGGACATCGAGCTCGGTCTTCGCAACAGCGGCTTTCGTGTGCTCTCGCACGAGGGCGATGTGCTCGTTCCTTCCTACTTTCTCACGCAGAGCGACTTTCTCGCTGCCTGCCTGCTGACAGGCCTGTACGACGCTTCGCCCCGAGCCATCGAATCGTGCTTTGAGCATTTCGCCACTGGAGATGGCCTCATCACAAGGTACGTCGCCTTTGGCTTTTGCCATCACGCGTTGCGTTCGGCACTGACGGCGCGTGGCCTCGTGCGTATTCCTGCCTGCTGACTGTTGCTGAAACGGGCTTCAATCACTCGCTAAAACTCGCGCACGTCGAAATGATCTGTCGCCATGATAGTGGCCAACTCGCCGGGGCGCTTGCAGATGGCGTCCCCCCTGACGAGCTCTCCAGGGAGATAGAGGCGGCCAAGGCACTTGCTGCGCAAGTAGGTGGTGAGGCTTTCAAAACAAAAAGCGACGGCATCGATCTCCGGGTCTTCAAGGCCATGCTTCAGCACACATGCGATGCCGCCTCGCTGCAGGTTTACGACACTCGCGTGAGCTGACATATGAGCAGCATCGATCTGCTGCACGAAAGAAGTGACAACGGCCAGCACGATCACGACGTATGCACACGCGTGCGCACTTCAAATGCCAAGCGCTCTTACACAGGCCCATGCCAAGCGAACCGTAGTCGTCGAGGGGCATAGAGCGCAATAGCGCGTGTCTTCATTCGCGCACCCTGCGCCGCAGATGGTGCGGTACGCGCGTAGAGATCACTTCAACCACACCTTCATGCTGGCGTGACATCATCAGGCTGCCCTCTCCGCGCTTGCGGCTCGGCCTCGCGCCGCCTTCGTACGTATGCTGCAACTAGCTCGCGCTGGGAGGTTACGATCATCTGTCCACTCGCATACCAAAGACGATGTCGTGGTCAGTTTTCCGAAAGCTTCCAGCTGTGCAACCGCATATCGCCAGTGCGTGCTACGCGGCGTGTGTTGCTGCGAGCACATGGTACGTACTCAGGCGCGCAGGTCTTGCTTACCTTGTGCCGTGTGCGCGCGAGCCGGCCCCTGCGACGCAGGGCTGGGTCGTGCACGTACAGCTGCAGCGCACCCAGGAACGCGTACACCAGCATGGCCACAGGGACCCAGCCTAAGCCCAGGTACGGAGGTGCTGGAAAGAGAAGGATGAAGGAAGACAGCAGTGTGACAAGCACAATTGAAGCTGTGCTCCACTCCCTGTCGTCCCAGCCCGCGCACTGGCAGGGAACGCGAGCGTGCCGTCAGCAGCGTCAGCAACCCGCACGCTCCTAGGTATCTCTCTCTACGCAGGTTGGCACAGACGGCACAGCGCACACGCGCCTACCCCAGCCTGATGATAAATAGAGGGTCATCTGACTCATGATAGCACTGAAAGCAAGATCACGGACTCGGCGCACCTGCGTGTCCTGCGTCGCCTCTGTGAGCTGGGAACACAAAAATATGCCAGAGGACGCGTTCGGGTTTGTCCAACAGCTCTCGTTGTAAACTGCCCCGACGATTATGTCCGAGTCGAAGTGCGTGACGGGTGTAAGGTACGGCTCCGGGTTGTTGTCGGGATCGTCGCTGCAGGTCTGCCTGTATTGATTGTAGATGCCAATCATCGTTGAGCATACCTGCTCGAAGCTATCGTACGATGTGTAGATGCGGCATTGGCAGCGCAGAGAGCGGAGCAGACGCTGGTCAGCAGTGCCGCAAATGCGTGATTGTGTGCGCGGCAGTGACATTCGCCACGCCTCTGGCACACGCAGCGTTCAGGCTCGCGCACGTACACATTGGTCGTCACCTGTACGTAAAACCTGCCGTTGTCCTCGCCCACCTCGATAGTCGTGGATGGGCTTCCGAGCACGGCCTCGATTTCGACGTCTGCCTCAATGCTCCAATCATTCCATTGGATGAAATTGGAGGTCTTGAGGAAGTCTTCGATCGCTCTCGATTGAGCTTCCGTAGGAACGTCGAATCTGTAGGTCACGAAGTATTCGCATCCTTCGGCCCCTCCATATGAAGTGCTGACATCCAGCGACACGTTGAAGCCAGTCTGCTCGCGCACCAGGTTGAGGTACACCTCGGCTGCGTCGACGAGCACTTGTTCGTAGGCTATGTCGTTGTAGGTGACCATTGTGTTTCGATAGGAGTACTTGTACCAGTTGAGGGCGATAATGATCACCGCAGTTATCAGCCCGCCCACAAGGAGTCCGACGATGGCCAGTCCCACCATCCGGCCGAGCCAAGGGTACGTCGAGTAGAGTCGCGTGATGGGGTCGTCTCCCACTGAGAGGTGGTGCAGCAGGTCTTCGGCAGCGCACTCGTATCCCAGGTGCGTGCACAAAGCCGCGTCCTCCTCGGTGAGATATTCCTTTGGCTGTGCTAGCGTGCTGCTCGTCGACACTGCGCCTCCGAGCTCGGCTTCTGTCACAACCGCCTTGCTCGCGTGCCGCGCGAATACTTTCAGCTCAGCTCGAGAGAGAGTGTCCGAATCTATGGGCCGCCTGACACGGTGAAGCATCTTCTGTGCGTCGATCACATGCTTCTCTGAGCGCTTACGCGCTCGCCAGCAACGAAAGGGCGCTGTAGGTCCAATGACAGGGCCCTTCGTGCGCGTTGCGATGATGAGCCACCTCATGTCGTGCCAAAAACCGATTGCCTGCCGACCCATGAAGCTCAGAATAGCCGCAACACCCCCTGGAGGCGGAGCCATGGCCGTGGGAATTGCTGAACCCGTGCGACCAAGCGTCGCCTCGTGTCCTGGCACAGGCGCGGCGAAGCCGGGTTGGCTCGTGGCAGCGTGATTGTAGACACTACCGTCGTTCCTGCGACGCACGACATTGCCTGTTGTTGCTCCCACCTCCTGCTCAAGCACCTGCTTCGCGCGATGGACGGCATCGGTACCGATGTCGCCCACAGCTACGCCATCATCGTAGCGGCCGTGCCCGCGACGTCGTGAGCCGCGCAGAGAGCCAACAATGTGCGACCAATACGGGGCAACTTTCATTGCCCGATCGTAGCACAAGAAAGGCTGCGGGGCTCGAGGTGTCAGCAACAGCCTGGAACAGGGCCAGCACGCGCTGCGCTGCACACGCGTAGGCGCTCCTGTAGGTATATCGCTCATCAGTACACGTTCCCACTGGCACAGGCCTGCGTGTGTATCTACCACGCACCGTCACCCAAAGAAAACCCCAAGGCAGCGTCTTGACCGGCCGGTTCGACCTCTCTCCTCCGGGCACGGTGTTTGAGAAGGACGCGAGCTTAGGTTCAGGCAAAGGCGGCGCTTGTGATGATGCGTCCTCGTCGGAGCGCACGCTACTTTCGGACTCGCCGTCGTCAGCAGCGTAGGCTGGCCCAGCAAACAAAACAGCTGTGGCAATAGCTATGGGATCAGCATCGGCGGTCCGCCTTGCGTCCCACGGTAAACTTCTGCCGCCATCGCTGCCGTTCTTTTGCGCGCCGTTGAGGAGCTCGCTTTCGCGCATCGCAGAGCGCATAGCGGTGTACGAGAATGAACAGAGCGCGGCGGCCTCTGCTTCGCTGAACGTGTCCAAACTGGTGCGGAGCGAGCGTATAGACTTGAGGGCCTCGCTCGAAAAGGCCGCACCCAGCGATGGCGGCAGCCGGACAGCTGGCGTCGCCACTGCTTGTGGTTGTTGCTCGCACTGTGCCGTCGCAGAGTGCCCGTCGGGCTCGTCTTCGTTGCGTTCATCCACCGTTCCACTCGCGTCCTCCATAAAAAAGCTCACGGCACAAGTGCCACCGGTGTCGTCGTCCGCGGCGCACATGACTTCAATAGTTACCGTGATTGTGGCGTCCCTCATCGGGAGCATTGACATGCGGCTGAACTCAGCCGCATTTACATCAGTGTCACGACCGAGTTCATTCTCAACCTGAGGTTCCGCACCTGTCTGGCAGCTGTCACTGGCGACGGCGACGGGAGTCGGTCGTACGCCTCGCTGCTGGAGGCGGTTGCTCGATAGTCGGACGGGGCGGCCCTCCGCGTCAATCAGCGACACCTGTCGATGCACCTTCTCCTTCTCGGCGTCACGCCTATTGAAGGCAAGCGAGCAGTGCACCACCTCCGTCCCACGTTGCTTGGCTTCCTCCATGATGCTGATCGTCTGGTGCAGCATAATGCACTCAACAGAACGGTAGGCGCACTTGAGGAAGCTATGGGCGCCCGGGCACCGTCGTTCGAGGGGAAAACTGAGCGCCCCGTCGCTGCAGTGCACGAAATCGCATCCCACGTCGAGCAACGACAAGACACCCGTATTGTCGGCGACTCCGCCATCGATGATAGACACCTCGAGGCCTGCGTACAGGCCATCGAGGGTGAGAGGATCAAATGCGCCCGGGACGCACGCGCTGGCTGCTACAGCGGCACCTAGCGAGCAGCGGTCCGCGAGCTCTCGCGGAAGCGTGTCGTACACGACCGGAGCCAAGTACACATTCGTGTCATGTATCGTCCGCAGCTCGCCAAGCTCGCCCATCCAACCACCGCTGCTGAAGACGAAGCGATGACCCGTGTTGAGCGTGCACCCCTGCACCAGCAGCAGCGGCACCTTGTTGCGGCGGAGTGCATTTTGCAAACGAGGCTCCGACACCATCTCCTCAGTGATGTGCGTCGGTCGCGGGTCGCGCAGCTGCGGCTCGAGTTCCTCGAACACCTCGCCGCTGCTGCCGCCGCCACTGGAGCTGTCGCCTCCGCCCGGCGAAGCCTCGCCGACAGGCCCCCCGGCTGGAAGAATGCGCAGCGCTCGCAGGTGAAACAGCTGGAGCGGCAGCGGCGCGCCGTCTTCGCAGCGCACCTCGCGCCGCCTGCGCCCGCCGCCCCCGAAGCGCCTGCGCGCACCAGTCCGTCCGCGCGCGGCCTCGGGGTCGTCGTGGCGCCTCCTGCGGTGCCGCAGCGCGCGCGCGAAGAGGCCGCCCTCGATGAGCCTGCCAATGACGGGGGAGCGACTGCCAACGCGCGCGGTCACGGCCGCGGTGCTTGGCGCGTCAAGCAGCATGCGCCACATCAGGCTGTTGCTGCAGAATCCGGTGACGTCCTCAATCAGCTGTCGCACGACCCCTCGGTAGTCCTGCGCATGTGGCCAGTGGAAAGACATCCGGAGTCCAGGACTGGTCAGTACCAGGCACTGCGCGCGCCAACCACTCTCTCGGGGGCGCGGCGGCGGTGGTGCGTGCTCTCGCCACTCACCTCGCATGTGATCTCTGCATCCTTTTTGCTTTCGAGCAGGTTGCGCAGCAGCAGGTAGAGGTGCGCGCCCACGATGGCGCCTCCGCTGACGCAGCTGATGACCTCGACGTGCCTGAGCGCGTCGGCGTCGGCGAGCCGCGCGAGGGCGCCGAGGTGATAGAGCTGAGTGCGCGGACGAGGAGGGTACGGGAGCGTGTTGTGTGTGTGTGGTGGTGGTGGTGGTGGGTGGGTGGAGTGGGGTTGACGCGCGCGCGCCAATTAGCACCAGTCACGTAGATGTGCGGAAATGTGACGCACGCATTGATCATGATTGATGCCTTCTTTTTGGGGGGTGGGGGGGCGCTGCTACGCAGCTTGCAGAGCACGCATGGCCTCACGCAGGCTGGCGCGTCGGCTGGGTGATCTGCGGGCCACATCACTGGCGCGCGCGCGCGCTGGTCGTGCGTCTGCGTGATCTACGAACGCATGCGAGAGCCCTGCAGGGCCTGCCCGCTCAAGCTGTCATCTTTTGGACGCGCGTGCTTGCGAGGCGCCACGTACCGTAGCGCGGAAGCCACCGCCGCTGAGGCACAGCCCGACACGCCGCCCCTTGCCCGCATTCTTCGCGGCCTCGCCCGCGCTCACGTCTTCTCCCGCGGCCGGCATTTGGTCCCTCCGTTCCAACGCCCTAGCTCGCTCGGGGGGTGCAGGCAGGTGGCAGCCTGTGTGTGGTGCGGCCGCTGCGGACGCTGCTGCTGCGTCGCCGCCTTTGCTTCAGTACCCCCCCCTTGCGCAGAGGGCGCGTAGAAGGATACTCCCACGCGAGCGCGTTGCGGCCGCTCAGCCGCGCCGCGCCGCGACCCTGCCCCCCGACGCACTCGCAAGCCCACTCTCGCCGCCTTGGGAGAAGATCGTCTTGCTGAGCGTCTCAATGAAGAGCTTTCGCGCGCTGAGTGGGGCGCGCCGGCCACGGGCAGCGCAGCGCGCGGGTCGGAGGGCGGGGGCTGCGCGCGGGGCGCTCCCTCCGACGTCCTCTCAGCACCCCCGCCTCGACGCCTCGGAGGTCGGTCGTGAGCGGAGCTGATCGGCGCCCCGTCCGAAGGTCAAACGCACATTGCAACGAAAAAAAGGTGCGCCACAAAAAAGAGAGAGAAAAGCTGCCTGCAAGAAATGCATGCAATTTGATCAAGCAATTTAGAACTTTAGGAGCATCGGCATCAGCATCGTCCTCGGCGGCGCCCACCGACACACAAGCACGCGGCATCGGCATCCTAAAATGCATCTACTAGTCTCGAAATAGAGAAGGTCAAAACGAAGAGGAAAACGCCGCGGGCGTCATGCGCACGCGCCGTGATGGGAAAGCGGGGGACTTTCGCAATCTACGTCAATTCGAATTGGAGCGGGCGGGTGGAAAAAAAAGTCGAAGGGTGATTGATTGCAACAGTTCGGCGAAGCGTTTTCAGCTCTTCTTCCACCCAGGGCGGATGTTTCTATATTCTATAAACCCTAAGTGTCTATACCCAAAATGCTCGATTTTGGTCGTGGTGGGAACTTCGTGGTGAAAAAGAAAGGGGTTGACGCGAGCCAACCATATCGGAAACGCGCGGATGGGATGCGCCGGGACTCGACGCGACGCGACGCGACGCGGCGCCAGATCGCAGAGCGCGCGGGGCGCTACAGGCGCCGCGGGGGCGCCTGGGCACGCGCACCCCGCTCTCGCGCGGCCGCAGCGGCAGCGGGGAGCGAAGGAGGTCACGCGCCTCGGCTGCGCGCCCTCTCCGACTGGNGCGGGGCGCCGGGCAGAGGAGGCGCCGACCGCGGCAGCGGCGGGCGCCGACACTCCCGCCGCCCCTCCTCCGCGGATGGCCTCGATCCTACTCGTCGGCGGGACCGGCCGCGTGGGCACGGCCGCCGCGTCGCACCTGCTGCGGCGGTCGGGAGACGTCCGCGTCACGCTCGCTGGCCGCGGCGCCGAGGGCAGGCGCGGAGCGGGCGCCGCGTACGAGGCGGCAATGGACGCGGGAGGTGCGTTGGCGCGGGCCGCTGCCGGCGCCCGCGCCGCCTGCCTGCCAGCCATGCGACCGCCCCTCTCTCGTCCGTCGCTCCTCTCGCGCGTCAACTGCTGACGCGCCGCGATCGCCTCCCTCTCTCTCCTTTGCCGCAGGCCCAGCGGACAGCAGCCGCGTGGCGCTGCAGCGGCTCGACCTGGACGCCAGCTCCCCCGAGCAGCTCGCGGCCGCCGTGGCGGGCTACGACGCGGTGCTGCACACGGCCGGGCCCTTCGAGAGCGACGACACGCGGCTGCTGGAGGCGTGCATTGCCGCCCGCGTGCCGGTGTACTGCGACGTGGCGGATCCCATCGAGTACCTGGCCAAGGCGCGCGGTGAGGAGATGAACGCGCGCGCGGCCGAGGCCGGCACGATGGCGCTCTGCGCCGCGGGCGCCTTCCCAGGCCTAAGCAACCTGCTGGCCGCCAAGCTGGCGCGGGACCTCGCGCCTGCTCGAATCGCCGACGTCGACTTCCAGTACTTCACGGCGGGCCTCGGCGGCTCGGGAGCGGTCAACCTGCTCATCACGAACCTGGGCTTCGGCGCGCAGCTGCCGCGGTACAGGGGCGGCCGGTACGCGCCGGCGCGCGAGGCGGGCGTGGGCGGCGGACGCGTCGATTTCTTCCTGAGCGAGGCCGACGCCAGCTTCGCGCGCGTGGGCACGCGGGACACGTGGCCGTGGCCGTTCCCTGAGGCAGCCACCGTCGCTGACCACCTTCGCATCAGCGGCGACTCCAACGCGTCGATGGGCACCGCGCCGGACATCTGGAACGCCGTGATGCGCGTCATGTGCGAGCGCCTGCCGCGCGACTGGTGGTCGGACGAGCGCTTCAGCGCCGCCTTGGCAGACTTCAGCAGGCCGCTCGTGGCGCTCACGGACGCGGCGGTGGGCGAGACGCATTGCATGCGTGTTGACGTGCGCGCCGAAGACGGGCGGCGCGCCTCCGCCGTGCAGGGCCACGACAGCTTCAGGAGGTGCGTCGGCCAGAGCATGGCCGAGTTCGCGCTAGACCTTCTTGCCAGGCGGGGCACCAACTTGTTCTCGCCGGGGGTGCGGTGTCCAGAGGGCTTGTACGAGTGCCAGGGCTCGTCGGAAGGTGCCGGCGAGGATCGTCCAGGAGCGTCTGCCGCCGAAGCGGCGGATGCCCTGCTGGAGCGGCTATGCTCAACGCCGGGCACGTTCACCTACGCCGTTTCTGTCGGGCAGGTCGACGACAGCGCGCTGTGAGTCTTTCGGCGAATCCGTCCATGTCGGCGGGCCTGGAGCGCATCTGCTGCTGCAAAGGGTGCGATTACAGTGCAAGAAGACGCAAGCGCAAGGTTGCGTAGCGCGCGTGTGTAAGATCTAGGTTCGTGTGTGAGAGCGAGCTATCCACCCGCAGCGCGGCTGCGAGAGCGGCGCCTTGGGTGGTCGTGTGTGTGCACGCCGCACGCGCGGAGCACGCATGTCGACGATGAACTGTGCAGGCCGTCGGCAAGGACCCGAAGGACCTTGTCCGTCGGCCAGCGGCTTGGGTCCGTCTGCGTGACCCGGTTGGTGAAGAGGTGATCGATGTCGGCTATGGAGAACCTGTGCGTACGGCCCAGGGTGTCGAACGCCAGCGGGAGGAACTGGATCCTGTGTTGCGCGCAGATGTCCGCGTAGCGCTGGCGGTGGGCCTTGTAGAGGCGCTCCAGGCCCGCCGCGGTGAACGGGTTCGTGCCTGCCATGTCGACCTTGGCTGACGGATCCGTGATCTCGTCTCGCGGCGCCACCCAAGGATGCGCCTTCGGGTCCCTCCTGCACTGCCTGGTCTCTCGCGAGCCACTGATGCAGTACGTCACCGAGATCCGCAAGTAGACAGTCATTTACCTGATGACCTACCCCAGCACTGCCTGGTCTCTCGCGAGCCACTGATGCAGTACGTCACCGAGATCCGCAAGCTGGACCCCGACGCCATGGTCCTCTCCATCATCGACGACGTCGCGACGGTCTGCGACGGCGCCAAGGTCCCGCTGGCCAAGGCCACGGATCTGCTCAACGAGGCGATGGCCACAGTGGGGGTGACTTACCACGGTCTCGACTCTGACAAAGTCGTCACCTTCCGCCCCCACTCCGCCTTCCACGGCAAAGAGTCGACCGCGCTACCCCCTCCTCCACTCTCCACCATCCCGACCAAGCCTTCCGTCGAAGAACTTCGGGCCTTCATCTCGCTACTGGCGGCTGAGGAGCCCAAGTTGGAGCGGCGGGCGGCGGCAACGAATGGCTCGCAAGGCAGTCAGCAACGTACACACACGATCGCCCCAGGCGCCGCTCTCGCGGCAGCGCTGCGGGCGGATAGCTAGCTTTCACTCATGCCAGTGGACGCGCCGCCAAAGTGGTCGCGCTCGCCAATCAAGCCTTCCGTCGAAGAACTTCGGGCCTTCATCTCGCTTCGCGTCTGTCAACGGGGCGAGTGGACGCGCCGCCAAAGTGGTCGCGCTCGCCAAGTCCCAGCAACGCAAGCTGCGCATGCACGTCCACCCTGACAGGCTCACCGCTGCCCGCAAGGAGGCGCTTGGCAACGCCCTCCTCGACAAGATCGCCGACGTCAACTGCGTCCTCGATGCGGCTCTGCTCACCGTGGGCGACGGCAAGGCGGTGGTCGCCTACCTCGACTCCCTTCCCCCCGACCCCCGCACCTCCACCGCCGGATGCGCGCCAGGGGCGGTTCAAGGCGTTGTCGTCGTGGGCTTCCCGCTCGGCACCAAGGACTTCGTTGCAGGGGCTCTCGCGAAGAAGGACGCGGTGTACTACCGCAAGCTCACCGCCTGCAACCAGTTCTCCGCGTGGGGACACAACAGCGCAGCGCTCTTGCTGCTCCGTATGTGCGTCCACCCCATCAGCGACTACCTCCTGCGCGGCCTCTTCCCGGGCGGCAAGGGCGAACAGGACAGGTACGCTGAGCCAACACACTTCCTCGTGAAGCGTCACCACGCCCTGCTTCAGGCCACAGTGGACTGCGCGCTCGGCCAGATCCCGCCAGACGACACTCCGACCCGCACCGAGTCGCTGGCGAAGATCTTCCCCAAGCACGTCGGGCTTCCGATCTCCCAGGGAGGATTCGGTATGCGCGCCCCTTCCACCGTTCGCCTGCCGGCGTGGGTTGGTGCGAGGACTTCAGTCCTTCACCTCGCCACACGCCACCCCCTCGCTTGGCAGTACTTCACCCGCCCCGACACAGCGGGCGCTGCCCTGTACGAGGCCCTGCAGACCATGCTCAACACCGACGACGAGCCCCTGGTTCCACCGTTTCCCGCGAATGCCGATCCGAGTCGGCCCAGTTTCCCCACTACTCCCCTTTACAACGCAGCTTACGCCGGCCACGATAAGTGCGTGCAGCTGCTGCTCGAGGCGGGCGCGGACACAAACACGGGCGATGTGAGATACGACATGACTCCTTTGAACGGTGCAACCGAGCTGGGTCACATTGAGTGCGTGCGACTGCTGCTGGAGGCGGGCGCCGACATGAACCAGCCAGACAAAGACAAGTTCACCCCAATTATTACTGCAGCCCGATGGAACCGCGCAGACTGCCTCGAGCTCCTGATCGAGGCAGGCGCCGAAATTGAGAAGCGGGACCTTGGCGCCGTCGCAGACCGTCTCGACGTCGTCGATGATGGCAGCTAAGGGTGCGATTACAGTATGGAAAGACGCAAGCGAGAGGTTGCGTAGCGCGCGTGTGTCTAAGATGATGATGACGATGATGGAGAGGACCATGGCGTCGGGGTCCAGCTTGCTGGCAGTAGGCACACCTGCGGCTGCCTGACCGGCTCATCGAAGCCACCGTCAAGGACCGCTGCAAGCGCTTCCTCGACGACTCCGCCAACTGGGAACTGCTCCACAACGAAGCACACGTCGAGCTCGCCACCGCTGCGACAGAGGCGCAACAGTTCGTCGCTGGCAGCGACAGCAACGAACGGGTCATCTCGTCTCGCGGCGCCACCCAAGGATGCGCCTTCGGGTAGCGCTACGCGAAAACTCTGTGAGCACCACCACATCCAGTTCCACACGCTGGCGTTCGACACCCTGGGCCGGGCGCACAGGTCCTCCAGAGGTGCCATCGAGCACCTCTTCACCAACAGGGTCACGGCGACGAACCCAAGCCGTTGGCCGACGGGCAAGGCTCTTCGGGTCCTTGCCGACGGCCTGCACAATTCATCGTCTGCATGCGTGCTCCGCGCGTGCGGCGTGCACACACACGACCACCCAAGGCGCCGCTCTCGCAGCCGCGCTGCGGGTGGATAGCTCGCTCTCACACACGAACCTAGATCTTACACACGCGCGCTACGCAACCTTGCGCTTGCGTCTCCTCGTACTGTAATCGCACCCTACACTACTATAACTTGCTTGATAACTTCTTACACAGGAGCGCGGCAAACCTCAATGCTGCAGCTCGACACGGCACTCTCTCTCTCTCCGCAAATCGCCATTGTTTGTTATCACGTTCTCAGTCTCTCTCCCCTCCCTCTTTACGCTCTCTCCCCTCCCTCCCCCACCCACCCACCCACCCACCCACCCACCTGCTCCCCCGTCCGCATCCCCCCCTGCCTGCGAGCGGATAACGCTCGTGGCATTTTTTAGGGTTTACGCCGAAAATATCGCGATGCGCTCCAACCGCAACCCACAAACGCTGAAACCGCCATCAAATCACACCGAAACGAACGCGAGCTGCAGATTTGAGGTTTCGAGGCGTTAATGCAATGCATGCTGACGTTGGATTCGGATCGATAGGGTCTGTGGGAAGAGGGTGCGCGGGGCGCCGGGCGTGGGGCGGCGCCGGCCAGCCGCGGGGTGGGTGGGTTGGTGGGGTGTGGAGCTGGGAGGAGAGCTGCGAGGACGCCGAAGAGTGGCTGAGGAGGGAGGCTGCGCCACTGCGCGCGCGCGCGCGCGCGCGCGCGCGCGCCTGGCGCCGCGGGGTCCCCTCCCTCCCCCACCCACCCACCCACCCACCCACCCACCCCGAAACCCCTTCTCTCTCCCACTGGTGGCAGCACCCCGTGAAGGACTGCGTGTACCTCATGTCTGCCGCGCCAGGTAGACATCCCAAGGCGTCTCCCAAGTACAACAAGGTCTGCACGCTCTCCTTGCCGCGCGAGGCAGGTGGCGTCGTGTCCACACATGCATCAACGCGATGGCTCGCTAGCAACCAGGCGGTAGTTGGACATCCGGAAGCGGACACGTCCTCGACGTGCCCAATGACGAGCCGCCATCGGACGCAAACCACACGCGATAGTTTATGTTGACCATGATCAAAGTATCGAACAGCAGCCAGGAGAAGACGAGCACGTAGAAGCCCATGCGCTCGCTGTGCGTGGCGAGGACTTCCTGAAGAGCCTTGGTGAACGGATAGAGCACAGGCCAATAGAACTTCGTCACCTTGATGTACACGTACAGGAGCACGATCGCCGACACAAGCGCGACACCTGAGAAGCCAAAGCTCGCCCAGTACTGAGAGTCGGAGAACGTTCGCACGGTGAACACCTGCTGTGGCAGGCAGGGGTCTGCGTCCGAGATGCGTTGGTCGCGCGAGTGCGCATGCGGGAGCAAACACGTGTCAGCGAGCACCGGCGGACGCAGCAATCTGCGCGCACGCATTCGCTGCGGGAAGCCTTTTCTAACTTATGTGGCACCATACCCTGCCAGAAGTTGGCGGCGCGCGTGCAGATAAGAGAGCCAGCAAGCACATGTGGTGCGGCCAGCGTGCTTGTGGATCTGTGCAGACGGCAGCTATGTGGGTGTCGCGAGTGTCGCGCGTCACGTACCCCGCTCGCTGTAGGGATAGTAGTCGCTGTTGGGCCCCCACCGCAGAATTGGGGATATCACGAGGTACGTCGCATAGCTCGCCCCCACACCGATGAACTTGGCAATGGCGAAACGCTGCTTCGCCCGAAGGTAATCCGGGTGAGCGTTCGATGTTCCGCGGCCGTCGATGTCGCATTCATAGTCGAGCGGGAGCGCCAGGCTGTCGATGTTGTCTCCTCGAGGGTTGCAGCGGCGGCCCTTGAAGATGTTGATGCCCCATGTCTTGATCCAGCAGCGGAAGCGAAACCACATGCTCGTGAGATGAATGGGGCTGATGAGAAGGGGCGCCACTGTGGAGAAGAAGAGGCCGACATACACCCCCATGAGGTCACCAACGCTGTCCTTGCCCTCGCTCTCGTTCGAGCTATTGAAGGCCGCGTACAAAGCAAGCGCGGTGTAGACGAAGAATCCGGAGAGGATGAACGTCATGTCTGAGTGGAAGATCGCCTGGGTGGGCTTTGAAGTGATGTGCTGCACCACCTTACGGTAAATGGTCTCAGGGATGAACAGGATGAATGAGAGCGCCGTACGGACGCCGTCTGACACCTGCGTGAACCCGTAACTGTACGCGTAGAGGAAGATGATGAAGAGGTGCATGATGAAGAGGATGAGGAAGTACAGCTGCGACCACGCAGATGCCAGCCCAGCGGGGCGCGCAGTCGCCGACATCCACGAGCGGAGCGCCGAGAGAGACAGACATTCATCATCAGTGACGAACACACGCATGATCACAAGTGCAGGCGACCTCGCGACAACGATGGAGCCCCACATCACACCAAGAGCGCAAACACCAGCCGCGAACGCTTGCATTGGTGCAGCACCCTTCCCATCCGCGCACACACCTTCATGCGCTCCCACTTGCTTTCGGTCGTGTTGAACTTCCCTCGAAATTGCGTCTTCTGCCTCTTGAACTCTGGAGCACGCAAGGCGGTGCGTCCGCGACGGTAAGCCTTGTCGCCGCCGTCCGTCGCTTCGAGCGCTTCCTGCGCATCCGCGACTATGTTGGCAGGTGTGGTTGCTGCCTCGGGCGCTTCAGGGGCGCTTGGCACCCAGCCCGTGTGCGGCTTGGGGCCCTTCGAGCGATGGCCACGCGAGCCCGCCCCGAGCCCGTCCGAAGAAGCGGCACTGTGCGCGTCGATGAGGCCACTCTCGTCGTCGTCGTCGTCGTCGGTGTCTTCCTCCAGCATCGCAAGCAGGTCTTCATGATTGCCCATGCCGGCCCTTTCTGCCCAGCTCATGAGCTTGTCGGCGTTCGCTCCAGCTGCGTCAACGGTCAGGTCGCTCGTAGGATTCTCCTCCTCTGCGGCGGCAGCGGCGTCTCGCAGGTCGGACACGTTGAGTGCCGGCCTCGGGAATGTGTCGTCGCTGACGCTGCTCCCCCCGGACGTACTGGACAAGCCAGACTTCTTTGAGTCTGCAGCCGTGAGTTCGTCAGCGAGCGCCTGGTCGGCCTCGTCCCACTCGCCTGCGGCTTTTGCCTTCTTGTCTCGCTTAGCCTTCCACTTGCGCAGTCGCTGGCGCAGCCCCTTCGTGTCGCTGGCGCCGTGGCGGCCGCGGCGCCTCCTGTGTGCGAAGGCCGCCGCGTAGAGCGCCTTCACGTCCATCACGCTCGTGTCGGCGTCGGTGTTGTAGTTGAGGATCCAGCTGCGAGAGAGTGTCAGGCCGATGACGACGGTCAGGAACGTGAGCAGGTTGACCACGATGCCGAGCATCGAAAACGAGCCAGTGGTGGCAAAAATAGGGGCACACAGGGCAACCTGTAGCCCGTAGGTCGCCAGCAAGATCAGGGCATAGTGGTGAAAGGGGCGCCAGGGCATGGATGGGTCCACCGACGCGAAACACAGATGGCACATCACAAACGCCTTGGCGACCTGCACGATCGGATTCTGCCAGAGCACGAAGACGAGCTGCTGGCTGAACGAGCAGGGGTCGTTCGCGCTGCCGAGGGGAATGGCGCCTACCATCCACGTGGCCTGCGTAGTGTGCACGCCACGCGCGCGGCGTTTCCCAGCGGCGGCGCGACGCGTGGAGTCCGCGGTGCCGTGCGCTTTCGCCGGTCAGTCATAGGCGAAGGCACGTGCGCACTCTGCGGTGTGAGAGGGCGTCAAAGGAGTGCGCGCGCGCGCAAGGGGCCGCCGCCGATGGCGCACGCACCATGGCGGTCGGAATGATGAAGACCACCGCGGTGACCAGAAACCAAAAAAAGAACTGCGACTTGTGCCTAGTCCACTGGAGAAGCGCGGTGATGCCCAAGAGCTTGAAGAGCGTCTGCAGGTTGAAGCGTTGTAAGGTCCACGTCTTCCCCGCGCTGGTCTTGATCTCCAGCTTCTTGACGATGCTCTGCTGTGCCAGGTAGTGCTCAGTGGCGAGCGCGAAGGAGAGCTCCGAGGGGTACGGCACGCGGGGCCAAGAGAACTTGTTGCGTAGGTAGTCGTAGTGCTCGGGGTGCGGGACGAAGTGCTCGGGGTCCCCTCCCCAGATCACCCAGTACGGGAACCACCACGTGAGGGTTGGCTGCAGGAAGGGATCCACAGGCTCCGGGTCGTCTGCCTTGACCTTCTGGTGGCGCCTTGGGTATGGCCACCACCAGCACTGCCACGCGCCGCGCCCCTGCGCCCCGAGCGTGTCATCGTCCGCGGCGTTGACCGCCGCGAACGTCTTACGCCTGCCGAAGCCGCTCTTCTTGCCGCCCGCGTCCGCCGTCGCCGACTCGGAGGCGTCCTGGAAGAGGTCATCTTCGTGCCTCGGCTGGGCCTCGTCGTCGGCCTCCTCCGCAGCACGGTCCATCGTCGCATGCTGGACGGGCGCATCGTTTCGCTCAGTGCCTCCTCCGGACGACGACTGCTCGCGCCGCGCCTGCTGAGACGGAGCGCCGACAGCCTCCGCGTCGAATCCGAGCGAGACTGGCCGCGCCGCGCGCGGCTTGAACTCCCCATCCGCGCCCCCGCTGGGCGACGACGGCTCTTCGCTCATGGTGCACGCGGCCTCGTCACTGTCGTGGCCCCGCCGCCCCGCCCCCCCCCCCCGCCGGGCNATGACCCTTTGCCTTCAATTTAAATAAAGACTCTCCTTCTTCCCCCCGTCCCCTCTTTTCGGCCCGCCAGCTCAGCGGCGGCGGCGCGTCGCCGGGCCATTTTTGCGCGCGCGCGACGGAGGTGCGGCGGCCACAGGGCGCGCGCGGCACGTGGGGCGGCGCGAAGAAAGAGCAGGTGCGCGGGCACCGGCGGCCGGAGGAGAGGCGGGCCACCCGGGCTTAGCGCGCGACGCCGCGCGCGCACCCGCGCCGACCGTCGGCCGGGGACGGACCATACGCGTCCGCCAGTTGACCGGTAGGTTGGGCTCCTACAATGGCGCCAGTCTTAGTGGCAGCAGCGACCGCCTTGCCTGCCGCGCCCGGGCGTGCCGCGGCGCGCCGGCCGCGCGCTAGGGCGCCCGTCATGCGCTGCGGCAGGAGGAGGGCGGCGATCGCGATGGCGTCAGCGCCCGGCTATTTCGAGGACGCGAACGCGCGCCGCGCCTCGCAAAGCGCCGCCGTCGGCGATCGCGCGCGCCCGGTGTCGACGCATGCAGAGTTCGACGCCGCGCTCGCATTCGCCAACGACCGCGGGGCTCTCACGATCGTGGAGATCTTCAGCACCAGGGAGTGCGAGCTCGGCGAGGGCGCATACAACGCGCACGAGACGCCCGTCTTCGAAGACCGCCAGCGCGCGCACCTGGCCCTCATGGAACCCTGCCGCAAGCTGAGGTCGACCATCACACGCGTAGCACGCGACGCGCCGGGCGTCGAGTTCGTGCTGATCGATGCCGACGAGTCCGCAGAGACGAGCCAGCTCGCTGCGTCTCTCGGTGCGACCATCTTCCCCACCGTCCAGTTCTGGAAGGGCAACGAGCTACTCTACCAGGTGAACGGCGCGTCAGGTGCCGAGCGAGCCGTCGCGGAGGGCTCGCTTTTCCTCGGAGACTCGATGGCCGGAGGACGTGACGTCACCGAACTCGTTGAGACGGTCGCCTCCAGAGCGGACCTGGATGACCTCTTGGCGAGGTGCTCGATGCCAGGACAGGGGCCGCGCGGCGTGCCCATTGATGTTCCTTGCGAGAAGCAGCTCTGCGTCCTCGACGTATCTTTGGCGAAGAATCATCCCGAGTGCATGCACATCTTCCCCGCGGTGGTTGCCCTCGCCAAGAACACGCAAGGGGCTGTGCGCTGGGGGCGCCTGCTCGGTGACATGGGAACAGACGCGACGGCGCTCATCACAGCTTTGAAGGTAGATACAGTGCCAACATTCATCATCTTTCACGATGGCATCGAGGTCAGGTACGTCAGCAATGTTTCCGACTCGGCACTTTGCCTGTGCACACGCGCGAATAAGAGTGCGACTTTTCTAACCTGAGAAGTGCGTGTGCTCAAGCGCATACAACAACACATGAATGCCATCGAAATAGCGAGGCTGACACTGAGCCTGTCGACACGCGCGCGTGCTTGTGATACGGGCGCGGATGCCCTTATTGTTGGTGCCATGCAGCCGCTATTCCGGCTGCGATCGCGTGCAGCTGATGACGGCCGTCATGAGCGAGCTGCAAAAAAATGGCATCCGCATGCCAACGCCACCGCCGCGCAAGCATATGACCATAGAGGAAGCAGACAAGATCGCCAGGTACGCGTGATCATGCGCATGAGGAGTTGTGCAAGCACGCACTCTCACGCTGCGGGCACTCACGCAATGCGTGTGGACTGCCCAGTCATTGGCAGTCAATGCCGCTGCCCGCTCAGCTTGCAAGAGTGCACACTCACCCAGGCATGCGCGCTGCGAATTCGTCGTTCCTTCACACAATCACACGCAGGGCGAGGCGTGAACGCGCCCGCGATATGGGAGCGCGACCTCAGGGTTGGTGAGCTATCATACAGTAGTACTACACCACCTCTGCCATACCCGTGCAGTGCACCCAGCGACTTCATGAGGGTATTTTACCGGTAGCGTTTTCAGGCACGTGGTGGGAGCGACAGGTAAGCCCAAATGCCGCATCCCGTTGGGCCGACGCAACACGTGAGGCGTAAGAGAGTGATACGTTTTGCCATCGTGAGTGCACAACTTGAAGTCAGCAAGCGCGCCGTCGTGCCAGCACGTCTGCGTGCACGCCGCACAGATGCCGCTCGTGCTCATGGTGCGCAAGGAGCGCGATTCCTCTGTCCGGCGCCCCTCGCTCTCGATGTCCGCGGCTCACCCGCCGCGCAGCTGCCCCGGGGCCATCCATGCGAGAGTGACTGGCGATATTTCTACCCACGGGAGAGTTCTCATCAAAACGCATTTGCGGTCAGCGACAATATCAAACCGGCGCTGCACGCGCCCGTGCCTCGGCGGCGGTTCTGCTGCTGCTGCTGCTGCTGCTGCTGTCTGCTGCGCGCGCAGAGTCGGTTGCGGGCGCGGTGCCACAGGGCGAGCCGCCCGCAGGAGGGGCAGGGGGAAGGGGGGGGGGGGGTCAGGCGCGATGGCGGATGCGGTGGGCGCCCTAGTGGTGCGCGCGGCGGATGCGCTCGCCGACGGCACGAAGGCCTTCGCGGGGGTCGCCGCGTGGGGCGCAGGCGCCGCGGCGGGCGCCGCTTGAGGCGGCGACGGACGCGGCGCTCGCGGGGCCCGCGGCCGCGGCGCTCAAGGCGGCGCTTGCGACCAACCCGGACGCCCTCGCGTACGGCGGGGCCGCTGCGGCGCTCCTGCTCGTTCCCGCCGTGCGCAGCAGGCTGTGGCGGCAGGCGTGGCGCACGATGCGCACAGAGAGCAACGACCTCGAGGCAGCGCAGGCGCAGCTGGCGACGCTCGAGACGGGCGTCAAGGCCTTCCGCCCCGAGGCGGACAAGCTCATGTCGCGCGTGACCAAGGCGTACGCCGACGCGGCAATGGCGCAGAGAAAGGCCGTCGATGCGAGCGCGGAGCTGCAGCGCTTGCACACGCGCATAAGCGCGTCGGCTGCGGACCTTACCAAGCTCAAGAAGAGCATTCGGGGCATCTCGCTCTCGGACGCGGTGCGTGCGCCGCGCCGCGCCGCGGCGCTGGTGCGCGAGCGCCCACTCATTGCTGCACCCGCGTGCTGGTCTCGCGCAGGGCCACGCGCACGAGCCACTCGCTGACAGCGCGCCCGCTTTCACCACGCGCATGCGCCGGCACACGCACATGTCCGCACACCCGCATTGCAGGTCCCCACGCGCTCGGCGGCCGCCGTGAGTGAGAAGAATGCGCTCAAGCTCAAAAGGGAGGTCGGAGGGCTGCTCGAGGCGGTGTCGCGCTAGGCGCCACGCAGCGAGGTGTCGCGGCAAGCGGCACGGGCCGTCTCGTGGCCATGCGGTGACGAGCACTTAATATGAGGTTTGCACAGGTGTGGGCGCCAGAGAGGTAGCGCGCCGTCCTCAGTTCTCGCTCATCGCCGCACGCCGCAGCGTGCGGCCTCATTCGGCCTTCATGGCCTTGGCGCTTGCAAGCTCGAGCACATCCTCGACCATCTTCTTGAGCTTAGCCTGGGCGCGCCGTGGGCGGCCCCAGGGGTGTGCAAGTGTCAGCGAACCACGCAGCGCACCCGTTGGGAGCTTGTGAGGCGGTAGCGCGCTGCCGGCGAGCGCGGCGTGGCTGCGCACCTCGCTCGCGCCGACGCTCTCTCCAACGCGCTTCTCCCCGCCGTGGTACGCATGGAATGTCGGCAGTGGCCCGACGCCGCGGGCCTCGGCGCTGCCCTCGCACTCGTCCACGTCAACCGACACAAAGCGCGCCGACGCGCCCGCATCTGCAGCGAGCCGTGCGAAGAGCGGCGCAATACGCTTGCAGGGGCCACACCACGACGCGCCAAAGTCCACAAACGTTGGCACGCCGGCAGCCGCACCTGTGCGCATGCGCAGGCGAGGCCGTAGCGCGCACGTTTGCGCGAGCGCGCAGTGGGCAGAGGGCGGTCAGTATGGGGCGGCGCTGGGTGCGCTTCACAGACGACGGCGCCTTGCTGACCGCTGGCGCTGGCCACCGTGCGCACGCCCTTGCACTCGCGCGTACACATGATGGGATCGCGTGGGCGCCGCGCACCATCCGCGATCAGCGCGTCCAAGTCTTCTGTACTGCTGATGACGCCGACTTCGCCTGGCGCGGGCGGCGCCACGGAGGTCGCTGCGCAGCCCTTGCGCTGCCGCGCTTCACCGCATGCCCCACCGTCCACAAGCCGACAGGAGTCGCCGTCGCACACCATTCGCTTACTGCCTGCAGCGCCACCACGGCCTTTCTTGATGATCCCGAACTTCACCATGAGCGGGCGCAGCGGATTCCATGCCGCGAGCGGTCGCAGCCACTCATCGAGCCTGCATTGCGGCGCAGCAGAGCGTCCGCTCGCGTCAGCGATCCCCCGTACTACCGCCCACACGCTCGCCACTCGCCTCTCACTTTTGCGCATGCCCTCCCTCTTGCGCGCGCGCTCGCACAAACGCACGCGCTCGCGTTTGCGCGCGCGGGGCCGCACCTCGCCGCCCACGCCGCGGGCAGCACCGCGCGCGCCGCCCACAGCACGAGCGGGATGAGAGCGTGCACCGGCACGCAGCACGGCCCGAGGCAGACGATCATGGCGCCCCTGCGCGTGCGCGTCTGCGCGCGTGGGCAGCGGTGTGCCACTGCGCGCCGCGCGCCACCGCACGGCCAGCTCAAAATTCCTTCAACAGCCTTCAGATAATCGATGTTCGGCGCATGTGATGTGATACAGAATATGTACAGTGTCAGTGGAACATTTACTTTTTCCTGACTGACTCCGGCACTCACGAGTCGGCGGCGGATGCATGGGCCACCTCACCGGTCGAGTCGTTCTCCGCGGCGTCCTCCTCTCCGGCCTTGCCTCCGGCGTCATCGCTGGCCGCCGATGCAACGTCACCGTTGGCTTCCGCCCCGACCGGTGCCACGCCCTCGGCGATGGTCTCGGCAACCGTCGTGGACACTTCGGTCACACCGCTCGGCAGGCTCGAGCTCCTCTCCAGGCGCTCCATCTCGTTCGCACTCACCACGAGCCCCGCGCTGGAGCGGCGGCCTTCCGAACCGTCTTCCTCTTCGTCGTCGGATTCGTCGCCAGAGTCGTCGCCGTAGTGGGCGCGCGAGCGCGCGCCTGGGATCTCGCCATCGGTGGACCCCCCGGAGCTCGACCCGACGCCGTCGGTCATCATCATGTGCCGGTGACCATTGCGGATTCTGCGGGTGACCTGCGGGGACAAGGGGGGCGACTTGCTCGCGACTGCAGTCCCCACGGACACCTCCAGCAAAGGCGCGGGGCGCGGCACGGTCTCGCGGCCACCGTTTGGCGTGCCAAGTGCGGACGCCGCGAAGCCCGGCGGCTGCGCTGCCCTGAGCTCAACCGGCGCCGAGGGCATGCGCGCGAGCTCGGAGTGGTAGATGTAGCGCATCTCGTTGCACCAGGTGTCGTAGCGATAGCGCACGCGCAGGCTTGGCACGTTCGTCTTGTGAATGTCGTTGCCTGCCACGCCGGGAAGCCAGTACTGGTCGCTCACCCAGTGCTGCTTGCATTGGTGCGGGAAACCCGACATGAGCACCGAGTTGCGCGCCATCTCGCACATATCACACGACGTGAGCTTCCAAACCTGGGCGGCCACACTGTACTCCTCGACGAGCGGCTCTTTGGTGAGGTGGATCTGCAACGGGTCGTCCGAGCTCAGCGAAATGAACAGCCCGCGTGCCAGAAAGGTCGGCAGCGGGTTCTTGTGGTAATCCAGGAAGAGCGAGTTGTTGGACAGGGGGCTCATGCACAGGCCGATCTGGGCGAGGTAGAACATGTACTGCAACCCCGGGCTCTTGCGCAGATTGATGCCGTGCGCGATGTTGTGGGCCAGCAGGAACGAGGTGGCCAGGTGGTCGAGGTCGCCCGCCTCGCCTGCGTGCGGGCGGAACGCGAAAGTGTTCAGCCCCTTCGACTGGCGGAAATCGTTGAGCACGTGGAGATTGGCCTCGATGTAGTAGGCGTAGTAGGCAAACGCCGGGTTGTGCGGTACGTTCCAATCGCAGGGCTGGGGCATGTGGCTCTTCGAGGGCCGTCGTTCGGGTCGGCTCTCGTCGTCCACCATGTCGAAGCCCACGACTGTCTGCAAGAACATGTGCAGCTGCGGGTGCGACTGCGGGTCGATGGTCACCTCGAAGAGCGAGTTGAAGATGTTGTCGATCATCTGCTGGAAATTCTGCAGCGTGCCGTTGCCGTGGTAGATTTCGTACAGCCGCGGGATCTGGATCATCCACTGCACGTTGTCGCAGTGCAGAGCATTGTTGCACACCCACGCAGCGAGCGTGTCCCATTCGGTGGCCTTGCGGCCATAGATGGAGATGCGGTACTCGGCCATCTGGTACTTGGACGCCATGAGGTCAGAGAACACCTCCTGCGTCAGCTCAGCCAGGTAGCGGCCCTCCAGGAGGTTGTCCTGTTTGATGAAGATTTCGCGCAGCTGGCTCTGGCCGCACGGGTTGTACTTCAGGTTGAACTTGTCGAACCGGTGGAAAGTGTGCTTGTCAGCGTGCATGTCGAGCGTGTCCACGTTCAGGTCATAGCCGGTCAGGTTGAGCAGCTCGAACACCTCTGCCAGCGTACGCTCCTTCCCGTCAATCTTGGCGACGACCTCATCGGGCTCCTTGCGCAGCTTGTGCTTGATGAAGCGCAGCAGGTGCTTCTGATTCATGCACGAGCTGTGGTGCACGTGCGTGTCGACCTTGCGCACGTTGTAGAAGTCGCGATGAGGCGCGCCCTTCTGCGCGAAGAACTCTTTGTCGGCATTGAGCATGAGGTGCATGTTGAACTTCTGCTCAAGGAGCAGCAGGCGGTGGTGGCAGAAGCTCTTCACGGGGCCCGAGTTGACGACGCGCAGCACGTGGTGCAGGTCTTTGAAGAACTCGTTGGCGGTGTGCTTCGGAGCGAAGGCCACGTTGCCGTTTCGATCGTACACGTGGACGACGCCGCGCACGAACTCGAAGCTATGGTCGCTCGCGGGGCGCGGCTCCCACACGAACGGGTTCTTCTGCTGCCGCGGCGTCGCCACGCGTCCGCCCGAGGTTGAGGTGCCTCCCGCGGCGGCCGCCGACGACGGCCGCGACACGTACACGTACTGCTCGCGCATGTCAAGCAGCCTGCGCATGTCCCGGCACACGTGCATGGTCTCCTCGTTGTGTGGGGTCTCCGGATGTTGCACAGTGACGTAGTCGTCTTCCATCTCCTGCCGCGATGGCACCGCCGTTGCGTCCAGCGTAGCGGACGAGTTGTCCTTGCGCATCCAGCCGGGCACGTTGCGGTCCGACGGCGCGTGGCTGCCCATGTGCACCTCGTTGGTCGTGCCCTCCGCCACGCCGCCGCGCCTGCCTGGGTGCTTCGCGGCGGGGGTGAGACCTTCGCCGTCGGTCTCCTCCACCTCCGTTTCCATCTCCGACTCGAACTCGGACGGGTACGGCGGCAGGACGCTCTCGCCACCGCGGCGCTCGCCGAGGCGCGACATTGTGCGATTCCACGGCGCCGTGTCTGTGTCCGCTCCGGTGCGATCCGCGTCGTGCTCGACGTACAGACTGGAGGACATGCCACCCATCGCGCCCTGCTGGTGGCCGTGGCGCCCGCCTGCGCCCCTCTCGCCGCCGGCAGGGGCGCCGCGGCTGCGGCCGCCGAGGTTGCTGCCGCTCAGTCCAAGCGGCGCCCCCAGCGACTTGCCCCCGCGCTCGGACCCCACGTGCCCGGCCTCGTCGTTGCCGTTCGCGCGGCGGTGCGGCGGGCGCTTCAGCGGGCTGCGCACGCCGTGCGACGACGAGTTGGAGCCCTGGCGGTGCATGCGCGTGTGATGGCCGTGGTGCGACCGGTCGCGCGCGCCATTGCCTTGCCCGGCGCCACCGCCGGCCGCTGCTGCGCCGCCGCCGGNGCGGGGTTCGTGCGGTGCGTGTGGTTGGTGCAGGGCGGTGACGCGCGCACCACGCACCCTCGAAGTCGATCGACGCCATCGCCGCCCCCTCCTCCATCGCCGCCGCCGGCGTGGGGCGCGCGCGCGCGCGCGCGCAGTGGCGCCCCCGCGCGCGCGCGCGCGTTCTCATTCCACCCCACCTCTCCCCCGCGCACCCGCGCGCGCGCGCGCAATTCGCGGCCGCAGCGCGGAATCGGAATCGGAATCGGGAATCGGAATCGCTGCATCGCAGCAGTGCAGCAGCGCCGCAGCGCCCCTCGCGCGGCCCAGGTGCGAACCTGCGGCACATTCAAAGGCGCCGAACGCGAGCGCGCGAGCGAGCGCGCGCCGAATGGGAATTTGTCCCCGCGCGCGAAACGAAACGCGGCCGCACAAAAACGACGGAACGGCGGCGGCCCGAGCCCGAGCGAGCGAAGCGAGCGCATCGTTTTGCGTCGCGCTGCGGCGATCGATCCGTCCGGCGCGCGCGAAGGAGGGAGGGAGGGAGGGAGGGGGCCCCGGCCCCGCGTTCGCACTCGGCCGCGGGGCAATTCCTTTCCAATTCGGCAGAGCTCTACTCTGCTCTGCTCTGCTCTCTCTGCTCTGCTCGGCTCGGCTCTGCTCTGCTCTGCTCTCTCTGCTTGGCCTTGCTCTGCTCTGCTTGGCTTGTCTTGGCTTGGCCAGGCTTCGAGAGATTCGGATTCAACCCTATCCATTAACCCCAAACATAACCCTAACCCTATTGCACTGTTGCTTCGAGTCGATTCGGATTCGGATTCGGTGCTCCAACCACCCAACCAACCCACCAACCGACCAACCACAGGTCGGCACAAACGCGCGCGCAATTGGAATTCGCCTCTTTTTCCGCAATCCAGCTGTACTTTTTTTTCCGCAATCCGCGCTGGCAGCTTCCCTGCACGCACGGGCGCGTTCCTCGCGGGCGCGTTCCCTCGCGCGCGCCACCTGCGCGCGCGGGCGCCCGAGCCGTTCGGAAACGCATGCCGCCCCGCGAGAGATCGCGATAGCAGCTTCTGCGCGTGCGCGCAGCGCGCGCGCGCGCGGCCCGCATCGAGCACGCGCCACAACTCTCGCGCGCGCAGCGGGAGCAGCGCGGTGCCTCCAGCCCGCACACCGAGGAGGCTGAGCTGCGCGCGGCCGAGCGTGAGCGCCTGGTGAGCGTGTCGGACCTCGCGCGCACGGTGGCTAAGCTTGACGCGACTGTGAGATTGCAGATGGACATGACCCGCGATGACCCGCGAGATGTGGCGGATGCTCAGCCGTGAGGTCGCAGTGGCGCTCGCGATGTGGACCAACGGCGAGGCGGAGGTCGCAAGCAGCGCGCCGCCCGCGCCGCGGCGGTGTGAGCTGGCGCGCGCGGGCACGTGCGTGGTGTGCTGCGCGGCGCCCATCGACTGCCTGCTCTACCGCTGCGGCCACATGTGCACGTGCACGGGCTGCGCAACGCAAATCATGGCGCGCGGCCGCTTGCAGCCGGGCGGACCGCGCTGCCCAACGTGCCGGGCGCCCGTGCTTGACGTGGTGCCAGCGTACGGCGCGCCGCCCGCACTGCGGCGGTGTGAGCTGGCGCGCGCGGGCACGTGCGTGGTGTGCTGCGCGGCGCCCATCGACTGCCTGCTCTACCGCTGCGGCCACATGTGCACGTGCGCGGGCTGCGCAACGCAAATCATGGCGCGCAGCCGCTTGCAGCGGGGCGGACCGCGCTGCCCAATGTGCCGGGCGCCCGTGCTTGACGTGGTGCCAGCGTACGGCGCGCCCCTGGCGGAGGAGAGTAGTCTCCCGTGATGCACATCATGCCGCAAAGCTTCCCCGACACGTCGGGCAAACATGACGCCTGACCACTCGCGCACAATCTTGTAGAGGCGAGAGACGACGAAACATCACTGGACGGTGGGGCATGGCATGAGGAGCTTCTCCTGCCACGAGCCCTCCAAGTCGTACCCCAGGCTCTCCTGCATGACCACGCCGAAGAGGGAGAGGAAAAGGTTGAGCTGAAAGGCCACCTCGAGTGTGTCGTCGTCATCCTCGGCGTACGGCAGAAAGTACAGCTGGATGCATACGCCGGCGGTGGCAATGAAGAACGCGTTTATGGAGACGTACTCCGGCGCCGCGATCTCCACCAGGACGACGAACGACGTCTGCACCAGTCGCCGGCAAATCTCATATCTGCCAGCAGTAGTAGTGCCGCATTCGGCGGCAGCGAAGGGGAGGGATTTCGCAGCGTGAGAAAATGGGCACGCACGAGCACGCGATCGCGGCTGCCGTGCGCCTCCACGCGTGCGCGAGGGGAGGCGGGATTGTTGAGGCAGATCCAAGTAGCGGGCACTCAACGGCGTCAGCATGGGCGCGCAAGGCCGCGGTGGCGTACCTAAGGGTACTGCACAGTGAAAGGGTGCACGCACCTAGTGTATACGGCGTCTGAGTTGAGCTGCGTGACGGGCACCTCAATCTCGGCGATGGAGACGAAGAGCGCGTACATGGAGACGTACTCCGGCGCCGCGACCTCCACCAGGACGACGGTCGACGTCTGCACCAGTCGCCGGCAAATCTCGTCGTGTGGTACTGTAGTAGTCTTTCTGTGATTCTGTCCCTCCGATCGCTCGAGGCGCGCTCCGCGCGCCTCGCTCGCGAGTGTTTCGGGCGCGGAAACCTCTATCAAAACACGGACAAAAACTTCCGCAAGCTGCGCGGCAGTTTCCTTCATTCCTCCCTTCCTTCCGACTCAGATCGGACGTTTTATCGACTTTCGTTCGCTTTTGTTGAACGCTTTGAGCCGAGCGCGAACGCGGCCGCTCCGTCGGCGCGTTCCCCGACCGACGCCGAGCCGCGCCCACCGGCGGGGAGGGCGATGCGTGTGCGCGCGCGTGGGCGTGTGTGCGCGTGCGCGTGTGCAATGCGGGGCGCCGCGGGGTGCGAGGGGCGGCGACAGGCGCGGCGGGAGGAGGGACGGGGCCCCACCCCCTCGGCGGGGAGTGCGTGTGGACGCGGAGACACACACACACATGGTATGTACAAGCGATTCGTAGCTACTGTACACGCAGTGTACACGCGCCGCGGCGAGGGCGCCCGGCGCCGGCGAGGCGGCGGGCGCGGCTACAGGCCTGCTCGCTCCCTGAGCCGCTCCCGCGCGCGCGCTGCGCTGGCGGCTCCGCCCGGGCCGCCCGCGTACGCGCCCGCCCACACATCCTCTGCGCCGTCCCGCGCGGCGGTGTTGTGGCGCCTGTCGCTGGGCGCCCGCGCCGAGAAGGTGTGCCCGCCGCCCGCGTGCACCCACTCGCCGGCCTGCATCGCGTCCCAGCAGCGCTCGCACACCACGAATCTCGCCGCGCCACCCGCGCCCGCGGCGCAGTCCTCGCACGCGTATCGGTACTCGCCCTTCAAGTCATGAGGAGCACCGCGCACGCGCCAGGTGTTGGTTGGTCAGCACTCAGCACCCAGCACACATGACCCCGTGGGTGGCATGCGCGCCCACCTCGGCTGCCTGCTGGCTGCGCGCACCTTGGGTGCGTCCGCCCTGCCAGACCAAAGGCGCTCCTGACCGGTCTCCATGCGCCCGGAGCAGCGGCTGCACGCGTCCACGTCACGCACGCCGGCGCCGCCGCCTGCGCCTGCGCTCGCCTCAGCTCGCCGCATTCCTGCCTCGCGCCTCTGAACGGCCTCCCCCAGACGCTCGGCGGCTGCGTGGCAGCGCGCGCGCGAGCTCTCGCTGCTCGGGTCCCGCAGAATGAGCTCTGCCGCAGCCTCGTCGAGCGCCCCCGCGAAGCCCGCAGCGCCGAGGAGGGCCTCCGCTGGCGCACCGCCGCCGCCGAACGCGCGAAGCGCGCGATCGAGGCGCGCGTTGGCCTTCCTCACGCTGGCGTACTTGGGCTCCGCGTGCGCGCGCGTCGCGCCGTTGCGCAGGACGGTGCATAGCGTCCGCGCGGCGTCGTCCAGGGCGTCAGCGCTCGCGCGCGCCTCAGCAGCGCCCGCGAGCATCGCATCGATCGCCAGCTCGATAGCCGCCGCGTCCGCAGCGCCAATGCCGTGACACGCCGCTGCGAGCGCGGCCGCATCCTCGAGGTGCGCTCTCGGACGCTCCCAGCTCGCGCCCCCGCCAGCACCCGCGCGCGCGTAGAACGGCCGCCCGCTGTCGGCGTCGAAGTACTCCTCCCAGGCGCCGCTGCTGCCCCCCTCGGCCATCGCGCCTCCTGCGGCGCTGCGGCGACCCAACGCGGCGCGGCTGCGCCTCGCGCGCGCCGTGCGCCCGCGCGCGCTGACGGCTCCTCTTCCGCGCCGCCGGCCGGCGCAGGCGGCATGACGGGGGGCATGGCCGGCATGGCCGGCGGAGATCCGATGGAGCAGCTGCGCGCGATGGGCATGGGCGACGCCGCCGAGCTGCCGCCGGAGCAGGAGGTCGGCGAGGAGCGCGAGCTCGTGTCGGGGGGCATGCTCAAGAAGAAGCTGCTGGCGAGGGGCGAGGGCTACTCGACGCCCGAGAAGGGCGACGAGGTGACCGTGCACTACACGGGCCGCCTCACCGACGGCACCAAGTTCGACAGCAGCGTCGACCGCGGCGACCCCTTCGTGTTCACCGTGGGCGTCGGCCAGGTGATCAAGGGCTGGGACGAGGGCGTGGTGTCCATGCGCAAGGGCGAGAAGTGCCTGCTGACGTGCGCGCCCGACTACGCCTACGGCGCGCGCGGCTCGCCGCCCACCATCCCGGCGAACGCCACGCTCGAGTTCGAGGTGGAGCTCATCGCCTGGAAGAGCGTCAACGACCTCAACGGCGACGGCACGGTCGTCAAGAGGGTGGTGCGCGAGGGCAGCGGCTGGGAGAAGCCCAAGGACCTCGACGAGGTGGAGGTGGCCTACTCGGTGGCGGGCGCCGGCGGCGAGCGGGTGGTGGCCGAGACGACCGCCGAGTTCTCGCTCGCCGACGGCCACCTGTGCGCCGGCCTCGCGGACGTCGCGCGCAGCATGAAGCGGGGCGAGCGCGCGCTGGCGACGCTGAGCGGCGCGGCGCTCGCGCCGGCGCCCCGGACGCGCGCCGCCGCAGACGCTCGCTGACCGGCGCGCGCTGAGTGCGACCGCGCCCCAAACGCCAAGTCCCTCTCAGAGCAGGCGACGACGCTGCGCACGCATGGCAGCGGCGGCCGCCGAGACGGGCAGCAACGCCTTCGGCGAGGCGTTCGCTGACGCGCTCGCGAGGTCGCTCGTGCCTGGCGACGCCAATGTGCACGCGATGGTCGCGGCGTTCGGCGCGCCTGCAGCTGCGGCGTCGACCGGCGGCGCGCCGTACGCTCCGTTTGTTGACGCGCACGCGCTCGTGTCGAGGTAAGCTGCGCCACACTTGCGTGTTCAGATACAGCCTCGTCCCCACGCTCGCTCGCTCCCTCCTCTATCTTCGCACCGCTGACACGCCCGACTGGCCGCCTCCAGGGGCGTGCTCGGTAGCGGCTCAGCGGCATCGGTGACCCTATGCGCGCTTGGCAACGGCACGGACGCCCCCATGGTGGCGGTCAAGCGGCTACACGCCGACGCGCGTCGCTCGCGCGAACTTCGCACGTCCCTCGCCGTCGAAGCTGCCGCGTTGCGATCGTTGCTTGGCACGCCGGGTGTTGTGGGCTTCCTCGGCGTTGCACTTGAGGAACACGTCCCACGTGAGGTCATGGATGGCAGCGAGGTGCAAACGTCGCTAGTTCTCGTCATGGAGGCGTGGGGTGGCGGTGGCACGCTGCGCTCGCAGATACTGAACTGCATGTCAGGCCGCACCCGCTACTGCGGCGCAGACGCCGCGAGGTGGGCCGCGCAGTCCGCGCGGGCCATTGCAGACATGCACGCGCGATCGATTGCGCACAGGGACATCAAGCCTGCCAACATTGTGCTCGGAGTACCACCAGGCGCCGATGGAAAGACAAAGAACCTCAGATGCAAGTTGACCGACCTCGGGCTCGCGAGGTGCCTGCCCCGAGCTGGCGCTACCGTAGCGCCCGGCACTGCCGGGCAGCACGCCGACCAGACGTGGAGCGCGAATGCGGATCTTCCCGTGATGGACGGCACGCACCCTTACATCTCGCGGGAAGCGGCAGCTGGCGGCAGCTACGACGCGGCAGCAGCAGACGTTTTCGCGCTTGGCGTGACGTTGTACGAGCTCTTCGCGATGGACCTACTCGGAGCGGCGCGCGTGGACGTTGCGGACCCCGACTTCCTCGAAAAGTGGCTGCGTGCCGACAACCCTTGGCGTCCACGGATACCGCGCGAGGTACCTGCGCCCGTGGCAAGCGTCATCCGCAAATGCTGGCTTCCGTCGCCCTCGGAGCGCCCGTCGGCTGAGGAGGTCGCGCGCGCGCTTCAGGCCTTCTCCTCGTCTGTTGACGCCGGGGAGGTGGAATTTGTTGGCTACCTAGCCCAGCAGCAGCCCTCGTGGCTCGTCACTGCCGCCAGCGCCGCATTCGCGACGCTCACTTCTTCGAGCACGTGGAGCTACCTCCTGAGCGTGTGCGGGCTCAGCTATTGCCTTCCTGGCGGGGCGAGCAGCTCCATCAGAGGCTCCATCGGCGCCGATGGTTCCATGCGCTCCACCTACTCGGCTCTGGAGGAAGAGGAGGAGGGAGTGCGTTTCGAAGACATCGGCGATGTCGAGTTTGCCGGGAGGGGCTCGGAGTCAGAGGACGAGCTCGCACCGCTCTCGCCCGCGCGACTCGAGGGAGGCATGCCAAGGGGCTTTTAAAAAAAATGCGGAATTGGATTTGTGTCGACTGGGCGCTTGTCCTTGCGCTCGCGCTCGCTTTGTCAGTCCTCGCCGAAGAGGGCGTGCGCGAGGGGCGCGGCCATCAAGCTCACGAGCTCGGCGGGCTTGTCCACGTGAACGTTGTGGCCCGCTCCGCGCAGCAGGTGGTGCGTTGCGTGCGGCGCCGCGACAAGCCTCGCCACGTCTTCAGGACTCCATCGATCTGCGCAAAGCTCCGCCTGGACGACATGAAAGTCCACACCTGTGCCCGTACCCTCAAGCAGGGGCCAGTAGTCCGTGTCGAAATAAGAGTCCAGCATCTGCCCTGCGCCCTCGACATCGATGCACCAGCGCAGCGGCGGCGGTCGGGCACGCGCGCCGTCCTTCGCAGGCTCCGCCCCGCCGCCCGCCGCCCACTCGTCGGCTGGCACGGCCTCGAGCGAGCCGCTCAACCATCGACCAGTCTCCGCGCCAACACCCGCTCCCTCCAGCTCCACCACAGCACTCTCGCGCGTGGGAAATGGCCCAGGCACCTTTCGCAGCGTAGAGAGCACCTTCACGGCGTCCCCGGCGAGCGCCGATGCCTTGCCGGGCACGGCGTCGAGCACCCAAGCCTGGCGCAGCGCGCCCTCGTCGCCGGTGCCGCTCGCACGCTCCTGTGCCTGCGCAGCTGCGTATGCGAGCGTTGCCTTGCCACCGAGCGAGTGGCCGACGAGCACGCGCGGTGAAGCCCCGAGCGCCGCGAACGTGCGGCCGAAATCGGCGGCAGTCGCTGCCAGGTCGTGCGGTGGCGCCCAGCCGCCGCCCGAGCGGCCGTGGTTGCGCATGTCGAGCAGCATGCCACGCACGCCGGGATGGGGGAGGCCCGATCGCGCGGCCTCGGTGAGCGCAGCGGCGAGAGTCGCCTGCGGGGGCGTTGGTGACAGCAAGCGAGGAAACAAGAGGGACGGACGGTCAGCGGGTGCGCAGGTCGGCTGGCACACGCGCGCGCGCGCGACCCGGCCGGAGCGCTGCGCACCTTTGCAAATGTGCGCAGGTTGAGGCCGCGTCCGAACACGCCGTGTACGAACGCGACGCACGGCAAGTCCGACTTCGACGCCGGAGCAGTTGCCCCAGGGGGCACGATGCAGAAGTCGTCCGTCGCGAGCACGCTCTTTGGCGCTGCACCTGCGCTTGCGCCTGCTGCAGCCACTGCAGCGGCGGCAGCCGCACTTGTCGACGCTATCGCGCGTGCGCGAGCAGCGGCCTTGGCGCCTGCGAGGGGAGGAAGAGGACGAGGAGGATGAAGACTACGATTGCGCAACGACACCGGAGGAGTCAGACGATGATGGCCTCGGGCTGGACGACTAACAAGCGCGATGACAGCGCACTGCTCTTGCAGCGACCGCCTCTGACGTCGCCGCCTGTGCCGCCTTCGCCGCCTTCGCCACCTGCGCCGCAGCCTGCACCGCCACAGGCACCGCCTGCTCCTCCTGCGCCGTCTTATCCTCTTGCGCCGCCTGCGCCTGCGCCGTCAGGGGCGCAGCAGCGGGCGTCGCCTCCTGCGCCGCAGGAGACGCCTCGGCGGGCGCTGCGGCGGGCGCTGCAGCGGGCGCTGCAGCGGGCGCTGCAGCGGGCGCCTCAGCGGTCGCCTCGGCGGTCGCCTCGGCAGTCGCCTCGGCGGTCGCCTTGGCGGTCGCCTCGGCGGGCTCCTCAACGGTCGCCTCGGCGGGCTCCTCAACGGTCGCCTCAGCGGGCGCCTCGGCGGGCTCCTCAACGGTCGCCTCGGCGGGCGCCTCGGCGGACGCCTCAGCGGACGCCTCAGCGGGCGCCTCGGCGGGCGCCTCGTCGGGCGCTTCGTCGGGCGCTTCGTCGGACGCCTGGGCGGGCGCCTGAGCGGGCGCCTCAGCGGGCACCGCGGCCACTTCGACACCTGTGAGCCACTTCGTTTCGGCGGCCTGCGCGTCCATGATGCGCGCGACGAGCTCCGCCTTACTGCCTCCGACCTTCAGCTTGCGCTCACGCAGCATGCCCTTCAGTATCCCCACCTTGAGCTTGTAGAGCGACTCGACGGTGTGCTTGGTGGAGTCGGCCGTGGCCGCCGCGCGCACGGCTGCGCGCGGGGGCGGGCGCGGAGCCGCGGCGTTCGCGCGCGCAAAACCGGGAATTATTTGGGTGTGGTAGAAGGGTTTGTGAGTTTGGAATGGTTTTTTGATGGTGCCTGCGGCGACCCTTGCGCGGGGCGCGGGGCGCGCGACTGGAGGCGCCACTGCTGGCCGCGCCCGGTGCGGGCGGGGCAGCGCCACTCACTGCGCCCGAGGTCTGGCTCGCTGGCAGCAATTTGACCGCTGTTTCGGGCCGAGTTTTCGCACGCGCGCGCACAAACAGCCTCCGCCGGCGCGTCGGGGCTACACTTGGATGCGGTGCTCGTTATGCTCAGCGAGCGCCGCAGCGCCGGGGGCAGTGCTGAACGCCTGCTGCACAGCAGCTGAGCGCAGGCGTGGGAACTACTGTCCACTACCCCATGCCATGTTCTGCGTCGGGGGCGGAACGTCTACCTTGAAGTGCGCGATCAACGCGTCGACCTTGCGCGAGAGTTCGTCGATCTTGTTGGCGTTCTCCTCGGCCTTCTTAATCTGCGCGGTGTCGCCGCGAACGCGCTGGCGCTCCCTGAGCAATCCGACGACTTCGTCCACGAGCTCGCTCTCGCCGCCCCATCCTGGGCACACTGGCTCCCCGAAAGCTCCGCCGCCCACGCCGTCGCAGCCGCAACCGCCTTTGCCGGGCGAGTGCGAGCGCACACGAGTCAGTGAGCGCGAGTGAGCGCGTCGCGGGCATCGCGTAGGCGCGGGGGCGTTTGCAAGCGCACGCTTGTCAGCGACATGGAATCTGGGCCTTGGCGCGTGCGCGTATGCTCATGCGGCGTCGAGCGCCACGTACGCGTGTGCTCGACGCCGGCGAGCTCGCCGTATGGGAGGCGCTTGACCGACGAGCAGCACATGTTCTTGCGCGAGACCACCAGCTCCTGCGAGACGCGCGAGTCAGCACGGGCGCACAGCGCACGTTCGCCGCGCTCTCGCGCCCGCTGGCGCGCACGCACGCGCGCATGCACGACTGGAGCGAGCGCCACGCGCACGGCGTGCCTCAGTCTCGAGGGAGAGCTTCACGGTGTCCCAGAGAATACAGCCAAAACACGGGATGCCGCAGCTAACGAGCGCAACCAGGCCCTTGATGATGGGTTCCCAGTTGCTCGTGAGGTCATACTCGCGCACGGGACCGTCGCTCGAGCCCAGCGGCGCCGGGCGTGCCGTCACAACGGACTGCTGCATGCCGGCGGACGCACTGCGCTCCGGCGCGCTCCGTTCGCGCCGCTGTGGCCGCTGCGGCGCCCGCCGCTGCCGCGCGCATCATCGCCACCATCGCCGCTACTGTGGTCTCGCGTGCCGCGCTCGCGCTGTGCCACAGTGGAGGCTCTGGGCTGGAAATTTCAAAGCGCATTCGGTGAAATATGAGAAACTACGTAAGTGTATGTGTATCAGATGAAAAATGTTTCACTGCGTTTATTACCATGCCCGGGCTCACGAGAAGCCTCATCGTCATTGCAGCGGGTGTCCGCCCTCGCCACAGTCGACGGTCCTATTCGCAGCGGCGCTGGCGGCTTGCAGCGGGTCGTCAGGCGCCTGCAACGGATCTTGAGCCGCACTGCCATCATCAGCGCCGCCGCCCGCGGAGCTGGCGGGCGTCGCGGCTCCCTCGGCGGCCTCCTCGGGTGGCGGCGTGTCGGCACGAGTTGCGGTTGTCTGGGGCGTCTCGCCAGGCATGTCCTCGCAAGCAGCGTCAGCCGCTTCGGTTGTGGCAAGGTCGGCGCTCCCTGGCTGCACCTCAGCAGCATTCTCCACCGCCTCTTCAGCGGCTCGTCCCACACGGTCAACAGGGACGGCCCTCGCAGACACATTGGCACGCGCGGCGGTCGCGTCGGCGACATTCTGCAGGGCCGATCGCGCAACATCCTCGGGAGCCGGCAGCGCGAGCGTGTGGGTGCTTCCTACGAGCGCCGCCGCACCACCCGATTGTTCCCGCGCAGACGCAGGCAGGAACAGCGCGTGATCCGCCCCCGAGTGTGCAGCCCACACAGCCGACGCCGCCAACTTCTCGCGCACAACATCGGCGAAGGCGCCCTCGGCCGACAATAGGCGGATGACATCCACCGCGAGCGCCCTGACCACAAGCACGTCTGCCTCGGCCTCGTCCGAGCCCGCACCACCTTCGCCGCCCTCGCCCTCGCTCAGAAGGTCGAGGAGAACTTCGAGCAAACCCGCGGCGACGCACTGCTGCACGAGCGCGTCGCGTCGCGCGTTCGCCGAAGGGAGAGCGCGCGAGAGCGCCTCAATGGCAAGCGATGCCGCTGCCGTGCCCTTGCCGATGCACGCTTTCAAGCGCGCGGCAACGCCCGCGCAACCTGCCAGCGCCGAGCGCGCCGAGTCTCCCGATGCCACAAGCTGGTGCACCAGGCGCAGCGCAGCACCCTCGACGCTCGACATTCTCGCGCTCGTGTCCGTGTCCGTGGGGAGCAGCGCCACAATCCTAGGCACCTTCCCCAGCATTGCGAGGTGCTCTCCCACAGTGGGGTACGAGCGAATGAGCAGCGTGGCGGCATTCGAGACGAGCACGGCGTTGCTCTCTGTCTCACCACCGACGTCGCTGGCACCCGACATGAGTGACTCTCCGCGTGCCTCGAAGTAGTCGAGGAGGGCCTCGGCGGTGCGCTTTGAATCGCGCAGCGCGAACGCCGGGTCCTTGACGAATAGGCGCACGAAGATGCCACCGACATACAGCTCGCCAGGGATGACGTATGCAGTGCCCACCGCGGCCTCGTATGCTTCGGCGCGCTCACGCTGCGACGCCACCTGGGCAGTGCACGCTGCCAGCAGACGCGTGCTCGCGGAACAGGCAAGTTCGCGCGACCAGACTAGCGCGGGTGTCTCGGAACGCGAGGCCAGTGACGAAACAACACCCGTTTCGTCGTCTCGCAGAGCGTCGACGAGCGCCTGAGGAAGGTGCGCGCGGACCATGGCACACGCACGCTCTCCGTGTACCCTCTCGCGCAACAGCTTGCTTAGGAGCACCGTGTACGGCTGCATCAGCCTGTCAGGCAGCAACGAATGCTTCGGCCTGTCGGCACTCGCCTGCAATGGCAGTATCGACGCAAGCACGTAAAGGATGCCGCCGCCGAGCGCACTCTCCTTGGCGACTGTCGCCGAGTCGGCGACGAGCGAGAGGGCATGCGCACTCAGCTCGCGCGCGGCCTCCGTACCCAGCAAGGTGAGCTGGAAGATGCGGCGCACGATGGGTGCGAGCGCCTGCGGCGCACCCGGCCGCGCGCATGCCGCTGCGACGACCCGGAGTGCCGCCTCGGACGTACCGACCGCATCTGCCCCTGCCGCAGTGGCCTCTTCGGCTCCGGCCAGCAGCCATGGCTGTAGCATCGAGAGCTTAAGGCTCGCCATGCTCGCTCCGGGCGACGTCGACGCCACTGCAATCTGTGCGGCATTCAGCGACGCCGAAGCGCGCGCGTGCGCACGCGCATCGCCCGCGTCGGCCTCCACAGCGCAGTTGGACGCGTACTCTAATGCCGTACCGGCAAACGCCACAGGATTCGCCAGCGTCGCGGGCTTTTCGTTGTACACACGGACGTACACACCGCCGACGACAAGTTCGTCCTTGAGCGCATCGAACTTGAACGAAGCGTGCTCCGCCAGGTCATAGCCTTCCTCGCCAGGTTCAACAGCGATAGCCTTGTCGAGGTGCGACTCGAGCTCGGCGCGCATGCGCGAGTTCCAGAGGATAGTACACGTCTCGATGGACGATGTCAGGATACCCATCACCTCGGTATGCTCGCCACGAGCAAGCAGACGCGCAACGCCAGGAGTAAGGAGCGCTGTCACCACGCTCGCGTTGACTTTGGCCTCGGGTGTATTCGCGGCGGCACCGAGGCAGCCACACAGGCGCGCGAGCACCTCCGAGGCACGAAGCGCGAGCTCGTTGCGATGGCGCTGCACGTTGGTGGGCACCCCAGGGCCCATGCGCGCACTGCCAGCGTCGGCGGGCTTGCCAGTGGCGGCATCCACTGCGATCACCTGACCAGCCGTACCTGGTGCGGGCGCGCCCGGAGCGACACGCGCGTTGCTAGCCCCTTGATCGAATGAGTTGCGCTGTACAGGCTTGCTCGGATTGTCTGGTGCATCAGTGTCGTCCGGGCGCGACTTTTCTGTGTCGCCCTCTTCCTTCAGTGTCGCATCGTAGCGAAGCATGAGGACCAAGCAGCGGAAGATGAGACCCGCGCGTGCAATCGCGCCCTGCATGGCGGGAGCCGCGCAGAGGTTGCCGCAAGTACGCAGCGCTGCATCGCAGCACAGCGGCGCGTCACCTAGCCGCGTGCAGCGCACCACGTCGCGCACGACTGCGTGCGCCTCAACGTCGAATGCGTCGCGCGCGCTTGCCAGCGCCGCCAATCCCGCCAACGTGCGTAAAACGTCAGCACCGATCGCGCAGCGGTGATCCGCATCTGACACGTCCGCGGGCGCGGCTGCCGCCGTACGCGCGAGCAGCGCGCCAAGCGGAACGACGCCGCCAGCACGGGCGACGGCGTCACCGTTCTGCACGCTCGCCATGCACGTCAGGAGGATGAGCTCCGAGGAGGCGGCTGCGCGTTCGTACACACACGCATGTTGCCGGTCGCCGCTGTCGCCGGCGGTCGACATGTCCCGCGGCGCGGGCACGAGCGCTCCAGGTGGCGCATCTGCTGCGCGCTCGACCTCAGCCAATAGCAGCGGGAAACCCGCATACATGAAGGGCGCAAGCTCGGTGGGCTGGCGGCGATAACATGCACACTGCGCTCGCAAGAGCAGCACCACGCGCCAAGGCGCAGCACCCTGCGCGCCCGCCGCGCCCGCGCGCAGCCGGTCGTAGGCCGCGCGCACCGCTCGGAAGCGCGCAAGACCACCTGGATTCTTGTCTGGATGATACCGCATTGCCAGGCGGCGGTATGCCCGCTTGAGAAGCGACTCACGTTCGTCCCGAGGCAGTGCGTGCCAATCCTCCTTGAGTTCGAGCTCAGCAGCTGCATCGGTCTCCGACATGCTCATGGGCTTCTTGGCCAGCTCAGCGCGCCAGGCTGCGAGGAGCGCGCGCACGACATCGACAACATCCTTGATGCGCCAGCCTGGGAACCGCTCTTCGTCCGCCAGGGAGCGCAGGTAGTACCTGTGGCACCAGACTTCGTCCTCAAGTGCTGGGTAGGTGATCGGCGCGATGGGCGCATACTCATACACGGCGCAGTGGTTCTCGGCCAGTGCACGCGGAAAGTCGCCAAGATGCACAGTGAGCTGCGCCACAAGCCTCTCCTCGCGCATTGATCGCGTCCAAATGAGCTCAGGCGTGTCCGCGTCGGCCGTGAGCGCCTGTGCGAGCGCGGCCGCGCCGTAGGTCTCGGCGATCTGGAGCAAAGACTCGGGCAACAGGTCGCCCAGGGCGGATCTTGAGGCGAGCGAGCCCTGGGTGTTCGCATGTGCGCCAGCACCCGGTGCGGCGGTACTGTCCTGGCGCATGTGAGAGGCACACAAGAGATCCGAGAGTGCGGCCAGGTTGCTACCAGGATATGCCAGCGCGAAGTAGAAGACACCTGTACGATAGAGGCGCACCATGGTCGCCGGATTGTACGCAACGACTGCCTTGAGTAGCCTCGCGCTTAGGTCTGCCACGCGCGCGTCGCCGCAAAGCATCGCCTGCGCGACGTGGGCCAAACAGTGCGGAGCACACAGCGCGCGCTTCGCCTTTGGGATGGGGCGCACGGGATCACCGTCAGCATCGACGCTTGGTGCGGCTGTGACGATGGCGATGAGCGTCTCGAGTGCCGCAGCGGCCGCTTCCTGTGGGCTAAGCGTACGACGGCCAGCCGCGGCCATCCATCGCAATTCACGAACGTCACGGAGGCGTTGCCAGCCAAGCGCTGTGACAGCATCGCCGCGTGCGCGCACGCGAGTGACGCCAGTGGCCTTGCCGTGACTGAACGCTTGGCGTAGCTCAGCACGCGATAGTGGCCCTACACAACTGACGCCGGCAGGGCAGGACGCGCCCATTTCCCACGGGTTGTACGAGGAGACATCGACGCCTGCATCGTCTGCTATGTAGTACCAAACCTTGAGCGGTTCAACGTGCGCGGTCGCTGTAAGCAGATTGCTTGCCATAGGCATGAGCGCGCGCTCGCCTGCGCCGTGTGCGCCCGCAACGATGCATGCGAGCACGTCCACGAGGCCTGCATCGACCATCGCTCCCGCGTTGGCCTCTACGAGGCTAGCGTTGGGACCGCTCGTCACCAATGCGCGGAAGAGCAGCAACAGCTTGTCGCGCAGCCCTGCGTCCAGGGTATGATCGATAAGGCGCCCGCAGTGCGGCACGCCCTTGAAAGGCCCAATCGCGCCCGCTTGCTGTGAGTACGCTGCACTCATGGCCTGCACACACAAGTGCCGCTTGTCGACTCGCCGGGGAGCACTGTCCCCGAGCGGCGCGACATCCACGTCGGCGAGTTCAAGGAGCTCGCGGTAGGCAGCGTAGAAGAACTCCGCCGGCTGGCGTATGAGGCCGAAGGACACCGCGCTTGACAAGCGCGAGCGTTCTGGAGAGCGCACTTGGGATGTCATGCCACCACCGTCCAGGCCGGCGCCACCACCATCCTCCGGAGACTTCAGGGGTGCCGCATTTTCGATCAAATGGCGCACAAAAGTCCCACAGATTCGAACCTCTTCCTCTAGCGAAGGGTACCGCACGTAGAATTCGCGGTGATTCCAGCTCACATGTCCCACAGAGCCTCCGAACGCCGTGCCGCCTGCACCTCCCACTGGTGTCTGGTCGACCGCAGCCTCCACGGCGGCGCGCGCGCTGTACTCCTCGCGCTGCTGCTCGAGCTCAAGCGTGGCTATCTCGCGGTCGAGTGCGTGGCGCAACTCGGCGCGCGTGACGTCGTTCCAGACCAGCGAAGGACTCGCCCACGACTGATCAGCAGTCGCCCAGAGGGCATCCCAATTGCAGCGCAGCCGTGATCCCCCATCCCCCGCTGCAGAGACCTGCTTGCCCACGTTCGCGATCGCGCCCACGCCGCGGCCAGCAACAGACTCCGGGTCAACCCCGCCAACGTCGTCCAGAGCCGCCATCGCAGCAGCAGAACTGATATGTTTCAGCGCAGAGCGCGGCTCTTGAAGCATCGACAGCAGACCTTCAGGCAGGCATCGGCCAAGCAGCGACATTGCTACCGAGTGCGCGTCGCACCACAGCGAAACTAGCAAACGACTTTCCTCGCGTCGGTCGGCGCGCTCCTCAAAGAGAGCTGCTCGCAGGTGCACGAGCACGGCACCATCGCACAAGGCTGCATTTCGAGCTGCTGCACAGCGCTCGCTGTTTCCCTCCTCGGCGAGCGTGCGCATAATGCTCGCTGCCACATGGGATGCGCGTACAGCAGGATGTTTGAAGAGCGCGAACAGGGCACGCCCGGCAGTCGCAAACTCGGCCAACACTTGGTCGGTGATAGTGGCGCTGGTGGTGCTGCGCCCTGGAGAGCACACACACTGCTCGAGGGCACACGCAGCCGCCACGGTTAAAAGCGCGCTGGCCTCGCCGCTGGCTGATCCGGCGGAGCGTGCGACGCTGCCAGTGGGTGCGCTCACGGGTTTTGTCTCAGTGGCAGTCTTGGCAGGGTTGGAGCTCGTTTGAGCGCCAGTTGGCGTGTGCGCTGGCTGTGCGGCACGACTCGGAGCAGCCGCAGCCGCTGCCACACCCCCGCCGCGCCCGCCGCGGCGGATGCACGCGGCCAGGTCCGCGCACGCCGCCTGCTTGCTTAGCAATGCATTCTTCCCCGCCGCGCGCTGTGCCTCGCTGCCAACGTCGATGAGCGCCACAATAGCGCGGCAGGCCTCAGCCGCCACCCCCGCCGAGTGCGCGCGGAGGCATGCCGTGACGCGAGCAGGCGCACCAGCCGTCGACAGGAAAGCCGCCGCCGGTACTGGTGCACCCGATGCAAGCCTGGAAAGCGCCGCGAGCACCTCCATGGCGCCCACCGATGCAGCGAGCGCCACTGAGTCTGACGCGCGAGCGAGGTCGGCGAGATCGACCTGAGTTGGCAGCAGTATCGCCAGCATCGGCATGATGAGCTCAGCCTCCTTCGCGGTGAGGGAGTGCAGCTTGGGTCCCGAGTACGCCACGTCGGCGTTCAGCATGCGCACGGCACCGCGCAGGTTACTCTCAGCAGCACGCGCGGCGGCCACGTACACGTCGGAGACGGCAACCGAGCGCCCCGTGGCGAGCGCCGCGCGCGCGGCGTCCTGCCCACCGAGCGCGGCCGCGTGCGCGCGCGCGGCACTGAGCAGCCGGCGCATAGCAAGGCGCTCGACGGGTAGGTCGGCATCGGCGCTCGCACCCGCATCGTGCGCGTCGCCCGCGCCGCTGGCGCGGATGTGCGCGCCGTACTCACGCGGCACGAGGCTCGCCACCGTGGGCTGCGCCGCTGGCGGGCGGGCAGCCCCGACACGCGCGTCCGCCTGCGCTTGAGCGGGGAAGATGCCAACAGGCGTGTAGCGCACGGCTGGCGTACTGGCGTGCGCGTACGCTGCGTCGAGAAGCGCCGCGAGGAACTCGTCGCGGCGCGAGCACTCGTACTCGGACGGCGGCGCGCCGTCCGACCAGTGCAGCGTCAGGCGCAGCGCTGCCGCCTCATGTCGCACCACCGACGCCAATGCCGCCAGCGGGCGGTTGGCAGTCGGCGCAAAGTCGTCCCGCCGATCGAGGAGGCACTTGGAGTACACTTGCAGGGTGCGCTCCACGCGGCGGGTCAACAACGTGATGGTACGCGGGCTGGCGCCCCCGCCACCATCGAAACCGTTGCTGCGCTCACTCCCCGTGGCGTCGCCATTCGAGGTGACTTCACGGTCGTCGGCGAGGCCCGCGAGCGCCGCGCCGGGGCCCTTGAGGCGCGTGACTCGGAAGGACGCACGCGGCGCCTCCTGCGTGACGTCGAGGCGACGTCGCCGCTCGGCCTGCTGCGCACGGAATTGCTCAACGCCCAACGGCTGCTGTCGCTGCGCCCCCGCACCCCCTGCGATCGCACCACCTGCTGCGGCGACTGAGACCGTCACGCCCACGGCGGCCGCGCTGGCGCTGCAGATGGCGTCCAGCACGGGCCGCGCTCCGCCGCCGCCACGCGCGCTGAAGCAGCGCGGCGTGAAGCCGCGGCCGCCGCGCAGCACGAAAGCGTCGGCGTCGGCGAGGAGCGCCGCCCCCGGCGCAGCCATGTCACGATAGTCGAGTTGCCACGTGCACTCGTGGTGGGAGTCAAGCTCACCCGACGCGGGGCGCTCGTGCAGCTCGCGAACGCCCGACGCGCCAACCTCGAGGACACACTCGAGCCACTCACCCGAGCCTCGTCGCAGCCTCGCCGCGGCAAAGCGGCGCGGCGCCCACGCAACAGCCGTCGGGGGGGTCGCGCCGTTTCGCTGAGCCCGCGCCGCGGCGTCGGCAAGCGCGCGCTGGAGCTCGGTGAGCAGCGCCGCGCGCTCAACGCAGCTCCACCGGATTTCTTTGAGCTTGCTGCTGGCGCCGTCGGCGCGCACGCCGAGCGTCACGTCGAGGGCCATGCGCGTTGCCCCGACGGCCACTGCGCCGCCCGTCGGGGCTGCCGACACGAGCCCACCCGAGCCGTCGTACACGTACGAGTTGGTTGGCGTCGCGCCCGGCCCACAGTCATTGGGGTCGAGCGTGTACAATCGCCGGTCGGTGACGACCAGCACGCGCTTGTACCGCCCCTTCCACGAGTGCTTCGTCGCCACGAAGCGCCCGAGGACGGCCTCGTCGCCGGGCGCACCGCCGCGGCGCTCGCGGTCGTCGGCGCGACCCCCACG
>RQSC01000028.1:621811-636202 GCA_013416795.1 Prasinococcaceae sp. CCMP 1430
CACATCGCGCGCGGCAAGCGCGCCCGCCGCGCGGAGGTGCTCGCCCCGCGTGGCGCCGACGCACCTGCGTACTCGACGCGCGCGCCCGCGCGGCGCACCTGCGACGTGGGCGGCGCGGTTGAGGAGGGAGGCGGTGGTGCGCTCCAGCGCGCTCGTGCGCGGCTGATGCGATGCCGCTCATCGAGGAGCTGCCCTCGGCAGGCGCGGGGGGCGCCGACGCGGGACGGCAGCAGGCCGCCGGCGCGATGGGGGGCAGCAGCTTCGATTTCAGCCGTGGCATCAAGGGCGCAGGGGGAATGAATGGCGATGGCAGCGGCAGCGGCGGCGGCGGCGGCGGCGGCAGCGGCGGCGGCGTGGACATGTCTCGAGGCGACGGCCGCTTCGCAGATGGCAGCAACGTCAAGATGCAACGCAGTGATCGCGGCAACATCGTGCGGCTTTCTCCGGCGGCGTTCGACGAGGGCAATCGAGAGGAGACTGTGCGAGAGCTTGAGCGCATAGGGGCTATACCCAAGCAGTGTGGTGGTGGGAAAGCAGGTGAGGCGCAGGCGGAGCAGCACCGACGTGCGGAGGAGCGGCGACTCCTCGACGGCCTGAAGGCGGAGGCGGCCGCCGCGCCACAGGCGTTCATGGACGACGAGATGGCGAATGGTCTGTCGAGGCTGTTCAACGAGAGCTTCCAGGCGGCGCAGGCGTATGCCGGGGCGGCGTCTTCGAGCACAGTCGCGGCCGCGGGCGAAGAGGGCGCGAGCGGTAGCGGATTGCTCAGCGAGCTGGACAGGGAAGGCGACGTATCGGCCGACGCCGCGGCCGCGGCATCGGCGTTTCGCCTGGGCGGTGGCGGCGGCAAGGGCTTACCACGGCCCAAGCACTTCATGAGAGAGATCACCAACAAGTCCGGCGCAGCGTGCGTGGAGTGCTCCTTGGAGCTGCCGGGCGTCTCCAGCGCCGCCGAGGCCGCCGCGGAGCTGCACGTCGCGCCGCAGCTCATCGAGCTGGCGGTGCCTGGACGATTCGAGGCCAGGGTGAGGCTCCCCAAGCGCGTCCGCGACGCCGAGGCCAAGGCCAAGTGGAAGAAGGCCACCTCGACGCTCGTCGTCACCGCGCCCCTCGAGTGACCGCTATGTAAGGCGCACTCGCATAGGCTCGAGCCGTTCTTGCTCGGTTCCGATCGGCTGGGGTACCTGGTACTGAATAGGAATAGGAATAGGATTATCTTGAGGGTTGGTTTGCAATACGGTCAGCCCCAACACATCCGGGAGGTCCCAACCGGGGCTGAGAGCCGCACCCCCGTACGTCGTGCTGATGACTGAGAGGGTCTGCCAGCCGGTTGAGGCTGCCGTGCGCGCCACAGCGCGCGCGCGCGCGGCACACGCGCCGCGAGTGCGCGCGCGCAGGCGACGCTCCTCCCTCCCACCACCCCGTCCCATCCGCTACCTCCCCTCCCCCGGGGCCCGCGGGCAGGGGCGAAATGAGTATGGTAATGTGTGTAATTATGGATGCCTGAGCGCGTCTGGAGCGCTCGCGCTCGAGCGCCGCCGCTGCGGCTGCTGCCGCCACGGCAGTCGCGCCCGCGTCTCCGCTGGCGTCATGGGCGGCGTGGGCGCTGACCGCGGCGGCGGCGGCCGCCTTCGCAGCGTGCGTGAGCGCATTCCTGTTCGCGTGCGTGGCAGTCATCCGGGCAGCAATGGCACTGCGCGCATCGACATCCGCCGTCGTGGGCGCGTGCACGGCCGTGGAGTCCGCATGCGACGCCGTCATTCGCACAGCAAACACCGTGGACACAGACTTGCAGACCGTCGAGCGGCTGGCCGACCGCATCGGCCAAGAGGCCGGGCTGCTCACAAACAGGCTGTCGTCACTGCCGACTGCAGCCCTCGGCAGCCTGGTGGGCGGCACAGGCGGCGGTGCCGCGCAGGAGGGCGGTGCGTGCGTTGTTGGCTACTCCGACCTGTGCATCTCGCTCGGTGGGCGCATCCCTGGCCGCCGTGCAGGTGACACATGGGTGCCGCCCACCGATGGCATCGGTCGGAAGGAGGTCGCCGCATCCGCGCCGCGGCTGTCGTTCTCTGCACGGAACGTTTTCGCGACGGGCGAGTACGTCGCAGTGCCGCGAGGCAGAGGGCTCTATCACTCATGGGGCGTAATAGAGGACACGGAGGGCCAAGTCGACGCTGGTGAAGGCGGGGAGGGGGCAAACGCGTGCGTGTGGCCGCCGCCTGCAGCGTACGTGCGCGCGAGCATGCACGGCGCCAATGGGTGCGCCATGCGCCCCCTGCAGCGACTGTGGGCATCCACAAGCGCGCGGATGTTAGCGGCCGCACTCTGTGCTTTTTGCGCTGCTTGCAATGACTGTGGCTGACACGCCCTCAATTATGCGCACAGCACTCAGAGCACTCAGGGTGACCTCGGACTGATCGGCGCCCTCAGCGCCACGGTGTCAGACCTGCTGGACGGCAGCATCGGGGAGGATTCTGCCACAGAATACCGCGTTGTGGTGTCGACCGACCCAAGCGGCGACGAGTACAGCTATGTTGTCGCCACAGCCGCCGAACTCGGGAAGCTGATTCCGAAGTGAGTAATCTCAGTACTGTACCATTCTTACAGGGGCTGGAAACGCGCGCAAATGGAGCGCTGCGCGTGCGATCAGGGTGGCCGGTCTAGCAAGGCACGCGCGCGCGCACGCGCGCTGTGCGCTCGGCGGGGCCAGCAAGCGCTGCTATGTGGCCAAGGCAAGAGTCCACAGAGCGCGCGCGCAGTTGGTAGCGAGCGCTGCAACTTACGAAGTCGCGGTCTCAAAATCTGCCTCCAATGCGCGCGTCTGCGCCTGGCCGGCCGAGGGCGGACCACGCGCCGGAGATAGCGACGCGAACCCATCGAATGCCTCTTCGGGCGTGGTAGCCTGCGGGGGTAGCCCCTCCGGCACCCGCCCTGGCTCGTACAAAAGCCCAACGTGGTGGCACATCACCATGAGCTGCGTGTGAAAGTGGTGATTGCCGAGGCAGTTGCTGTGGCGGCGCGCGCGATACACCGTCTCGACGGCGTCCATCATGAAGTAGTGCTCCCTCAGCACGAGGTACGCAGCACACACGAATCCGCTACGCTTGAGACCCTCAACGCAGTGGATGAGGACCTTCTTCTGGACAGCGCTGTTCTGGTTCTCCCGCTCGCAGCGCGCGATGAAGCCCATCGCCTTCTTCGCCATGTCGCTGAGCTCGAATTCGGGGCGTACGCCGACCTTGCCTTCGCTCACGAACTGCTCCTCGACCATGAGCGGCGACCACTCGTTGCGCGTGGTCATATCCACCGCGCCGAGGTTGCAGTACTCAATACCCGTGCCCTCGTACGTGCTCGCATCCACCCCGAGGGGCGCCGTCTTCTCCTCCTGCGCACAGTTGAGGACGTAGCCGACTCCCAGCCTCTTGAGCTTGTCCACGTCGGCCGCCTCCTTTACGCCTCCCAGCAGCACTGGCGCGCCCTCGACAATCGGCACAGGCAGCATGGGATGTCCCGACTTCACCTCGAAGTCCTCGCCCTTGGCTTTGAACTCCGCCGCGATGGCCGCGCACGCCGCGATCTTGCGCTCATCCGCGCGCACAGCCGCGTAGCCCTCGGGTGTCACGGTCGCCTCCTTCGCAGGCTTCGAAGACGGCGTGGTGCCTGCGGGGAAGGATCCGCTGAGAATCGAGTCCGCAACGGCCGCGGCGATCTGACGCACTGCCTTCTTGCGGAGGTACCCCTGGCACGGAACCTGCGGACGCGCGAGAGACGAGCGCTCGCACGCGTCAGAACAAGCGCGCGCCAGGGCCCGCGCGCGAGCATGGTCGAGAGCACACGCACTTACGGCGATCGCAACGCACCGTGTGGCGCTTCCCTGGTATCCACGCTTTGAGGAGCTTGTGCAGCATCCAGTTGCTAAAGATGTCTGTGCACTCCTGTGAGCTGCCGTCGTCCTGCTTGTACGTCAGCAGCGTCTCGACGGCCTCCACGATGCGCTCCTTCACCTCCTCACCATGGTCAGCATCGGGAGCGTCGCCATTTCCGAAGTTGGACGCGCCCGCATTGGGGGTGGACGGCTCGTCGGCACATGCGTGCGCTGCCGGCGGGCCATTCGTCGGCTCAGGGCTGAGGATCGGGCTGCCGAAGGCGCTCGACGGGGCGCTCACGCCCGCCGGAGTGTGAAAAGCGCTTGGCGCACCGCCGCTGGCCGGCGATGCGCCGTGTGCCTCGCCGCCCCCTTTTTCCGTCTCCGCCGCCGCAACGACCGCTTTGGTGGCCGCGCGCGCCTCCGCATTGCTCTTGCCCGCGCCTCGGGTCGCACCGCCCCGCTCGCCGTCGCCGCGGCCCCCACCGCCACTGTACGCGTACGCGTACGCCGCGTACGCCACCGCCGCCGCGGTGACGGCGGTCGCAGCGGCGGCGGCCGCCGTTGCACGGGCGGGGTCGAGTCAGGCGCGCGCACAGTACGTACCCAAAATTCGCCGCCCCCACCCCCACCCCCGCCGCCGCCGGCGCGCGATGTGCCGGCAGGGGCGGCGCGGAAGCTGCCAGGCTGCGAGCGATTTTTGAACTCGCGCAGCCGGCAAAAGTCGTATGTGTTGGTATCGCGAACCGTTGCTGCGGCGGGAGAATCGGAATCGCACGCCGGACGTGTGCTTTTCAAACGCACAAACGGCGGGCAAACTGCGAGTGGGAGAGCGCCTGGAGGTGCCGCGCGGTCCGCCACAGCGCGTGCGCAGCAGGTGGTGGTGGTGGTGTGGGGGGAGGAGGCGCAGGGGAGGACGAAGCGGAGGCGCCGGGCGGGGGGCGCTGTTCGCCGGAGAGGCGGGGGGGGGGGGGGGGGGGGGGGGGTTTGTGGGAAATGCGTTTTGAGGTGTGTTGGCATGGATGAACGTGCGGTGTGGCTGTTGGCGTGTGTGAGCGGCCCCGCGGCGAGTGCGATGCCTCCCAGGCGCACGCTGGGACCGCGGCTGCGGCCAGCTGCCAGGGCCGCGGCCACGAGCGGTGACGCGGCAGGTGGTAGGGACTCGCCCGCGAAGAACACGCGGGGGAAGAGGGCAGCGCAGAAGGCGGGTGCGGCGGCGCAGGGGCCGAGGTCCGCCGGCAAGCGCAGGGCAGGAGGTGCGCCGGTCTCGATTGACCTCGTGGCCGACGGCAGCGACAGCGATGGCGGCGGGCACAGTGCGCCGCCCCCACAGAAGCGAAAGCATGCGGCAAGTGGTCCGAAGCGGGGTAAGGCGGGCGGTCGCTCAGGGGCCACGGCCGCGGTCCGCTTGCCTCCGGCGGCGGCTCCGTTGGCCATCACAAAGCTCTTCGGTCCGTCGGGTGGAGCAGTCAAAGCGGTCGGCAGCCTGACCGCGCTGCTCACCAAGGGCGGTGAGAGGGTGGAAGCCACGCTGATCGGCGAGGGCGCGCACGCCGGCGTTTACAAGCTGCGCGGGAGCGCGCTTGCTGCAGCCGGCATTTCCGAAGACTCGGTGGTCGCGAAGTGGGCCGAGCCCCTCGCGCCCAAGGACATGGCCGCAGCTGCCATCGGCAACCCCGAGAAATTCAAGACGTGGCGGGAAACGTACGTGCACGACAGACTTGTCACGCCAATGGTTCTCGCCGACGGCTGTCCGCACTTTCCGGTGCTGCACGGTTGGTATCACTGCGCGAGCGCCGGCAGGGCGCTCATGGTCATGGAAAGGGGGGAGATGTCGCTCGAGGCGTGGGGCCGCGCGTCGAAGCGCTCTGAGACCGAGTGGCTCGCGGTGCTCTTCCAGCTGTACCACGCACTTGCGGCCATGCAGCACAAGGACATGCTGCACTTCGACGTCAAGTGGGAGAACGTGCTCATGAGGCGCACGGCCAACAGCGGTGGGGGCCACTATGCGTACACGGTGCGCGGCACGACGTTCCACGTGCCAAACATCGGTTGGCAGGCCATGCTGTGCGACTTCGGCTTGGCCCACGTGTGCGACCCGTGCCACGAACCGGCTTTCTATAATGACAAGGGGCGCAAACGCGGCGGGTGGGTGGCGGTGTATGGGTGCGATCGCAGCAGGCTCAGCGCAGATCTCCGCCGCGTCGAGAATGACGGGCAGCTCGTGGCAGAACGCACGCTCGGATCCAAGGAAGTTCGCTTCAGGGACAGAGCGTCGAACAGCAACGACTCTGCCGCTGTCGGCACGCCCTCGTGTGAGCGCCTCGCGGCGCGCACCTTCGCAAACGACCGCCGATTCGACACGCGAGAGCTGGCGCGCTCCTTCGAGCCCGGGGCGCTGCAGAATGAGACGCCAACCAACCTGAGCAAGCCTCATACCGATCACGGCGTCAAGGTGAGCGTGCCCTCAGCTTTCCGTGTGTCTAGGTGCCGTGCGCGCATGCGCCTTGGCCCACGCATGCGCATGCGGGCCCTCGCTGACCGACCCGCGTGAGCACCCCAGATGCCTTCGAAAGTGCTCAAAATCTGCCGCGCGGTGTACAAGGTCGACACGAGCCGAGGCAGCACGTCGCGCTACGCGGCCGAGCACTTCTGCGCCGACGCAGTGCTGTGCACGCACTTCGCTACCGTCTTCCCCGCCAAAATGAAGGGCGCGCCCATCGCCGCATACGACTACGAAGGCCATTAACAGTCACGCGCGCACGGGCGCGTCCTGGCAGAGAGTGCGGCAAAATGGAAGACGGGCCGGCCCGCCGTGTCACGCGATGTTTAAGAATGCGCCCATGTCTGGACTAAGACCGGCGCGCGCGCGCCGCTCTCGCCTCGACGCGCGCGTGCTACGTCGAGTCGTGCTACGTCGAGTGCGTGTCGGCCGCCTCGCGCGCCTCCGCTTGCGCCTGCGCCTGCGCCGCCGCCTTGATTACCTCCGCCACGTCGCTGCCGCCCCCGCCGGCGCTCGCGGCGGGCTGGCGCTCGGTGGTGCTCGCGTTGCTCTCGTGGTTGGGATCGCGCGGATCCAGGAAGAGCTGTCCGCGTAGCTTGTCGTGCAGCTGATCGAAGAGCTGCTTCTTCAGGCCGTCGAACGCCTTCTCCAGGCGGTCGAGCTCCTCGGTGGCGCTGCCGGCGCGCGTGCAGGCATGTGGGGAGGAGGGGATGAAAGGTAGCGCTGCGTGTCAGAGTGGCCACGCGTGCGCGGGCTGCGCGCGCGCCGCGCGCGAGAGAATCCGCCCGCCGCTGCTCGCACCTGGCGTTGTACATGAAGAGGCCGTAGTAGAGCTCGAAGGAGTCGTTGGCGGTGTTGTCGACAAGGTCGAGCAGCGTCTGGTAGCCTTTGGTGTCAACGGGCGTACTCTCGAGGTCTAGCCGCCCGAGCATGCGGCCGACAGTGTGCGTGATGAACTGCGAGGACGCCGCGTGGCGGTCGTGCTCTTCGCACGTCATGGGCACCATCTCGCAGCCCTCCGCCTCGAAGCACCTGAGGAAGTTGGCCACGCGCTCCTCGCGCGCGGCGCCGGCGTTGACGCGCACCGGGTCGTACATGAACGTGAGTCCCTGCCAGCCGTTCTTGCCCGACTCGGGGCCGAACATGGGGTGCGTGCACAGGATGTCGAAGTAGTCCGGCAGCGTGCTCAGCAGCAGGCGCTTGGGGAACTGTTTGACGCTGAGCACGTCCACGAAGAGCGTCGACCGGCGCAGGCGCTGCACCGGGAGGTGCGAGAGGACCGTCTCGGTGCTCAGAATGGAGGTGCACAGCACCACCACGTCGGGGTGCGACTCGGCGAAGTCGTCCGCATCGGTAAAGTACTCCACGCCGAGCTCGGCCGCGCGCGACGAGTAGTCTGTGCGCGACGTCGCGAGCACGCGGTGGCCCTGCCGCACGAACTTGGCGGCGAGGAACTGGCCGAAGTTGCCAAAGCCCACCAGGCCGATCGTCAGCCGCTGCGACTCGCGCACCTCCGCCGCCGCGCGCGCCTCCGAGTCGAAGCCAAACGCCGCGTCGAGCGCCACCGCCGCGCGCCGCCGCGCGCGCACCCGTAGCCCCCCCCCTCGCCGCCCCCACACCCCCCTCACTGCACCGCACCGCGCCGCCAGCGCCCGCACGGCCGCGGCTGCCACGCGCGCACCATTTCAGGTTAATAATTAGGGTCCGAAAATATACATACAAACGCCCTGCATTTCTCAGGCGGCGGCGGAACGTTTAGGTTTCGGCGGCGCCCGCGCGTGGCGGGCGCGCGCCTGGCCGTGATTCAAACCATATGGATTCCATGGAATCCATACCCTATCTCGGCGTTTAAGGAATCCATACTATATGTAAAACAATTGTATTGTGAATATGAATTCGCCAGAGGTTCGGCGGCGGCGGAAGCGTGCGACGACCATCACTCAAAAAAAAAAAGGAGGGGAAATACAGTAAAAAAAAAAGTCGGGTCGATTCCCCGAATGGCGAATGCGACCGTTGGCGCCGGCGCAGCGGCATCGGCGGCGTTCGAGCCGGTGCTGCCGGGCGGTGCAGGCCTGCGGGGGGAATGGATCGCGGCGCTGTGTGTGTGCTGGGGCCACAGCGGCCTCGGCAGCCGGCTGCCGCGGGCCGCGGGCGGGTGGAAGGGCGGCCGACGGAGCACGGCCGGGGCAAACGCGACGCGGTCGGGGAGGGGGCGGGGCATGGGGGGAGGCGGGGCGATGATGGCGTCCGCCCCGGGGCACGTGCACGTGCTCTCGCCGGTGCCCGCGGCGACGGTGCTGCGCGCGCTCGCGCTCGCGATGTGGATGGCGGCGGCGACGCTCGCCTGGTCGGGCGCGTGTGCGCGCGCGGCGGGCGATCTCCTCACTGCCGCCGCGGGGGCCACGTGGGAGAGCGCGCTCGCACCCGCCGAGCGTGCGCGCCTGAGGAAACATCGCGCGCTGCTGCGCAAACGCCGCGAGGGGCAGCGGTCGACAGGCACGCGGGCGGGCGATGCGGAGTGGCAGCGGCTCTCGCAGCAGCAGCGTCGACAGCTGCTGCTACTGCTGAAACTCCAACCTGAGCTGTTGGAGCAAGAGCAGCAAGAAGATGCACAGAGCGCAAACGCCAGCACTGGTACCTCTGCCGCGCAGCAGGGCGACGTTCCGGCGCCAAGCACCACAGCTACAGCAACAGCCGCGGCCGCGGCCGCGGCCGAGAGCACGCCCTCGAAGCCCGCGCGTCTAGCTCCGCGCGTGTCGTGCGTCGCTTCCCCAGGGCGCCTCTTCTCGCATGCGGGCGTGCCGCTCGCCGACCCACCCGTGGCTCCGTCACTGCCTTTCGAGGAATGGAGGCATCGCCCCGTGCTGATCCGCCCCGCCGGCGATGCCGCGGGCCTGCGCTGCAGCCTCATGGACGAAGCCACCGACGCAGAGGGCAACATGCTCACTCCCTCCGCCGATGGCGCGCTGCCGATGGGCGTGCCGTTTCGCTTCGAGTCGCCGCTCTTCGAAGGCGTGGCCATTGTGCGCGCCAGGGGCATCCCAGGCGGCGCGTACGACCGAGCGTACTTCAGCGGTCGGCGACGCGCGCTGCAGGTGTGCTACCAGGGCAGGTTTCGCCGGCCGCTGCCCGTGGGCGACATGCGAACTGGGCACGAGTTCGCGCGGCCGCTGCGACTGCCGCCACACTACCGACGAGTGGTGGCGCTCATCTGTAGGTTCGTGAGTGCCGTTGTGCCCGGTATTGTCATCGACACCACCGCGCAGAGGCCCTATGCGCGCAGCTCGTTCGCCGCGACGGTTCAGGCGATGCGAGTGGATTTGCCCGGCGAGGAGCCGGACGTGCGGGACCACAACATTGCTGAAGACTGCAGGCGCCTCGGCGGCATCTTTGCAAATCGCAAGGTGTCTGCGAGCAAGCGCAAGCGTCTGCTGGCGGCGCGCGGTGGCGGTGGCTACATCTTTGACACCAAGCACGTGTACACCTTCGACACGTACGACCACGTGCTGAAGCTCGACGACTTGAGCCTTCGGTTTCCCGCTGTTGCCATCCATATGGCCGACGGCCTTGACGGCCAACCGCTGCACTTCATGGCGCGTGACCAGCGAACGGGCGAGTATGTGTGGTCCTTCGAGTGCTGGCACGAAGCGACGCTTGCGGTCGCCGAGGCTCGCAGGGCAGAGGAGCGCGAGGCCACAGCGTGCGCCGCAGGAGCGCTCGGCGCGTGAGCGTGGCGCCGTCGCCTCGGAAAGCCCTGCCGCCCGGCCATGCGAGTTGACGCTGAGTCACGTACGTGCACATTGGCGGAGCGCATCTCGCGTCTCCGTATGTGCCGTATGGTCATTTCTCTGCTCCCAAGCACGTAAGGACGAGCTCACCGCTGCGGCGGAGGCCACAGCGGCTGCTCGGGCGAAGTAGGCTGCCTGCGTGGTGTACAAACTCTTTGTTACAGCGTTTGTCATCCGCACGCACACACACCGCCGCTGCCGCCGCCGCCGCAGCAGCATCCGATGCTGCGCCTTGAGACGGCGAGCAAAAATAGGCGGATGAGACTAGCGCTTCCGCGCTGCGGAAGCCTCGCTGTCGAACGCGAGCAGGTCGCCCGCACGCTCGCCGATGAAGAGCGCTCGTAGCCGCGCGCGTTCCTCCATGAGGCGCACGAGCTCGTCGGCTTGCCTGGACGGCCGCGGGGAGGCGAGGGGGCACACGCGCGCGTCAGCAACAGGTAGATGCGCTTAGCTCGGTGCGTAATTGAAAGAGACATAGGCAAGCGCGCCATGAGTCTGCGCGCGACGCACCCGTCCGCCTGCGCCACCATGGCGTCCACTTTCTTATCGGCGGCGGAGGACGCACGTGCGGCCTCCTCGCGCGCCTCGCGCGCGGCCGCCTCAGCGGTCTCCTTGGCGGCGAGCATACTGTCGATACTGTCTCTGCACGCCGTGAGCCGCCGTTTGGCTCGGTCGAGTTCTGCCTCGAGCGCGGGCACGCGCGCGAGGTCCGCGGCACGCTCCTCCTCGCGCTCGCTCACTGCGCAGGCCGCGTCATCGGCAGCACGTTTCGCGGCGGCCTCCGCCACGGCCGCTCGCCCGCTCAAACTCACAACCATGCCGATCGCCACTCCCAACGAGAGCGTAGCCCATATCAACCCGAAGCGAGCAAGCGGCGCATCGCCGCTGGTGGCGCACGCAGCTGCGCTCACAGCAATGCCAGCGACGCCGCGTGCGGCTACGCGGCCGCCGCGGGCGCTCGCCGCAGCCGCGAGCGTCGACGGTGACACCCACGCGAAGCGCAGCGCAACAATGCACGCCGACTGCGCCGCAATGATCGCGATAAGGACCGCGTCGGCCGCAGCAGACACGGATGCTGCAGCTGCGGAGGACATGGTGCGCCCGCGCAACCACGTGCCCGCACTCGCGTGCGCAGGCACGAGTCGCCTGGTGTGCCTCTGCGCGTTCTGCTCCGGCGGCCGCCGCGGACCGCGCGCCGCGAGGGCCCGCCCGACGCGAGGTCGCGGGCGCCCGGCTGGAGCCACCGCGGCGGGATGTAGCAAGAGGGAAGAGCTGGCGGCCGAGACGGTTGCACGCACGCCCTGGGCCTCGGACGCGCGCGCAATGCCGCTAGCGAGCGCACTGCGCGGCACAAACTCACCGCGCGGCGGCGCGCTGGCAAGCGAGCTTGAACAGGCAGCGGTGACTCTACATGCGATCGTAGCTGGGCTTGCGGGCTCCTTGCTGCATTACACTCGACGCGGTGCTTGCGCACGGCGCGCGGGGGCGCGAGCGCCGGGGTGGGATGGCCGCGCGAGGTCGCTGCGGCCTCACCCACTGCGCACGAAGCGGTGCAGCGCCGCCTCCGGCACGACCATCTCGTGGCGCGCAGCTCCATGCGCGCCGGCCGCTCCCGTGTCCGAGGCCCTCCCTGAGGACGACCGGCCACGGCCGCGTCGGCCGTCTCGCTCGCCGCCGGCATTGCCGCGGCGTGCGGAGAACGGAAGGTTGAGCGCGTGAAGCAGCCGCGCGAGCTCGCCGCGGACAGTCCCTTGCGCCTCGCCCGCGCCAGCCCCCGCGTCGGCATGGGCGGCGGCGGCGGCGGCAGAGGCGCGCGCGTCACCGCCCTTGGGCCCGACGCCCTCGACATCCTCCGCCTCGAACGAGATGACCAGGCCGCCGCGCGGGCACGCGCCCGCCCAGAGCCTGCGCATGCCACGCAGCATACACAGCACAGCCACGCGGGCCTCCGAGGCGGTGAGGCCGCTCACGTCCACCGCCAGCGCGAGCGGCGGCGACGCTGCGCCATCGTCACCGTCGGCGCTACCGTCACCGCCATTGCTCCTACCGCTGTCGCTTGCGGCGTCGGCCTCGAGGGTGACACCCGCGAATCCAGCAACGCTGACGACGCTGTCAGCGCCGCCGGGCACTCCGCCGCCGTCGCTCGGCGCGCGAGAATCGGAGCGATCCCGGTGGCCGTCGCCGCCCGCACCGTCTCCCTCGCCCCTCGCCCGGTCCTGCCCCTCCTCGGCCGCAGTGGCACACACGAGGTCCGCCCACGTGGCCGTGAGCCTGTCGAAAACCCACGCCAGCTGTTGCTCGTCGCTGCCCGCGGGGATGACGCCGCGGCGGCGGCGGCCGACCGCGTTGCCGCTGGGAGGCACCGCTCCGCCACCCTCGCCTCCTCCCTGGCCACCAAGTGCGCTCTGGTCGCCCAGGCCGCCCCTGAAGGTGCCGCCGCCGCTCAAGCTGCTGCTACCGAGGCTGGTTGTGCTGGCGCTCGCGTGGCTGCGCGATCCAGCAGCGCTCGCACCCGCGCGGCTGCGCGCCTTGCGGTAGGCCTCAAAAACGCGCGGCATGATGGAGGCGTCGCCCGCGCGCTGCGCGGCGCTCACCAGCGTGTGCACTGTCACCACGTTGGGCGTGAGGCCCGCTCGCAGCATGGCGTCGTATGCCGCCAGCACGTCGCTCGGATCGCCGCCGGAGCCAGCGCCGGGGCCGCCCATGGCCTCGGTGGCGCACTTGATGAGAGCGGTGTAGCACTCCACGTCCGGCCTCACGCCGTCCTCCCTGAGGCCGGCCATAGCGGCGTGCGCGGCGCTCAAGTCACCGGCGGATGCCGCCACCGCGAGCATTGACTTGCGCGTCACGGCGTCGGGCCGCAGGCCCTCCACCTCCTGCATCTCCGCGAGGAGCGCCTCGGCCTGCGCGACGTCCTGCGTGGCCACGCACGCGTGTATGAGCGTGTTGTACGTCGACGTGTCGGGGCGCGCGCACTGACGCGATGCGATGTCGCACGCGCGCATCTCAGCGAGCAGATTCTCGGCGGCATCGGCGTCGCCCGCCCGCGCACACGCCGCGAGCAGCGCGTTGTATACGGCGGTGTCGGGCACGGCGCCCCGCGCGCGCATCATGGGTAGCACGGACAGCGCGCGCTCGAGCTGCCCCGCGCCGCCGAGGGCAGCGGCGAGGCTCGCCCACGTGCGCTCGTTGGGCTCGATGCCGAAGCGCCCCATCTGGTCGAGCGCGGCAAGCGCGCGGTCCGGCTGCCGCGCCGCGCCACAAGCGGCGATGAGCGTGGTGAAGGTCACCACGTCCGGCCTGCACGACACGGCGCTGCCCTCGCCGCCCCCCGCGCGCTCCATCTGCTGCTCGGCGAGCAGCATCTGCATGTCCTCCATGGCATTGTAGGCCACATCTGCTCTCGCCGCCCGCCAGGCCGCCTTGAGCAGCAGGTTGAAGGTGAGCGTGTCGGGCGTGACGCCGCTGTCGCGCATGTCTTGGTACGCGCGCCACGCCACGTCCACGCGCGTGTGCGTCGCATCGAGCAGGTAGTTGTAGGTGGAGGCTGTGGGCGCGCTCTTCACGCGTTCGTCGGCGCTGAGCTCGTCCCACAGCTCGCACGCGCGCGCGACGTCGCCGCACGCCCCTGCCGCGCGAATGAGGCACTGGTAGGTGTTGAGGTCGGGGCGCTGCGACGCCGCGCGCGCGCGCCGCATCCACGCGTACACCGCCTCGGCCTCGGCGAGCGCGCCTGCGGCACCGAAGCGTGATATGAGCGAGTTGGCGTAGTACGTGTCCTGCCGCGGGTTGTCGCGGCAGCGCATCTCGACGTATGCGCAGCCCGCCAGGGGCGCGCGCGCGCGCACGCACGCATCGAGCGCCGCGTCGGCGTCCACCAAGAATCCCACGCGCGAGCCGCACTCCTGCGCGGCACGCAGGCACGACATGCACGCCGAGGCGCGCCCGGCCTCGAGTGCCGCTCGCGCGAGCAGCCGCCGCTCGCGCGCGCTCAGCGCAGCAACCGCCGCCAGCGGCGGCCAGCGCGCGCGCGCGCTGTGCCCCGATGCCTTCCTCGGGGGCATCTCGAGCCCGAGATGCGACACCATCGACGCAAAGGCCTCCTCTGCCGACGCGTCGCCGCTCGCCGCGCCGCCGCGCCGCCCCCCGCGGCCGCGCTGCTGCTGCTGCTGCTGCCGGCGGCCGCGCTGGCGCTTTTTGTGCCGCGACTGCGCCGGCGGCGACAACGAAGACGG
>RQSC01000028.1:636688-650042 GCA_013416795.1 Prasinococcaceae sp. CCMP 1430
CCCGGCCGGGGCGACGCCGCCCGCGGGGGTGGGGGGCCGGCGGAGCGCGGGGTTTTCAGGCCCCCATCAAATCAAAGCCGTTCCAAAAAAGCCCCCTCCGGGGAAAAAAAAAAAAAAAGTGGGTTTTCGTGGCCCATCAAAGAAAGGCGTTCAAAAAAGCCCCCTCCGAAGAAAAATAAAAATAAAAATAAAAATGGGTGTGCAAGCACGGTCAGAGCGCCTTGCGTGGGAAGCCCTCGAGATCGCCCGTGGGTACATTTGTGCTTGAAATGTATGATGTGACGCACGGAGGAAAAGATGAAAAAGGCAAGGGCCGAAAGGGCTCGGGCGCGCGCGTGGCGCACACACGCGCCCGCAGGCGCGCGCGCGTGCGCCAGAGGGGGAAGGTGGGGCGGGGCAGGCGATTGGCGCGCCGCGCGCGGGTCGGCGCGGCCGCCCGGACCTCGGAGTACTTGTTGGTGAGGCACGAGCCGACCGCCTCCATGACGGCGCGGCTGGTGAAGTTCTCCGACGCGATGAGCTCGAGGCCCTTGCGCTGGCGCTGCGCCTCGAGGCTGACGATGGCGGCGATCTCCGGATCCGCCTCCGTGAGCGGCAGATCGGGCTCCCAGAGCGACTTGCCCGCGGCCGTGGCGCTGCCGTCGCCGGCGACGGCGGCGCGCGCGGGCGCTGCCGTGCCCGCGCCCGCCCCCCGGCCTGCGCAGCGCACGGAGCACACGAGCGCAGCCGCCGCGCCGGCGGCTGGTCACGCAGCGTCGAAGACCGGGTTTGTCCGCCGACTTACACGGGGTCTTCTGTATTTGTATCGGTGACGTCAGACGCCATTCCGGGGACATTTTGCGGATGGCCGCCGCTTCCCTCCGTCCACCCGTCACTCGAGCCTTAAACCCTCTTTAGAAATTCCCTTTATTCCGCCTGCACGCGCTCGAAACCCAAACGGGGCCGAGGCATCGCCTCTCCGGCTCGTGGCGCGGCGCCACGCCGCAGTTTGTGGGCGCCGGCCGCCCGCAAACTGCGGCCGAACGCGCCCCAACCCCGATCGAAACCCAGGCCACGCGGAAACGCAAAAAGCCAAAAAACGAAGGCGCCATCGCGGAAAATGCGGATGAAAGCTCCAATCACCACCACCATCCATCATCAACGTCCCAGAAACTCTGCCACTCGGCGCGCGCGCGGCGGCGCTGCGCACCGCACCGCATCGCATCGCATCGCATCGCATCGCATCGCATCGGCGGCGGCGGCCGCCACCGAGGCCGTGGCGGAGGAGGCGGAGGAAGAGGACTATGAGGACAACCGCGTCCCCGTGACGGTCGTGACGGGCTTCCTGGGGTCGGGCAAGACGACGCTCATCAACCGCATCCTGACGTCACCCGACCACGGCAAGCGCATCGCCATCGTGGAGAACGAGTTTGGCGCGATCGGCATCGACAACGACCTGCTTGCGGCGCGCGGCCGCGAGTCAGAGAAGGGCGACAACATAGTGGTGATGCTCAACGGCTGCGTGTGCTGCACGGTGCGCGACGACCTCATCACGACGCTCACCGAGATGGTGACGCAGCGCCGCGAGCTCTTCGACCACATCATCATCGAGACCACGGGCCTGGCCAACCCGGCGCCCGTGGTTCAGACGTTCTACCTGGATCCCACGCTCAACGAGGAGCTCGTGCTGGACGGCGTGGTCACGCTCGTGGACGCCAAGCACGCCGAGATGCACCTCGACGAGGAGAAGCCCGCGGGCATCGTCAACGAATCGGTGGAGCAGGTGGCCTTCGCCGACAGGCTGGTGCTCAACAAGTGTGACCTCGTCGACAAGGCTGACCTTGAGCGCCTCGAGGAGCGCGTGCGCTCCATCAACGCGCTGGCCACCATCAAGCGCTCCGTCAACTCGGAGGTGCCCATGGACTACCTGTTGGGCATCGGCGGGTTCGACATCGACACGGTGGAGGACTCCGTGAAGGAGTCGTTCGTGCCGAGCGGCGAGGCGGACTCGTCGGCCGGCGAGGAACAGGCCTCCGAGAAGGGGTGCGGCGACCCCGCGTGCGAGGACCCGGCGTGTGACGATCACTCGCACGCGCACGCGCACGAGCACGGCCATGCACACGCGAGCGCCGATGCCGAGGAGAGCGAGTGCTCGTCCGGCTGCACGGACCCCACGCACGACCACTCGCACTCGCACGACCACAAGCACGACGACGCGGTGACCAGCGTGTCGCTGAGCCTCAAGGGTGACCTCGACCTGGATGCCATCAACGCCTGGCTGGAGAGGATGCTCACCGAGCGCAACGAGGACATCTTCCGCATGAAGGGCATCCTCTCCATACAGGACGTCGACGAGAAGTTCGTCTTCCAGGGCGTGCACCAGCTCTTCGAGGGTCTTCCCGCCGAAGAGTGGGGCGAGGGTGAGGAGCGTGTGAGCCGCCTGGTCTTCATCGGCAAGGAACTCGACGAGGCGGAGCTCACGGCGGAGTTCGAGTCGTGTATGGCGAAGCCCTAGGCTAGAGCAGTGGCGGCGAGAGCGCGCCAAGTGTAGGATAGCAGCGTCATCGCACGCGTCGCGCACCCGCAAGTGCTCATGTTTGTCTCCCGGCAACGAGTGAACACGCGCCGCCGTTACGACCACCAAGGATGTTCACATTGCGGTCGCCTCTTGCACGCGGTAGGCCTATTCGCGGTCGTGTGTGTGCGCGCGTTCGTGTGCCCATGTGCGTTTGCATGGGAGAGCGTGGGTGTGGGTTGGTGTGCACGCGTGCGTGCGGACGTGTGCACGCACGCGCGCGCGCGCGCGTGGCCAAACGCGTGAAGAACCGCGGCGCGAATGCATCAGCGCTCTCTGTTTCCGGCGTGCGAGCATCTGCGCGCGCGCCCAGGCTCGCGCGCGACGCGCGCGAGCGCGCCACGCGCACCTTCTTGGCCAAGCCGTAAGCGAGCTCGTAGACAACCTCTTTGGCTTCCTCCATGTCCATGGCGCCGTCGTCCACCATGCCCGCCGCCCAGCCAGACACCGCGCGGCGCCACAGCGCATGGCGCGCGGGGATGCTTGGGAACGCCCGCGTGTCATCGTTGAAGCCCGCGAGGCTGTACACGCCCGCGCTCTCGGTCACTCGGTCTAAGTAGCGGCGCATGCCGTTGCGCGAGTCGTGGAACCACCACGGAGGGCCCAGCTTGAGCGCGGGATACGCCCCCGCGAGCGGCGCCAGCTCGCGCGCGTAGGCGTCCTCATCGAGCGTAAAGATGATGATCGTCATGTTCGGATGCGAGCCGAACTCGGCGAGCAGCGGCCGCAGCGCGCGCACGAACTCCTGCGCGCGTGGCACGTCGCCGCCCGAGTCGGGGCCGAACGTGTCTCGCAGCGCCGCGTCGTGGTCGCGATAGACGCCGCAGTGCAGCTGCATGACGAGGCCATCCTGGGCGCTCATGCGCGCCATCTCGAAGAGCATATGGCCCTCGAAGGCGGCCGCGCCCTCCGGCGCCACCCTCCCCTCCAGCGCCTGCGCGAACGTCATGCGTGCCGCGAGCGTGCTGAGCGGCGCGATGGGTGTTGCGCCCAGGTCGTTCACGCCGTGGTCTGTGGCCAGCGCACCGGCGTCGACGAATGCGCGCCGCCGCTGCCTGAGCGCCACAAGGAAGCTGTCGTAGTCAGAAACCTCCACGCCGCTCACTGCGTTGAGCTGCTGCAGCAGCCCCAGGAAGCCCGGAGCGCCCACTTTGAAGAGCGCGTCTGGGCGCAGCGTGGGCACCACGCGCGCGCTGACACCCGGGGCGCGCGCGATGGCCGCATGCGCGGCGAGGTCGCTCGTGGCCGCGTCGGTGGTGGATAGGAGTTCCACGTTGAACGACGCGAGCAGCGACCGCGGCGCGGCCGCCGGCGCGGCCAGCGCGTCGACGAGAAAGTCGTACGACGCGTCGGCGTTGTGCGCGCCCAGCGGCCAGTCTGCCCAGCCGAAGACGCTCTCGAGGCTATCTCGCAGCCACAGCGCCGTGGGCGTGCCGCGCAGCACGTGCGCGTGCGTGCAGAACGTACGCCAAGCCGAGCGGTCGTCCGCGACGGCCAGTTTCGTGCCTTCGCGCGCGCGCGGCCCGCGCGGCTCCACGCCGAGCGCCTGGGCCGACACGCGCGCCTGCGAGCGCATCAGGCGCAGCAGGTAGTGGTCGGGCTTCACGAAGAGCTCGGTGGGCGTCCTCCACCTGAACATCTCATCGGCCAGGACGGCCGGATCGACGTGCCCGTGCGGGCAGACGAGCGGTAGCGCTTCCACGGACGCGTAGAGCTCGGCCGCAAGCGCCAGCCGCGCGGAGCCGCCGGCGCCCCCCAGGTAGCGCAGCTCCCGTCGCGAGCTGGCCGGCGCCGGCGCTGGCGCCGTCTCTGGCGCGGCGTCCGCCTCGCCGCAGAGCGCCGCTGCCGCTGGAGTTTCTTGAACCTCGAGCGGCACGCGCGCGCTTCCTTCGGGTCGGCGCGCACCCGCAGCCCATGCCGCGCGTGCGCGCGCGCCGCGCGCACCGCGCGGCGCGCGACGGCGATCGGATCGGCCAGGAAGAGAAGGGGGAAGAGGGGGGGGGAGGAAGTCGTCCCCTCCGCCGCCACGCCGTGTGTGGCGCCCACCCCCACCTCCCACACCCACACCTCCCTCACACGCGCCTCCCCTGCAAGCTCCGTAACGGCCAGCAGCAGCACCCCACTCAATTAAAATGCTGCTCTGAACGAACCCCGGATTCGATCCGCGCTTGCCCCCCTCCACGCCGAGGCTCCTGCGAAGGCGCGAGCCAAAAACACCGGTAGTTTGATCCAGAAATCGCAGCGGGCGCGCACCGCTGCGGGCGTACACGCAGTGGCGTGAGCATATCATCGCCTAGATATGAACCCTACATATAAACCCAAAACATGCGAGTGACCCCTAACTGCGCGGCCCGGGGCCGTTCCCCCGGTGGGCGCGCGCGCTGCGAGCGACCGCGGGCGAGGTGGGTGGGGGGTGGGAGAGCGGAGCGCGGACGCGGGCGCGTGTTGTGTGCCTGTCTGTGCGCCCGCCGGCGCGAGCGCAGGCGTGCGCGGGCGCGGGCCACTCGTCCGCGCCCGCGCACGCCTGCGCTCGCGCCGGCGGGCGCACAGACAGGCACACAACGCGCGCCCGCGCGCCCGCGCGAGAGCGCCGCCGCGATGGCGGCCGACGATGCGGTCACGCGCGACCGGTACGGCTTCGTGGTGTCCCCGGCCCAAGTGGGGCAGTTCCGCGAGCACGCGCCGCTCTACCTGCGCGAGGAGGAGGAGCGCGGCCCGCGGTGGGACGCCTTCCTGGCGCGCGCCGCCGACGCGCTGCGCAAACAGGCAGCAGGCACGGCGGACGCGGGCGCGGCGGACGCCGGCGCCGCCGAGAGCGACATCGACGTTGTCGTGCGGGCCCTGGAGGACCCCGCCGCCTCGCTGGGCGGTGGGTGCGAAGGGGACGCCGCGTCCCCCTCCGCGCGCGCGGACCTCGAGAGCGAGCTGCGCGTGCTCGTGCGCGGCGGCATTCCAATGCACCTACGCGGCGCGCTGTGGGGTGCCTTCACCCGAGCGCGCGGGAGGGCCTTGCTCGCGCGTGGGGGCAGGGACAACGACGAGCACTCGGAGGGGCAGGCAGAGGGGCAAGCGCAGCGGTGTGCGGGCGGCAGGGACGCGCAACCGCAGGCGACGCCGACACGCAGCGTGGCAGCGCCTGCGGCCGGCGAATGCGCGGGCGCAAATGTGGCGGGCACGCCTGCGACCCCCACGGCGCAGCTCACGAGCGTCCTTGGGGCAAGCAGCCCCTTCGTGAGCCCCGCGACGCGCGCCAAGCGCGCCACCGCCGGACAGGTCGAGAAGGATGTGCGCCGGTCCTTGCCATGCCATCCGGTCACGGAGCACGAGGCTGGCGCCGAGGCGCTGCGCAGCGTGCTGCTGGCATACGCCGAGCACAACCCATCGACAGGCTACTGCCAGGGCATGAACTTCGTGGCGGCGCTGCTGCTGTTGTTCCTTGACGAGGCGGACGCGCTGGACGCGCTCGTGTGCCTGGTGGATGGCGTGCTCGAGGGCTATTTTACCGACGACCTCGAGGGAATGCAGTGCGACGCGGGCGTCGTGCGCGAGTTGCTGCACTCGCACTACGCTGCCGCGGCTGCACGGCTGGACGCACTGGGCGTCGACGTGGCGTGTGTTGTCCCCCAGTGGCTCATGTGTGCCTTCGTGAATTCGCTGCCCTGGGAGACGACGTTGCGCTTGTGGGACGTGCTGCTCTACGAGCAGGACCGCACAGTGCTCTTCCGGGCGAGCCTCGCACTTTTTGAACCGCATGCTCGCGCGCTCTCGCGCGCGCAATCCTCCGGCGACGCGCTCACCACGCTCATGGGCATGGCTCCCGCGGCATTCGACGCCTCGGAGCTCGTAGCGCATGCCATGGCGCTGCGTCTTGATGGGGCGGCGCTCGTGATCCTGCGCGCAGAGGCGGCCGAGCGCGTGGCGGCGCAGATGGCTGCGCGCCACGAGATGGTGCGCGTCGACGAGCAGCACATTCGCATCGAGGCATCGGGCGACGCAAGTGAGCGTGAATGTGCGGGGGGCGATGGGGCAGGCGAGTCGCCCGGCGGCGGCGGTGAGGGCGCTGAAGCGCGCGCGGAGGGAAGCGGCCGCGTACGTGGAGGCAACGCGGGTGGGTGTGCGGACGGCGGCGAGCAAGTACCTGGTGGAGACGTGCTGGCGCTGAGCAGCGAGCTGCGGGCGGCGACGCTGCAGCTTGGCCAGCTGCGGGGAGAGATGTCCGACGCCCGCGTTGGCTCCGCGCGCGCTGAGCGACGCAGCCGCGCCTTGCGCGAAGAGCTTGACGCGCGCGCGGCGTCCGAGGCAGCGCTGCGCGCGGAGCTCGCGCGCAAGGATGAGGAGTGCGCACACGCAGCCGAGGAGCGCGCACACCTCGCCGCGCTTGTGGCGCTTCTGTCGGAGGAGTGCGCGGCACTCGCCGCGCGGAACGGTGAACTCTGCGCTGCTGCGGGCGCGCTGGGCGTCGACCCAGCTCTGCTTGGCCCGTGTGAGCTCCCCCGTTCGCCAGCACCCGCGGCTGCGCGTTCGCACACGCTCAACGCACGCGTGCGCGGCTTGGACTCAGCGCCTCCATCGCGTGGCGCTGAACGCGATGGCCGCGGCGCCGGCAGAGGTGGTGGCGGCGGCAGCTCTGGCGCGGACGCCTCGCCCGCAGAGAGCGTTCTTGAGGCGGCTCCACAGGTGCGCCTGTCCCTCTCGCTGACGTCACACCAAGATGCCGGCGGGGCCAGCTGTGAAGGAGCCGGCGCGCCCGCTGGCGCGAGCGAGGATGGGCGAGCGAAACAACCCGCACACGCTGCGGAGCTGCACAAGCGCTCCTATTCGGAGGACCCCTCGTCGCTGCGCGTGGCGCGCGCGGGAGACGGCGGTGATGGCAGCGGGGAAGGCGAGGGCGGCGGCAGGATCTCACGCGCGCTGCGAAACTTTTGGCGGCGCTGAGCCGATGGACGGAGTCAAGTAATCTGTATCTTATCCCGGGGCACACGCTGAGCATGAGCAGGGCCGCCAAAGTCCGTCACGACAGGTCAAAGGAACCTTGTCCGTTGTGAATGGCGTACATCAGCCTCTCGCGCATGGCGGCCTTCGTGCTGTATGGCGGCATCTTGAGGTAGTTAGCGCACGTCATAACACTCGGCAGATCGCCCGTGAGTAGCATCTGCTTGCTGACGGCCGGCGAGGGCGAGTTGTTGGGCGTGTTTCCGGCCTCGCCAGAAACGTGTTTGCGCACGACGGTTAGGCGCGGCGAAAGGGCCGCAAGGCCACCTGGTGGCAGGCGAGGTGCGCCAGTCACGAAGCGCAGGAATGCCCGCTGGTCGTCGGCGCCGAGCTCCGACAGGATCTCCACGAGGAAGCCGCAAGGGGCGCTGGCGGCCGTGTAGCCGTGGTCAAACTTGATGTGCTCCACAAGCATGGCCTTCGCCCAGCGCTCAGTGCAGCCGCACACCAGTTCGTTGATCTCCTCAGCGCTGAACGGCGCGAGCGTGCGCATGTCGAAGACCTTGGCCATGCCCTCGCAGAAGGCGGCCACCTGCTGCTCGACGCCCGCGCCGACAGTCGCGTCCTTGACGGCGACCAGGTAGGACCTTAGTTCTGCGGGCCCAACGCCCGTGCCCTGCGCGACCCCGCCGCCGAGCTCCGCGTCTCGGTACCCCGGCACAGCCCATTCAATGCAGAGGTCTTCGATGGTAGCACCGTCAACTGCGAGTGCCTTGGCCTCGCTATGCCTTCCCTGCGACTGCAGAGCGTCGTATTCGTCTACATAGGCGCCCAGCTTCGCGAGCGTGGCCGCTAGCGCAGGGTCCACATCCGATACACGAACGTCCGCAGCACGCCCGCCATCGGTCGCGCGCGCGAGGGCCAGGTCCCAGAAGGCGGGCGACAGGTGCATGTCCATGAGCCGCCCGTCCTGCAGCGCCTTCCCGACCGACGAGCCCAGGAGCCTAAAATGCTTGAGTGCGCGCTCCCTGCGCGACGCCTTGGTTGCCAGAGGGCGCGGGAACAGGCCGCAATTCGCGCGCACCATCTCAGCTTCTGGTGCGCCCTTGCCCTGCTTGCTCGCAACGGCGCCATCCGTGTCCATGTCGTTCTGGGCGCTGGGCACATCCCCATCGTCGCGCCAGAGCTTGAGCTTCCTCTCCTGCAGTGAGTGGCCCAACAACGTGTAGAACTCCAGCGTCGGCCCAAGACCCGTGCCGACCTCTTGGAAGTACTCGATTTCAAGCGTTGCCGTCGAGCCCGCGCACATATCCATGACTTTAAATGCGCTGGCCATGATATCGCCACGCGAGAGTCGCACTTTCTGCCGCTGCAGCCGCGCCACGCGTGGTTCCCCACGCTGCGTGTGCCGCGAACCGCCCCCGTTGCCGCGCTCCGCCGTGCCGCTGTCGACGCCCTGCTGCTGCAGCCGTTGCAGAGCACGCGGCAGGCCGAAGGACGTGCCGTAAAAGAATTGCCTTCGCACCTCAAAGGTGAAGAGAAACGGGCACGCCTGCATCAGCTGTGCGCACCACTCTGGCAGACCAGCGCTGAGCACGAGCGCGTCCTGGAGCTGTCGGGAGAGTTTGCTGCTGAGCTTTGTGCTCGTGAAACGCGCCGCGAGATGCGCAGGGAAATCGCCCCCAAGGCCGCGAGCCGCCAGGGTCTCGTGCGCTTGCAGCCAAAGGCGTCGCAACACAAGCAGGGCATCGTAGCCTGGCGTGCACTTCGCCAGCGAGCACGGGAGTGCGTCCGATGAGTGGGCGTGGCTGCCGGTGCAGCCGACGGCGGTCACACCTTTCGATTCGGGGCGCTCGGCATCCCCAGCACCCGCGTCCGAATCGGTGGCGCGCCTGTATGAGATACTATGAACCGTGTCCCAGAGCCGCCGCTGCTGCGAGGGCTGACCTCCGGTTTCGGCATTCCTCTCAGCGAGCGCGCCGTTGAGGGCCGAAATGATCGTCATGCCCGTTGGCACGTCCCTTCCATCGATGGAGAAGACGAAATGCTGCTCACTGGCCTTGCCCTTGCCGTCTTTCGACCCGCCGGCCGCAGCCGCTGCGTATGATGCCGCCGCACGCTTGCGCTCGCCCGCAGAGCCGCCCGCGTCGGCTTCGCCGCCACCGGTGGGCGACGGCGGCCTCTCGACGCCGGGATCGGGCGCACCAGCTGATTCTCCGCCGTCGCTCTCCCTTCCGCCATCCGTGCCCGGGTCGATGTCCTTCACAGGCTCCGCCATGGGAACTTCCTCCTCGTGTTCATAGTCATCCAAGTCATGCGCGTAGTCGTCCTCGTCGATGTCGTCCATCGAGTCGTCCTCGTCGAGAGGTGGAGGATCCTCATCTGCGTCCATGGCGTCGGCTTCCTCCGCCGGCGGGGGGCTGCCGCCCACGTCGCCGCGCAGTGCGCGGGTGAGGGCGGAGGCACGCGCGCCCTTGGCGCCATCATGAGGAGCGGCAGCGTCCGGAGCATCCTCCAAAGCCTTGTCCTTGCCTTTCGAAGGCGCGTCTGTATCCACCTTCGCTGCTGCCTTGGTCATCGAGCGTGTCATGCGGCCAGCGGGCTCATCGGCGCGCTTGCCCTTACCCTTGGCTGCGTCTGCCTCCGCGCGCCCCGGCGCGGGAGCAGGCACGTCGGGGCGTTGTACACGAGGCCACAGGAAGTCCTCCACGGACTGGAGCGTCTCAAGTGGCTCGATGAGCACGACGTTGCCAGAGTAGTCGCGCAGAGAGCGCTCGCCGGATGCGCGGCACAGCCGTAGCTTGATCGGATGCGCCAGTGCGGAGAGCGATCCGGCGATTCCGCTGCTCGCGCCCGGCGGCGGCGTGCTCTGCACAACCGGAAGGCGCTCGAGCACGTTGTACGCTTGGCAGAGTTTGCCGACGAGCTCGTGCAGCCCGCTCGATACGCCTGAGCCGGGAGGCATAGCCACGGACACAAAATCACGAAGGCGGCGCGATGCCCAGTCGCCCTTTTCGGAGTTGCTCAGAGTATCGGGAAGGCCGCCGAAGGTGAAGTGACGCTTGAGGGCCTCGATGGTTCCAGACCCGAGGAGCTCAAACGTTGAGGCACCCTCGTCCTCGGTGAGCACGAGTACTAATTTTCCGAGCAAGGCCGCATCGTTCACGGCTGCAGCTTCGAGATCGGCGTTGGCCGGGGCCCCAGGCGCGGAGCTCAACTGACTGCAGAGCTCCTTGAGCTGGCGAAGGCCCTTGGTCGCGCCAGAGTTGCAATCGTCCGCAGCGTCCGTCGATGCTGCAAAGTGCGCGATCTTCAGTTCGCGCGCGCGCTGCCCGAGCTTCAGGGTCGATCTAATCGACGTTGGTCGCGGCGAGCGCGGGCCGCGCGCGCGCGCGCCCTCGTCTGCGTCACCTTCGTCCGCGTCGGCCTCGGGAGACATGAGACGATCGAGCTGGTGCACGACGCCTTCCTTCATAAAGTACTTGCGGAAAATGTCAGGCAACTTCTCCAGGAGCTGCTCGGCGATTATCAGCGCCGCCATCGCGACCTCCTTGTCCTCGTTGCCCAGCAAGCCCGCGAGGAACGACGATATTGGCGACGTGCGCAGCAGGACCTCGAGATTTGCAGGCGTGCTGTAGTACAGCAGCTTCCAGAGCGACAGCATGCACTTGTGTCGAACGGCCGAGTTGGACGAGTGCTCGTGCACATGAATGAGCGTGCCGTACAGCGTGGTGGCGTAGCTCGTGATGAGCTCGCTGTCAGCCTCGAGCTTCGCCTCGAATGCCAGCATGGCTTCGCTGCGCACGCACTCAGGCGCGGCACTGCGCACGCGCTCAGCCACAGGCGAGTCGTCCATTTGGGCGTCGCCCTCCTCCTTCGCAGCGGTCTGCCTTGTCACGCGCCCAGTCGGCGAGCTCGGGGTGCACGCCTCCGGACCGCGCGTCACAGCCTCTGGCAGTGAAGGGAGCAAAGCGCTCACGAGATTGAGCAGCTCGTACTGCTGATCAGACGAGCGCGCGTACGGGCTGCCAGGCGATGGCACTGCAGTCGCGACGCACGTCAACACGCCGTTCGCAATCTTGTGCGCCCCGCGTTCCAACAGCTTGGACGCGATTTCGGGGCTGGCGTTGGCACCAGTTCCAATCGCGCGGACAAGCGCCGTGTACGTCGGAGGCGACAGCTTCACGGGTACGGTATCGGCCCCCGAGCTGCCCGCTGAAAGCAGCGAGAGCGAGTTCTCCACCAAGCTATCGCCGAAGAGCGTGCGCATGCGGTCCGCGTTGTGCGACCAGCTGTCGGCGATGCGCGATACACACACGCACGCGTGCTCGACCAACTTGGTGTCCTGGTACTGCAGAATGTTCGTCAGGTTGGGGATCACCTCGGCGACCATGTCGGCAGAGGCCGGCGAAAGCTGCCTGCAGATGTTTGCGGCGGTCGAGAGCGCCACGCGCTGTACACCCGTAGAGAAGAAGTCCAGGTACGAGAGCACCGCCATGAGGCCGCCAGCGCGCAGCACCGGCGCGGGATGCTCTTTCGAGAGCTTCTCGAGCGCCTCGAGACACTGCTCCGCGAGGTCGATGTACTCGATGGTGAGGAGGCGCGTGCAAAACGAGTTCAAGGCACCGTAGTGCACGACGGCGTGGCAGCTCGATGGCAGCACGTCCATGAGATGCGTGAGGGCCCTTGCAGCGAGGAGCATCATGTCTGGGTTGTGCTCTGCGTTCATGAGGTTCACGAGCACTGGGACGAACGAGTCCGTGCTAAAAGTCGCGAGGTTCTCCTCGTTGGCCATCGCCAGCAGCTCGCAAAGCTCATTGAGGGCCTCCATCTGGGTGGTGTCGTCCCCTTCCGCCTTCAATCCTTGCAAGATGCCCTTGAACCGCGAGGAGTTTGCGCCTATCCCTGGGATGAGGTCCTCGAGCCCGGCACCCAGCCTGCGCAGCAGGCCGTGGAGCGCGCCCGCGCCGCCGCCCGCACCCGCGCCGTCCTCATCAGTGTCCACGTCGCCGCGCCCGCGGCCCTCGAGGACCTCACGCAGCGCACGCTCCGCGTCAGCCATTGCCGCCGCAGCAGCAGAGGCCGAGTTGCGCCCCTCGCCCCCGTCGCCCGCCCCCCCGCCCGACGCGCCCGCGCGTGGGTTGTCGTCGCCGTCCATTGCCGCGTGCCTCGATGCGCGCGTGCCGCGCCGCTTCTCGGCCGATTGCGCGTATCCAGCCGGTTGCGCGAGCGAGCGCTTGAGCCCGCGACCGCCCTTTGCGGCAGGCTGCTCCGCCTCCTTCTGTTTTCCTGCACTCCTCGGGGTGGGATTGGTCTTGGCGACCTGCAGCTTGCCCTTGGCGGCGGCCGCGGCTGCACCGACGGCACCCTGCGCTGCCGCGGCCCTGTCCTTCTTGTCTGAATCGGGCGCAGTCCTGTGGCGCCGGCGCAGGGCGTGCGCGCGTGCGCGATCGAGGGAATCGGGAAAAGCCCCGTCGCGGCTTTCCGAGTCAGACAGGCGCAGCGAGCTTTGGTGTTCCGGGGCGCGGCGCACGCACCGCGCGCTCGCCGGCCACGTGCGTCGCCCTTCGGCGCGCTTCGACTCACCTCTTGTGGTCTGTGCCCGGGTCGGTGGTTCTCCGAGCGGTGCTACGCCTCGCGCGTGCTTTGGCAGCCCCGCCCGCCATGCACGAGTGCCTGGACGCGTGCCGGCTTCCTCCTCGGGGTAGCGGCGCGCAGCTGCCTCCCCGAGCGCCTGGGCGAATTTCCGGCCGCGCGCGTCGCTGCGGCCCTCCCCAGCGCCTCCGCCCTTTGCCCCGCGGACGGATCCCCCGCGAGCGGCGCCCCTGCCGCCCCGGGGCGCGCGCCCCGCCCGCCCCTTCCCCGCTC
>RQSC01000028.1:651137-687890 GCA_013416795.1 Prasinococcaceae sp. CCMP 1430
CACGCGGCGCGCGGCGGCAGCGCGCGCCGGTGCGCGCGGGCGAGCGCGACGCAGACCGGCGTGTCGACCAAGCGCTACGTGCCGCCCGGTGGCGGCCGCACCGACCTGAGCTGCCAGGAGCTCATCCCCGAATGGGCGCCCCCGCGTCTGGAGAAGGGCCCCACCGTGCTCGACTTCGATGAGGACGGCAACCAGATCGGAGGGTACCTGGCCGACATGGACGTCGCGCGCGAGGCCTTCGAGCCCGCCAAGCCGCGCCCCGCCAACGCGCCTGCGATGCCCGAACGCCCCGAGGACACGGTCGTCCTCATCGGCGGCGCGACAGGCTACATTGGCCGCTTCGTCGTCAAGCAGTGCGTCAAGCGCGGCTACCGCACGTACGCGATGGCGCGCAAGAAGTCGGGACCTGGAGGCGCCAAGTCTGAGGCGGACACCCGCAAGGATCTCGCCGGCGCTGAGCTGGTCTTCTGCGATCCGGTGGACGCCGACGGCTCGAACATTCAGAAGGTGTTTGATGACCTCAACGCGCAGGGCATCAAGGTGAACGCGGCGATCTCCTGCCTTGCGTCGCGCACGGGAGGCGTGCGCGACTCGTGGGAGGTGGACTACCTGGCGTCCAAGCGCTTGCTGGACTCCCTTCGCGCGCAGGGCGGCGCACACTACACGCTGCTTGGCGCTATCTGCGTGCAGAAGCCCCTGCTCGAGTTCCACCGTGCCAAGCTGGCGCTCTTCGAGTACATGAAGACGCTGGACGACATCGGCTGGACTGACGTGCGCCCCACTGCCTACTTCAAGAGCCTGGTGGCCCCCATCCAGATCGCACGCTGGGGCGGCGCGTACTCGACCTTCGACGGCGGTGCGTCCAACCCCAACAAGGCCATGGCTGAGGAGGAGCTCGCTGACTACATCATCGACTGCTTCACGAAGCCCGAGCAGCAGCAGCGCGCGCTTCCGATTGGCGGACCCGGCCGCGCGCTGGACATCAAGCAGCAGGGGGAGGTCGTCTTTGAGGCGATGGGCAAGGAGCCCCAGTTCAACGAGGCGCCCATCGGTATCTTCGACGCCATCATCGGGACGCTGTCGTGGCTGGACAAGACGTTTCCGGGCGGCAAGGATGACTCGTTCCTCAACGGCGCTTTCGAGGACCCCGCCGAGTTCGCGAAGATCGGCAAGTTTTATGCCACCGAGCCCATGCTCGCCATCAACCCTAGCACAGGCAAGTATGACCCGGACTTCACCCCCGAGCACGGCACGATCAGCCTGGAGGACTGGCTGCGCAAGGCGGCCACACAGAAGGACGGTCTGGATGACCAGCTTGAGCAGGGTGCCGGTCTGGCGTCGTTCTCGAATCTGCTCAAGTGGGCGAAGGGCGAGTCGTGAGCGCGAAGGGCGCTTGGCGGACAGTGATAAGTAAGGCGCCGGTTTCAATTTTTCACTCATCGTGCAGCGAACACAGCAGAGCCCTCTTTACAGCTCCTCAGGGTGCTGCGGTGGATGTGGCTCCTGGGTGCGCGACAGCTGCGGCGGCGGAGGCCGCGGCGGCGGAGGCCGCTGCTGGCGATTCGGCAGCGGCGGCGGAGGCTGCGGCGGCGGAGGCTGCTGCTGGCGATTCAGCAGCGGTGGCGGCGGTGGCACCGGCCTACCTGGCCTCCGCGCCCGCCGCGACGCCTCGAAGGCCTGGCGGCGCTCGGCGGCCGCGCGCATTTGCTCCTCTTGGGCGACATCTGTTGGCCCGCGCTCCTCCGTGTCAATCTCTTGGAGAGCATCCGTCGCGTTGAGCTCGGATGCCTCATCTGCCTGATCTGTCTGATCAGCAGAGCCTTGCTCGGAGGCGCTGGCCGCATCGGGCACGCTCAGGGTGCCGTCTGCCGGTGGCTCGGGCTCGATGCCACTGGCTTGTGTGCTTTGTGCGTTTGCCTCGGTCTCCTGAACCTCGGCCTGGGCTGCGATGCCCTCAGGCTCACCGGTGATAGCGGTGGCTGCCGTCGCCGCAGCGGCTACAGCTTCCTCTGCTGGGCTCGTCTCGGCTGGCAACGCCTCGGTGGCCATGACAGCATCAGCGTCGGACTCGATCCCATCTTCAACGCGCTCCAGCTCGCCAGCGGTCGCAGCGGCGTCCGCCGTCTCGACTGCCGCCGTCTCGTCTGCCTCGGCTGCCGCCCCTTCCTCCTCAACACACTCCTCCGCTGCCGCCACCGCCTCGCCCGCCTCGCCCGCTCCCCCGTCCTCCTGGAGGCCTACCTCCTCGATTGCATCACCCGCCTCGACCGCCGCCCCGTGCTCTTCGAGGCCGTCCTCCACGGCAGCCGCTGCCTCAGCCGCCTCAGTCGCAGCCGCAGTGCGCTCGAGCTCCGCCTCCTCGGCTTCCCGCGCGATGCGCTTCTCCTGGTCTGCAGCCTCTTCGGTGACCTTGACGGCCGCGGCCTCGGCCTCAAGGCGCTCCTGCTCGGCGGCAGCAGCGGTTGCAGCGGCAGCCTCGGCCGCAGCGGCTTGTTCCGCCTGGCGCTTCTGCGCGGACTTGGCTTTGACGGCCTCAATCGCTCGTGCATCTGCCTCAGCCTGCGCTGCTGCTAGCCGCTCTTCCTCCAGACGTTCGGCCTCGACCTCGTCAACTGCGTCTGGGACGCTTGCATCTGCGTCGGGAGCAACGCCGCTGCCCTCACTCCCGGAGGCCTCCAGGTCCACGTCGACCTTTGCAGCTTCGTCAGGCTGCTGTGCGGCGCTTTCGACGGCTCCGTCGCTCGCGGCATTCGACTCGACAGGATCGGCCTCGGCGCCATCCAATGGTGTGGGTGCGTCCGCATTGGCAACCGCCTCTGCACGCCCAGCGTCCGTGTCGACGATGGCATCGGGAGAGGAGTCGGTTCGCAACATCCCCTCAGCAGGCTCGGGGGGCGCCTGGACGTGCTCGAGCGGTGCATCTGCGACGGGCACTGCAGGTACTGGAGCAGCGGCCGGCGGTGGCTCCGCCGTCGTCGGATGTAGCAAGACACCTGGATACTCGGGAAGAGCTGCGTATTGTGCGCGCAGATCGCTGACGACGCACTTCGGAATCCCCGCCGGCAGGCAGCCAGGTACGTATCCGTACCCGGCGTACAATAGCCCCAGGGCCAACACCGAGGTGAGGAACGCGCAGTACAGCACGGCCCCGTTGAAGCCGAGCCTCGACGAAAACGCCACCGACAAAACCAGGGCACCCACAGCAGCAGCGGCAAGCATGGGCAGGACCCTCATGCCGTGCACGACGGCGGCGCACGACATGGCGTCCGTCGTGCACTCGGTCATCACGGTCACGACGGACGGCACGCAGTGCATCCGCGCGTGAGCGGCAGCACTGAGCGCTTCGCGTGCTTCGGGCCGAGCCGCCAGTCCCGCGGCGCCGATGCCGATGGCAATCATGAGCACGCTCAGCATGATGGTGAACGTGCGTTTGATCCCGCCGGCCTTCGCTCCAGAGGCGCTGCCAGAAACACCGGCGTTTGTCCCGGTCTCTAATGGCCCCGCCGGCGCCGGTGGTGGAGGCTTGGTCAGCGCCGCAACGCGTTCCTGTTGCTCCTGCATTGATGCGGGCGACGCACTCGTACGACCGCGTCTGCGCAGGTGCGACTGCGAAGGCGTACTTGCCGCGGCGGTGAATCCTGGCGGGGTCGAGGTGACCGGCGGCGCGGAAAACATGGGAGGCGGCGTGGTCGCAGCTGTGTCCGTCGCTGCCTGCACGGAATCGTTGGCCTCAGGCGCGGAGCTCGCCCCAGTGAGCGCTGAGTCGGACGTTGTTGCAGCACCAGCAGCGGTGGCGGGCGGTGGGGGCATCGCCACTGGCGGAGGCGCCATCGTGACGGCCCGCGGCGGGGCGGACACCGCAGTGTCCTCTGCCTCTGCTGCTGTGAGTGCGTTGTCGACCCGCTGCGGCACAGCACCATCCGTCGCCGGTGCGCCCGTCACGTCGCTCTGCGCGCGTGCGCGGATGGTGCCCTCCTCCTGCTGCGCCGTTTGTGCCCTCGCTCGGTCAGCGGCGTGCCTCGCCGCTTCCGCCATGGAGCGCGCCTGGACCGCCGCGGCCTCAGCGGCCGCGTTCGTGCTCGCGTCCCCCGCGGACACGACTCGGTTGCGCTCAAATGTTGCCGCGCGAGTAGGCGCATCACCAAGGCGCACGATGCACGCGCCGTGCAGCTCGTCGGCATCGAATTGGCCCTCGTACGTTGCGGGCGTCCCGCCCGCCGAGAGCGTACACACGCCCGCACCTGCCCGCTGGCCAGATCGCCATTCGCCGGCGTACCTGCGCGCAGCCCAATGCGTCAGCGCGCGCGTGCAGGCGGCCCAGGATAACCCCTGTGAGCAGGTTGACTTCGCGTGCTCGCGCACGCGCATGCACAGGCGCGCGAGCTCCGAACACCCTCACACAGTGGGCGGCCGCAGCGGCACGCGCCGCGCCGCGCGACGTACGAGTTGCCTGCTGCCGACACGTACACTCCCACGCCCTCGGCCGCGCCGTCAGCAGCGGACCACTCTCCCGCGTACACCGACCCATCTGCGTCCACCTGCACGTGCAGTGGCTTCTCCCCCCCAGCATGCGCCACTGCGGGCGCCGCCGCCGCCGGCGCCGCACCCCGCTGCGCAACACCGCCCGCGTCCTCGCCGCCGGCGAGCGCATCCCGCCGATCGGCACCGTGCCGCGGGGGCTCAACCCGCCACCACGGCGACCGCGCCTCTGCCCTCCCCCCCAGCCCCTTTTTTAATTTTATTTTCGGGGATTTTTCAGTCATAATTCCGCGTAAACTCTTTTTTCTGTCTCTTGCCGGGCTGGCTGGCGGGAAGCTCGCCCGGACCGACCCACCCACCGCAGCATCGGGGATCGGTACGCGTCGGCGGGGCCCCTTTCGTGGGTCGTTTCCTGGGGTGGTGGCGAGCGAGCGGCGGGGCGCGCTCGCCTTCCGTCGCGGCTTCCATGCCGAAAATGATCCCACTTCCGAGCGACAGAAAGAAAGGATAGACCCTACAGAACAAACCCTAATACCAACGCCAACGCCGTCGCCAAACCTTAACACTGGCGAGGACTGAGGGGGCGTTCCATAACGGTCGCACAGCGCGTGCGCGCGCGCGCGCGCGCCCGGCGCACCCGCCGGCCTACGCGCGGCGGTACGCGGCGGCAGGGCGGCGGGGTGAGGGCGCGGGCGCGGGCGTGGGAGGGCGATCGGGCCGGAGGGGCCGCGCCAAGCCCGCGGCGAGCGCGAGGGAGATCTCCGCCGCGCAGGACGTCGGCCAGGTGCTGCTCGACGCGCTCGCCGACCTGCGGGGGCTGCGTGACCACGCGGCCAGTGAGAGCACAGATGTGTACGTGCGCGCTCGTGCCTGCAACCGCACGCGCAATCGAGATCGCGACCGCATTCTGATGTGTGTGTGAGCGCTGCGCTGGCGTGCGCTGGAGCCCACCCCACGGGCGCTGTCACGCGGACCTCAGGAAGCATGGCACGCACGGCGCTCACACTAAGTCGCACGCGCTTGCAACTGCAGCGACCCACGCATGGATGCCGTGCTCGCTGAGGCCGAGGCACGGCTCAAGAAGCAGGCGGTGATTGTGTCTCGAGTGATACTCGACGGCGTCGAAGAGCGCGAGCGCGCCGAGCACAAGGCAGCCGCGGCGGGGGCGCCGCCCGCCCCTGCCGTGCGACGCGCCAAGATGTACGCCCAGAAGGAGGCCACGCGGCGCGAGGAAGTTGAGGGCGTCATACGCGAGGAGCTGCTGCGCAACCCGCGCTCGGACATCGCGCGCGCGTACCTGCACGATACGTACGGCATCGCGCTCGGTGCGACGCTGCCGGCGGCGCAGCGTGGCGAGGCCGGCACTTTCGCAGCGACAAAGAGGCCACTGCCAGGAGGCCCTGCCCGCGGCAGGACCTTCCCTGCTAAGGCCACCGCGCCGCTCTCGGCGACCCTCCGCGCTAGCGACGACGACGATAACGCGCCAACTCCTAATGCCGCCGAATGCTTTCTTGATGAGTCGCTCCTCGCGACCGGAAAGGGCGTCTACGATCTGATCACGCGCGGTGCGATCAGGCACACGGTCGATCTGAGCGCAACGCTGAGCGGGCATGTGTCCACGGCCCAAGCCCAGCTACACAGGCCACCAAGTCGCTTCCAACGTGGCGCAGCCGCTTCATCTGGCAAGCAAACAGGTGCCAGCATGAATGCGGCCACGCTGGCCACCTTGCATCTTGACAAACGCGCGCTGGCCGAGCATGCACGAAAGGATCGCGACGCGTCCGTCGGAGTCCCTGCGGTGCCCGCGTCCGAGAGCACGACCGCCGGCGGCGACGCCCGCGGCTTCGAGACGCTGCAGGACGCCTACTCGTTGCACCAATTCATGATTCGAAAGGGCGTGGCTATCAAGGGGACGCCCGATTTTTCGAGCTTCGAGCGCGCGCATGCTTCCCAGTGGCAGCCCGTCGCGCGACTTATTCGAAGGCTCGAGGACGCGTGCAAGGAAGCGAAGGTGGGCGTGGTTCTCGTCGATGGAAAAGCACTGGCGGCGCTCGTGGACGCGTCCGGCGCAGTCGACGTCTCACCCGACGACGCAGCCCTCGTTGCGTGTATCGCCAACGAATCAGGACGCGAGCTTCTTCAGTCGACGCTCGGTATCATCGCCGGGCCGACCGCTGCAGACCCTGAGATGGAGGCGAGCACGCGTGAGGCGAAGATGCAACAAACGGAGCGCAACAATGCCGCACGCGTGATGCAGCGTGAGTGGCGGTTGTATGCACTGAGGCTTAATCTGCTGCGGCGCGCTGCCCAGAGGCGACTCGCGCGCCGCGCCACCTTTGCACGGCTGCAGAACGAGTTCTTCGAGCGCTGGGACGACTTGCGCAGCTCGCGGCGCGTAGTGGTGCACATACCTTCTGCGGCGGGCCGCTGCGGTGCCAGCGGAACCGACCCAGAGGCGCTCACGCGCCAAGGTGGCTTCATGTCTCGACTGTGCTGCGTGTCGGATCCGGATGTCGAATGCGTACTTGTGACACCCACGCGGATATCGGAGGACGTGTTGAGCTACTACGTGCGGTTGCTTGAGGCGGGCGGCTGCGACAACGTGCGCGCGCGAGTGTGCGTGGTGAATCCCGAGAATGCGCGACGCCTGCCGCCGGGGCTCAGTCTTGCCAAGCAGCTTCTGTGCTCGCCGGCGGCGCTCAAACGCATACGGACATTCTGTCGCGGGCGGGAGGCGTACATGGTCCCGCTCGAAAGCGGCGCAGACGAGATGGAGCTGTGTGTAGACCTCGGGGTGCCTCTGCTGGGGACCGATCCCGCGCTCGCGCAGACCTTTCGGCTGCAGAGCGCCGCAAGGGACATTTTTAAGGCTTCGCAGATGCCAGTAGCGCCTGGGCTGATGGGCGTGCGTAGCGAGGGTGAGCTGTATGTGGGGCTCGCGGAGCTCATGATCGAGCACCCGCGGACGCAACGATGGCTAGTGAAGCTGGAGGACGACACGCGCGGTAGTGGCCACATGTTCGTTGATGCGCATGCGATCAAACCGGTGGCGGACATTCTGGCCATCGTGAGCTCGAGCGCGAGGACGTACGCAAGCGGGCAGTCCGAGCGCACGGACGCGCTCGAAGGACTTGCCGCCGCGCTGCATCGCCACATGCCACGGTGCGCGACAATCGTGCGGCCGCATGGACACGTCAGAGCTGCGAGGCGCGCCGCAGCTGCGCGCGCGCGCGCGCATAGCTCCCACTCGCGCTGCGGCGGAGGAGGCGGTGGTGACGATATGAGCGGTCTCGAAGAGGTTTCGGAGGGGGGCGAGGGCGTTGGCATGGCTGAGGCCGACGGTCGGTGGCTTCCCCTCGCATACGTTGGGTACATGACATCTGTTGAGCGCGTGGGATGCGTGGTTGAGGCTGCGCCAAACGAGGTGTTGGGCTCGCCTTCGGTGTCGCTGATGGTTGAGCCCACTGGGGACGTGCGCGTGCTATCCGCATGCGAGCAGCTGTTCTGCCCGCCGTATGTGTGCGTTGGTGCGAGCTTCCCGCAGTCGAGCGTGCCGCACAAGGCGCTGGCTGCTGCTGCTGAGGCTGTGGGCGTAACATGCCACAGCGTGGGCGCGATCGGCTACATCGGCGTGGACTTCGTAGCATCGTGCGAGGGGGGCGTGCTGAAGTTGTGGCCGATGGAGCTCCACCTGCGTCAGACGGACTCCCAGGCCATTTATGAGTTGTTCGACTTTGTGGCTGCGGGCGAGTACGACCCCGAGGCCGGCGCCTACCGCGTGCCGAGTGTTGACTCCGAGGCTGCTCGCGCGCTCCTGTCGCGCGATAGAGCGCCGGCGCGAGGCACGGCGCTCGCCGCCACACCCACGAGCAGGCGCGCCTTCGCGGCCGCGCACCACGTGTCGCACCCCGCCATCTCGAGCCTGCTGTACGCCAACTTCATGCAAGACTGCCGCACGGAGAAAGTATGCTTCGACATGGAAGCCCGCTTGGGAACGGCACTGCATCTGCACGATTCATTGGCCGCGGGCGCGCTCGGTGTGCTCTGCGTCGCCTCGGAGCCGCGCGCGGCGTTAGTCGCGCTCACGCGCGCGATGGACTTCGTCGTCGCGCAGGTGGAGGCGCACGTCCGCCCAGGCGCTGCCACGGCCACCGCCGGGGCGCCTGCGGACGCGGAAGAGACGCCGCCCACGCTGCAGGCCGTGCACGGCACCCTGCGCTTCCTCTCGCAAAGTCTGAGCGAGCAGCCGGCGGTCGCCGCGCTGGCGGGGTGAGCGATCCCCCTTGGCCGGCACGCGCGTACCCTTTGCGCGCTGGAGGGAGCTGGAGGAAGCCTGCGGCCCGTCCTGCTGTAACACGATCACATCGAAGTGGCACACCCGCGTCCTCCGTGCAAAACAGTACGTTACGGAGCTGCACTATGAGGGGTGATTTCGGGCAGCAGTGCCGCTGACTCGGAGTCGTTCGGCCGCTCCTCCTCATCACTGCACGCGCCGTCGTGGGCGTCGCCTGCTGCGGACGCGATGGGTGAGAGGGTGCTGTCACCGCCTCCACTGCGGCTACCCATGCTGCGGCTGCTGCTAATGCCTTCCTGCGATGGGCTTTCCACCAGGGTAGGCATTGTCACAAGTGCCTTGCCCGCGGGATGCGGTGGCGAGAACATCGCCCCGAGCATGCCCTGCTCCTCGTCACATGGCAGTGTTTGCGCGTGCCCCCTACCATCAGTAGAGTCGCTGCCTTGGCCGGCCGATGACCGTGCATGCACGCCACGCGGCGGCGACATCGGGTCCGTGGCATCGTCGCAAAGTGGCGCGGGAAATGCCACGCTCAAAGCGACACCTGTGCCGAGGATAGCCGAGACGATTCCCAGTGAAGCTCCCACTGGCACCTTCACAACATCGGCAAGCGCGAGCACCATCTTGACGCCAATGAAAAAGAGCGTGATGGCCACAGCGGGCTGCAGGAAGCGCGCGGAGGCGACTGCGTGGTGCACGAACGCGTACAGCGCACGCAGCGACAGGATAGCAAACATGTTGCTGGTGTACACGACGAATGCGTCTTGTGTGATGCCAAACACGGCGGGGATGCTGTCCACCGCAAACACGACATCGGAGATCTCGATCACAGCAACCACCAGCACAAGCGGAGTGAACCGGCGACGACCGGTAGGAGAGCGTTGCGCCGAAATGAAGTTGTCTCCTTCGTAGCGATCAGTCACGGGTATGAGCTTGCGGCAGAGCTTCACCGTCCAATTGTCAGACAGATCGCCGTCGTCGTCGTCCCCGCCGTCGTCAAAGAGCAGCTTGATGCTGCTATACACCAGGATAAGAGCAAAGATCCCAAGCAGCCACTCAAAACGCTGCAGTAATGCAGCGCCCAAGATGATGAAGATGGCACGCATGATAGCGGCGCCAACGATGCCCCACGCGAGCGCCTTGTCCTGCGCGAAAGCGGGTACGCGAAAGTAGGAGAACACAAGGTTGAACACGAAAAGATTGTCTACCGACAGAGACTGCTCCACAAGGTACCCTGCGAAATACTCTGCAACGCTGCTCGGGCCTTTGTACAAGAACATTCCGAGGCCGAATATGGTGGACGCTGCCACCCAAAGCAGGAGTTTTGTGTGCGCCGCACCGCTGGCAGCGCTGCGCGCCACCACGGCAACGCCCCTGCCCACCGCGTTCGAGGCAGAACCCACGCGCTCGAAGCCACGGATGAAGGTGCTCGAGGCCACGCGGCTCAATCGGCGGATTCCACTCAGACGCGGCCGCGGCCGGCGCGGCGGCGGGAGGCTGAAGCGCAGAGCGCTCGGCACAAAGACGCGCAAGTTGCCCCAACCGTTCTTGCCAGCGTCTCCAGCACGGGCGCCCGCTTCTGCGCCTTCTTGCGAGGTGTTGGATGCTCGAGAGAGTAGCCTGGCGCCTTCGTCGTCTTCACCGTCTTCGCTCGCGCTGCTTCCCATGTATGGCAACATGTGAGGGTGATCGTCATCGCTGCTTTGTATCTCATGCTGAATGTCGACCAGACGGAAGTCTTCCGCGTGCGCGGCGGCGCTTGCTGCTGTCGATGCCTGTTGGCGCTTGTGTTTGTCCCAGGCGTCCGTCGCCGCCGCTTCGCTTGCAATGCTGCCATCGTAATTAACAGCCGAGTCTGAGTGCCCTATCGCGTCGTCGTTTGGTGGCGCGAGCGGCGCGGCGCCCTCGCTCGCCCCCCGTCCATCTCGCACATCAACTCCGACTTCTGCCTGGAACTCGGAGTGCGGGCCTGCCTCTACAATTTCACCGGGAGGTGGACAGGATCCGCCGCGTGGCGCGGCGAATGCATTTCCGCCATCGATGTTGTTGGCGCTTCCTCTTCGACGGAGGCTTTCGCGAGTGAGCAGTCCTCGTTCGGCTGCAGTCGCGCCGCCACCGTCGAGCATTGCGCCGGCGCTCTTTGTTCGCCTCGAGCCGCGCTTCGCGCCGCCGGCGGACGCCCTTATGCGCGCGCCGCCGCTGTGCCGCCGCCGCAGAGAACGACGCGCACGGGAGTCACTGTCGCTACTACCCTCAGAGTGGCCTGAGCTGTTGCCGAGCTCCTCATCTGAGCTCAACGCCGACTTGACGAGCAGCTCGCCCGAGCCGGCCTTGCAAAATCGCGACGCGGCTATCACCGCGCGCGCGGCCGCGCGCAGCCGCCTGCCGCGACGCATGGCGAGCGTGGCGCGGCGGGCGGCAGCGCCAGCACCCACCGATCGCGGCTGTGTGTGTGTGTGTGTGTGTGTGTGTGTGTGTGTGTGTGTGTGTGTGTGTGTGTGCATGGGTTTCGCTTTTGCTGACACGCACACGGGTACACACACACGCCCTCGCTCGTGCATCCACTCGCGCACCCTTCCGCCGCACACAGGTGGTCGCGGGCGACGGCGAGCAGGCGCCCCTGCGCGTGGCGCTGCGCGGCGCGGGCTGGGCGCGCGGCGCCTTCGTCGTGGGCGGCGACGCTCCGCCCCCGGGCGCGCGCGACCCCGTCCTCGCGCACGGTGAGTGTGTGTGTGTGTATTGTGCGTGTGTGTGCGCGCATGCTCCTGCGCGCGCACGCGCATCACTCTGAGAGCGTATGTGTCGCTGTCACCGCCCGCGCCAGCGCGTGCATTTTGTGTTGTTGACGACCACTGACACACGCGCGGTCGCACACACACACATACACATACGCGCGCGCGCGCACACACACGCATGCACACACAGCTGACGGCGAGGGTGTGCTTGACGCGGACTCCGACGCCGAGCACGAGGTGGTCCTCACCCTCCCCGGCGATCTGGCGCCCGGCGAGGCCGCCGAGGCGAGCCTCTTCGTGGGCAGCCTGCCGAACGCCCCCGCCGCCGCAACCTTCGAGCTCGGCGCGGTGACGGAGGCGGCCGCGGCGGCGGGATGGAGCGTCTCGGCGGGGCAGGACGGCGGCCTGAAGGTGTGTGTGTGTGATTGTGTTTGTGTGTATGATTGAGTGTGTGTGTGTGTGTGTTTGCAGGTCCATGTGTGCCTCCGCCGCCCTTCGCTTCGATGTGTGCGTGCATGTGTGAAGGTGCTTGCCATTGACACGCACACACACACATACACATACACACACATACGCGTGCACACACACACATACACACACATGCAACGCACTCGCAGGGCTCGGCGCAGCCCGGCTCCCGCGCGGTCATCGCCTTCGCCTTCGCGCCGCCCGCGACCGCTGCCGGCGGCGCCGTCGGCGGCCGGGGTCCTGGCCGGCCTGGCCGCCCGTGCCAGTGGGGCCGCACGCGCGGGTCAGCAAGGTGGCGACAGAGATCTCGTCAGTAGCCGCCCCCTCGGGGCCGGCAGGCCCGCCCGGGGGCGGGCGTCACGGGGGCCGCGCTCTGCAGTGCGCACTGTGGTGTCAGCGGCGCTGCGCGCGGCGCCACCAATGTTTTCGCCTGGATTTTTTTTTTTGGCCGTGCTAATTTTTGCGGGCGAACGTGCAAGGCCGCGCTCGGCGGCGCCGGGTGCCACAGTGCCGCCGCCAGGTGCAACAGTGTGCGCGACCCTCGCCCTCGTCCATGCCCCTCCCCGCCACCTCGCCCTTGACGTGACGTCCTTGGAGGCGCCGACCCCGGCGCGAGGTGCCGGGCTACGTCGCTTGCCATACTTGCCGCCTACGGACGTCGCGGTCTCAGGCGCGGTCGGGACTTGGCGTGGATGACACCCCCCACACGCAACGGTGCACCGCGCACGGTGCCGCTGGGCTCATGTGGTAGCGCGGGCGTGCTCGCCCCGTGGCGCCGCCGGCGCACTCTGGGGTGTGTGCACCGCATGGTCTCTATTTTTTTTTTTTTTACAGTGGGCGCTCGGCGGCCCCGCCGCTCAATGGGTGAGCTTCTCTTTCTTGGTCACCTCGAGGATCATGGGCGTGAGGTCCTTCCCCTGCGCCGCCCACTCGTCCATGCAGGCCTTGGTGTAGTCCTCAAACATGCGCTCCTCCTCATCGAGGATCTGGCGCGTGACGCGCGCCTCCTCAAGCGCCTGCGCCTTGGCGGCCTGCTTCCTGCGCGCCTTGCGCTCGATCTGCTTGAAGTGGTAGCTCTGCAGCGCCTTGGCCTTGTCCACTTGCGCCAGGCGCGCTGCCTCGTCCTCCTTGGCGAGGCGCTCCGTTCGCGCCTTCCACTGCTCGATGAACTCCTTCTCCTCGCGCTTCTCGACCGCGCGCCTTGCCGCGCGGATCTGCAGCTGCTGCTCGCGCGAGCGGTCGATGGCGTCCATCTCCTGGCGGCGGAACTCGGCCATCAGCTCGTCGTGCGCCTCCTGCTCCTTCTGCTTGGTGTCGGCCTGGTTGGCCAGCTGGTCTTCGCGCTCCGCCTGCAGCCTTAACAGCAGCGCCTGGTGCTTCTCTACCATGGCGTCGCGGAGGCGATTCTTCTCCGCGGTGGTCTCCTCCTCGTACCTGCGCCGCTCCGCCATCATTGCCTCCTTCTTGGCTACGTACGCCTCGATCTGCGCGTCAGCCTCCTTGTCCCGGCGCAGCTCCTCGGCCTTGTGGCGCTTCAGCTCCAGGTTGACCTTCATGGTGGCCTCGTTGGCCGCCTTAGCGCGCGCGCGACGAGCCTCATCCTCTTCGCGCATGAGCGCGCGCTCCTTGACGTCCCTCTCCAGGAGCTGGCGCCCGGTCTCCATCCGCTCGGCCCTCTCTGCGAGGATGGTCTGCCTGAGCTCATTGAGCTGCTCGTCCTGTATCTCACGCTGCTTGAAGGCCTTCTCCATGCGCACCTGGATGGCGGCGAGCTCCTTCTGCTCGGCCTCCTCAAGTGCCACGCGCTGGGCGACCACGAAGCGCTCCTCTCGCACCTGCTCGCGACGCGCCACCTCGCGCTTGTACGCGATCTGAGCCTCCCTCTCCTTGAGCACATCCGACAAAAGCAGCCGCGAGTGGAACTTCTTCGTGCGGTCCGTCTCGTCGTACAGCCGCTTGTTGGCGCGCTCGATAAGGTCGCGGCGCTGCGCGCGGCGCAGGGCAGCCTCCTCGGCATCGATCTCCTTTCGCTTCTCCTCCTCCTCGGCGAGGCGGCGGGCGCGCTCGGCGCCCTCCGCCCTTCGCTGCCCCTCGATGGTATTGGACCACTTTGAGGCGCGCGTCTTGGACATCTGCTGCAACGACACGCGCTGCACGACACCGCGTGCGTTGGGTGCGGGAGGCGGCGAGGGGGGCGGCGCATATGTCAGCATCACGTCGCCCACCACAAGTCACCGGCCTACCCGTCCCCACGCGCTTCGAGCACGCCTCTGAGCGAATGCGCGCACGCGTCGCCGCGGCGCGAAACGCTCACGGCCGCCCCCGCGCAGCAGTGCGCGTCGTGCAGAGCGGGCGAGGGCGCGCGCGCAGCTCGCGTGCGAGAGCACGTGCGCAAGCACACCCTCCCTTCCGCTAACCACACCGCTGCCGCCTCTCGCTGACCCCTCGCCCACGCCCACCCCCTTACCCTGCCCACACCTAACCCCCAACCCACTCGGGGAACACAAGCGCGCGCCCGGCTCGTGCGCACTCGCGCGCGCGCCCGCGGCTCGTCCCCTCCCTCGCCTGCATTCTCCCCAGCCCCCGCGCCCTCCCTCAGCAACTCACCCGCCACGGCACCTCCCTCTACCCCTCCACCGCACGCGGCGCCGCTTCCCCGCCCGCCCGCCGAGGGGTGGTGAGGCGCGCTGGTGAAGGGGGTTGGGTCCCCCCTCTCTGCCAGCGGCTGCGCGCGCGGTTCCCCCGGCGACGGCGCGCGCGCGCGCCGGGGAACCGCCCCGATACCAGTCGCACACGTTCTCGATTCTCGCACCAATAATACATTCGTTCTGAAGTCATACGTACCCACGGGAGGCGACGTGTTTGCGTTTGTTTGCGATGTGTGCTCGCGTGAACGTTGGCGCACGTGTCGTCGACCGCAGCGGCGTGAGTGCCGCGGCACCCCCGTCCGCGAGGCGAGCCGAGCCTCCGTCCGTGTGCAGGCGGGCGCTGGCCGTGTGAGGGCGTGATGATGAGGCTCGCCATCGACAGCGCCGCGCACCCACCAGCCAGCCGGCCGCGCGCAGGTCCCCCCCCCTCCGATCCCGGCGCGCATTGGTTGGCGCGCGGCGAGCGACGCGACGCGACGCGGGCGCGAGTCGCGCGGCCGGCCTCTCCCGCTGCCGCGGCGGGGAGCGCGCGCGGTCGCGCAGTTGACAGCAAGTACGCAGCGCACGTCGGCCCCACGCGTCACTCTTCCCCGCCGCAGCGCGCAAGCGTCCCGGCCGCAGCGCAGAGCCCGCGCCGCTTTGGGCGCGCGCGCGCGCCCCACTCACTCGCGCGCCGGATGCGGCGCGCGCCTGCGTTTCGACCTCCCCAACCAACGGAAGGCGCCCGCACCCCGCCCATTTAGGGTCAACTCTGTAAGGGTTTATATACACATTTTTGCACTTGAATTTGATGAGACCCGACGCGATGAGGACTGACAGATCGAGGTCACTCCGCATGCGCGCAGGCGGCGACGGGCAGTGACCCACCGAGGTCAAAATGCATCGCGCCGCGCGTCGAACTGGGCCGCGAAAGCGCACAAAAAATTGGTATCGCGATGCCAACGCGATGGGGCACGGCGCACCGAGGTCACTCCCCGTGCGAGCGATGGGCGATGGGGGGTGACGCACCGAGGTCAAAACGCATGCTGAAAAATTGCAAAAGCGTCAAAATAACTGGTATCGCGACGCGCGCGCGCGTTCGCGCGGCCGCCGCGCGCGCCGCATGCGGGTCCAAGGGGCGGGTGCTCGGCAGCGCGCTAGCAGCGGGGGGCGCGGCTGCTGGCGCGGTCGGCGTAGGCATGGTTGTGGGCGCGGCCGCCGACGCGTCCACGGCGGGAGTCGCCGCGTCGGCGTCCCCTGCGGCAGGCGCTCACGACCACGAGCGTGCGGCCGCGTCCGCCGCCGACGACTTCATGCGGTCCTCCGGGGCCGGGGAGAACGCGCTCGCGCAGTCCCTCGGGCGGTCGGGCGGCGCTGTGGACAACGCAAAGGGCTGCCTGGGCGTCGCCATGGTGCAGGCTGCGGCTGGAGGCGGCGGCGGCTCTGGCGGCGCGCTCATCGACGCACTGCGCAAAGACTTCCGCGCCGCGCTCGACCTGCGCGCCAGGCAGGAGGAGGGGCTGCTCAAGGTCGCGGCGGCGCGCGCGGGCGCGGCGGCCTTCTCGAGCCTGCCCGACGGGAGGCTCGCCGTGCGCTACACCGCGGGCGACAGGAGCTGCGCCTCGGGGGCGGGGCGGGCGGCCTCGGGCGCGCGAGGCGAGGTCGTGGCCGACCTCCCCGCGCAGCTGCTGCCGCTGCTGCTCAAGGCGCTCGTCGGTGACGCCGCCCAGTCGGAGGCCGTGCGTGGCCACCTCCAGCCCGAGAGCATGGCCGTGGTTTGCCCGCGCGTCTTCTGGGCGATAGTGCGGCACGGTGGGGTGGGTAGTGAGGGCCAGACCTTCGACGGAGCGCTGCGTGCGCTCTGCCCCGACTTCGACTGGGACGGCGCGGCCGTCGGCCAGCGCCTCAGCCAACGGCCCGACCGCTACGAGGGCTACGTCATTGGCGACGCGGCGCAGAGGGCGGGCAGCGACGAGGAGGCCGAGGTGAAGAGGCGCAAGAAGCGCGCGCCGCGGGGGTCCAAGAGCTCGCCCAAGAGCTCCCAAAAGGCGGGGAAAGGCGAGGCGGACGCCGCCGCGAGCGAGGGCGGCGAAGGGCACGCGCCGTCGGGCGAGGTGAGCGCGGCACGAGACGCCACCAAGCCTGCGGGAGCTGGCGACGCGGCAGGGTTGTTGTAACATAGTGCGGTGCGATTTTTTGGTCGCGAGCTGTGTGCCACACCACGCGCCTGGGGGGCGTACGCGGCGGTGCGTGCGCTGGGAGCCATGGCGTCGCGTCGCGGGAGGCAACGGCACGGTCGGTGGCGTGCGAGGGGAACAGCGCCTGCGCTCGCGCTTGCGCTCGGGGCTGCACTCGTGCTCACGGCGCGGTGGGCCGCGGCGCCGGCGCGGTGCGCGGCGGAGCCCGAGGCGCACGCGGCCCTCGCGGCAGAGTTGGCTGCGGAGCGCAGGCATGCAGCGGCCGCGCTCGATGCGATGCGGCCGGGGGGCGGTGGCGGCGGGCCTGTGACAGCGACCAGGATGCCCGCGAGGCGTGGGGCGGCGCCGCCGCCACCCACGCAATGTGGCGTGTGCCAGGCAGCGCTCGCGTCCGTCCGCGAGGAGCGCGACGCACTTCGCGCCGCCGCTGCCGCCGCTGAGCGGACAGGTGCAGCCCGCGCCCGGTGCGTTAGAGCAGCGACAGGAGCAGCAGCATGGGGGCGATGCGGACGGCGGCGGCGCCTCGCACGAACACACACATCGGCCGACGACGACCACCGCCGCTTCGGAGGCGTCGCCAGCGGGGAGCAGCTACATATCGCTCATGCAGACCATGCGACAGCACCCATCGAGCTCGGAGTTCGTGTACCTCCGGCGGGTGGGCAGCGGTAACGGCGGTGCCGGGGGCAAATTGCCTGCGTACAACCCGTACGCGCTCGAGGTTGTGCCCTTTGCGGCGGTGGACGAGTCCGACTTCTGCACGATGAGCGCTCGCGGCGTCACGCACTACCTCGGTGGCCGGAGCACCGACTTCACGACGCTCGAGCAGTGGGAGCGCGAGTACCAGCTCTTCAACGCCGTCTCCACGCTCGGTGTCTTCCGCAAGTACCGCGCGTGGAAGAGCTTCAGCGTGTGGCGGCGCGGCGTGCGCCTCAGCAAGATGCGGCGCGCGCAAAAGGCCCTCAAACGCAACCTCTTCCACCTGGATTCGGCGTTCCAGGCGCCGCTGCAGGAGATTCGCGGGCTGTGCCACGGCATGCAGAGCATTCGCCTGCACAGGCTGCGCGGGGGCGTGCTGTACACGCTGGATAAGTTCGTGCAGGAGCAGCGCGAGCAGCGCGAGCACGTGAGCGAGCGGCTGGTGGAGTTCTCTCGCGCGTGCTTCGGTCACGCGCGTCAGGCTTGCGCGGATGCGCTGCAGCGTCAGGAGGACTACCTGAACGACTTTTACAGCAAGGACGACGAGGACAAGCTGGACGCCACGCACCGACGCGCGCCCCGCCAAGTTGGCGACATCAACGTGGCTGCCGCGGCCAAGGCGGCGTTCGAGGCGTCCGCCGAAGCCTACGCCTACACCATCGCCGCCGCGCGCCGCTCGGAGCAGCGGCGCTTAATGAACTTCATCCGTATGGCGGACTACATGATCTGCAACACGCTCATCGAGATTCTGATTGAGTCCATCTCAGACATCCTCATTGTGATGGCCGATCATGGCGGCGACGACGGGAACGCCACGCCACGCACGAAGGTCGTGCGCCAGCAGCTGCGCAGCTCCATCATGCAATCGGAAGGGAGCCCGGAGGGCAACCTCCGCGCGTCCGTTACGGCGCCCGGCCTCGGTGGGACGTCGGGCGGCGGCGCGGCCACTGCGGGCGACGACGCGAAGGAGGAGCACCCCGCAATCTTTGAGGTCGAGATTCTCTTCGAGGACCGCGAGCTCGTGTTCCACCCCTCCACGGATGAGTTTCAGTCAAGGGTGGACGAGGTGCTCGGAGGCTTCGTGGACACAATTGGCTCGATGGGCCTGCTGGCTGCCAACGAAGAGCTCATCAAGATGGTCGCGCAGGAGGGTGAACAGGGCGACGTGTCGGTCGTCACGGACCTCATCGAGGACGAGACGCACCAGAATCTGGCCTTGCGCGTGAAGGAGAGTCTCGCGCTGGCGTTTGACATCGCCGAGGAGTACAAGTCGGTCTTCATTCCCTACCAGACGATGGTGCTCGAGAATGAGACGCTTGACATCGCGGGCATGAAGGCGGGCTACCAACGAAACGAGGTCACGCAGGACCAGTTCCGCGAGGACGTCGCGCGTTTCTCCGACCAGCGTGCGATGATTGAGGCGATCGACACCGACGCGTCGGTGGGCATCATCAAGGTGAGCTCGGCCAAGCTACGCGCCACCTTCCTGCCCAGCCCGATCAAGTGCCTCGAGGAGCTGCACGTGATGCTGCCCAGCCTGGCAAGCGAGCTGTACCAAAACTTCATTGCCGTGGTGCACGACGCCACTGCGCGTCTGTCCAGGCAGCTGTCGTCTGCGGAGGACTTCGTCGACCAATTAGGCTTTCTGACCGAGGTGCAGGAAGGCTGGAAGGACACCGACGACAAGATGCTGGAGATCAAAAACCTCATCGAGCTGATTCAGGGAGCGTCGATTCCCATCCCCGAGCTCGACCACGCTGCCTACCAGACGCTCACGCCCGACTTCAACACGCTCAAGGGCGCGATTGACGACGCGGAGGCCGCCAAGGAGGACAACATCGCGCGATTCAGCGGCGACCTCGCGCATGGGGTCGAGCAAGTGAGCCGCGAGGTGTCGGACATCCGCAACCGCGCGCAGCACGAGATGATACTCGACGAGCACGCCGACGTGGGCGAGGTCATCAAGTACACCACCGAGCTCTCGACGTTGGTCAAAGCGCAGGAGGCTGCCGCGAAGCGCATCGCGGGTTTTGAGAGGCTCTTCAAGGTGCCTGAGTCGCAGTTCGAGGACCTCGTCGAGTGCGCCGAGGAGGTAGAGCTCAAGCGCTCCCTCTGGGTCGGGCTGCGGGAGTGGAGCGAGGTCACCGAAGGATGGCGAGCACAAAAATTCTTCGAGCTCAACGATTCTGAGCTCGACGAGAAGGTGCAGCGCTTCACTAAGCTCAGCTTCAAGGTGGAGCGCGGGCTACCCTCGAACCGAGTGGTCCCCAAGCTCAAGGACGCCGTCGAAGACTTCAAGCACCTCGTGCCCTGCATCAAATCGTTGCGCAACACCGCGCTCAAGGATCGCCACTGGAAGAAGATCGAGGAGGCGATGGGCACCGCGCTGACGCGCGACGAAAACTTCACGCTGGGGGTCCTGCTGGACCTCAAGATTATGGAGCACATGGACGCTATCGGCGCCATCTCGACCGAGGCCACGCAGGAACAAGCACTCGAGGAGCTCATGCTCAAGGTGCAGAGGAAGTGGGCGGACATCGAGTTCGTCGTGAGCCCTTACAAGGACACAAAGGACGTGTACATCCTCGGCAGCCTGGACGACATCATGGTGGCACTCGAGGACTCGATGGTGACCATGACAACCATCCTGGCGAGCCGTTTCGTCAGCGGCATCCGCGCCGAGGTCGACAAGCTCAACCGCCAGCTGCGGCTCTTCTCCGACACGCTCGACGAATGGACGGCCGTGCAGAAGACGTGGATGTACCTCGAGTCTATATTCTCAGCGCCCGACATCCAGCGGCAGCTGCCCAACGAGTCCAAGGCCTTCTTCTCTGTCGACAAGTCGTACCGCGATATTATGCGCCGAGTGCGCGACCGCCCGAGCGCGCTGCAGGCCGGCACCACGCCGGGCTGGCGCGAGCAGTTTCAGAAGAGCAACGACACCCTTGAGCGCGTGCAGAAGCAGCTCGAGGACTACCTCGAGACCAAGCGCATGGCGTTCCCGCGCTTCTACTTCCTGTCGAACGACGAGCTGCTCGAGATCCTCGCGCAGACGAAGAACGTGCAGGCCGTGCAGCCGCACATATCGAAATGCTTTGACGGAATTGCCAGCCTCGACTTCGGGGACGACCCTAAGTCTATCGATATCTTCGCTATGCGCTCCGCGCAGGGGGAGCGCGTGTCGCTCGGCAAGAACCTCAAAGCGAGGGGGAACGTCGAGAGCTGGCTCGGGCACGTCGAGGCAGCAATGCAGTCGTCGCTGAAGAAGCTGACCAAGCAGTCGTACCAGGACTACGCCGCGCAGGAGCGCGCGCACTGGGTGCTCAACCAAGCCGCGCAGATCGTGCTGATGGTGTCGCAGATCTACTGGTGCTGCGAGGTGGAGCAGTGCTTTGGCGAGAACGCGGCCAAGGCGCTAGCCGCCTTCGCCAAGACGAATGTCGACCGCCTCAACGAGCTCACCGCTCTCGTGCGCGGCCAGCTGTCCAAGCTCGAGCGCAAGATCATCGTGGCGCTCATCACAATCGACGTGCACGCGCGCGACATCGTGCTGAATCTCGTCAAGGAGAAGGTCGACGCGGCCACTGACTTCAACTGGCAGATGCAGCTGCGCTACGCGTGGTCTGAGTCCGAGGAGATCTCGCTCGTCCGCCAGGTGAACGCCGAGTTCAACTATGCCTACGAGTACCTCGGCGCGCAGTCACGCCTCGTGGTCACGCCCATGACGGACCGCTGCTACATGACCCTCACTGGCGCGCTGCACCTGAAGCTCGGCGGCGCGCCCGCAGGGCCAGCGGGCACTGGCAAGACTGAGACAACAAAGGACTTAGGCAAGGCGCTCGGCGTGAACTGCGTCGTCTTTAATTGCGGCGACACGCTGGACGTGACTTTCATGGGCAAGTTCTTCGCCGGGCTGTCCCAGTGCGGCGCGTGGGCATGCTTCGACGAGTTCAACCGCATCGACATCGAGGTCCTGAGTGTTGTGGCGCAGCAGCTGCTCACCATTCAGAACGCGCTGCAGGCGGGCGTGTCCAAGTTCATGTTCGAGGGGCGCGAGATTAGGCTCGTCCCCACGTTTGGGGCGTTCATCACAATGTGCGGAGATGTTTTGCTGCTTGTTTCGCGTTTTGTGCATTGTTGTTGTTGGCGCGCGCGTGTGAGCCGGCGGCCGCCCGCGCGCAAACAGCCCCTGGCGCTCTCGCCTCGCTCAGTCGTGGCGTGTATCGCCATCAAAATGCAATGCGATGCGCGCGGCGCCGCCGCCCCCCCGCCCTCTCCATCTCCCCCCCCAATCTTGTACCAATCTTGTAGGAACCCGGGCTACGCAGGCCGCACAGAGCTGCCAGACAACCTCAAGGCTCTCTTCCGCCCGATGGCGATGATGATCCCCGACTACGCGCTCGTGGCCGAGGTCATGCTCTTCGCCGAGGGCTTCGAGAGCGCCAAGAAGCTCTCGAGCAAGATGGTGAAACTATACAAGCTGTCATCGGAACAGCTCAGCCAGCAGGCGCACTACGACTTTGGCATGCGCGCTCTGAAGTCCGTGCTCGTCATGGCCGGCTCGCTGAAGCGAGCGTCGCCCGACCTCAGCGAAGACATCGTGCTCATCCGTGCCATGCGCGACAGCAACATCCCTAAGTTCCTCAAAGAAGACGCTCTGCTGTTCAACGCCATCGTGGGCGATCTGTTTCCCGGTGTCGAGGTACCCGCCCAGGACTACGGCAGCCTCGAGGTGGCCATTCGCGATCGCCTGCGCGAGAACGCGTTGCAGGAGCGCGAGCCGCAGATCGCCAAGATCGTCGAGCTCTTCATGACATTCAACGTGCGCTTCGGCGTGATGGTCGTCGGGCCCACCGGCGGCGGCAAGTCCACGGTGCACCGCATCCTCGCGGAGGCCATGACCTCGCTGCGCGAGAAGGGCGACCCCGACGAGCGCTACCAGGTGGTGCACACGTCTCCGCTCAACCCCAAGTGCATCTCGATGGGCGAGCTGTACGGCGAGTACAATGAGCTGACCGGCGAGTGGTCGGACGGCCTGGCGTCCACCATCATCCGCAACGCGGTCACCAACACGGCGAACGATCGCTTCTGGACGCTCTTCGACGGGCCTGTCGACGCCATCTGGATCGAGAACATGAACACGGTGCTGGACGACAATTGCACTCTCTGCCTATCGAGCGGCGAGCGCATCAAGCTCAATCCGACCACGCAGCGCATGCTCTTCGAGGTGAACGACCTGGCGGTCGCCTCACCTGCGACCGTCTCGCGCTGTGGGATGGTGTACCTGGACGCCGATGATCTAGGCTGGGAGCCATTCGTGCGCACCTGGGTGGATAGCAAGCTCTGCGGCGGCCTCCTCACGCAGGACACGAAGGACTTCGTGTACAACGAGCTCTTCGTCAAGTTCCTGACGCCCGCGCTGCGCTTTGTGCGGCGCAACTGCGGCGAGGGCATCCCGTCGGTAGACATCAACCTCGCGGCGAGCTGCACGAGCCTTGTCACCGCGCTGGTGAACCGCTCAATCGACACGAAGCGCCCTGAGGAGGAGCTGCACCCGACGCTCGCGGCGATCTTTTCGTACGCGCTCTGCTGGTCGGCTGGCGGAAACATAGCCGAGTCGGACCGCGAGGCGTTTTCCGACTTCCTGCGCGACCTCATGAGCGACTCGCCTGCGCCCTTCCCGCCCAGCGGCGAGGTGTACGACCACGTGGTCGACGTGCGCGTGGACGCATCGGAGGGCGGTCTCATGACGGCGGAGTTCCGGCCCTGGAGCGAGCTGGTGGAGCCGTTCAAGTTCGACATGGACGCGCCGTTCTTTTCAATGCTCGTGCCCACTGTGGACACCACGCGCTTCTCGTACCTGCTGGAAGTGCTCATTGAGGCCGACCGCAGCGTGCTGTACACTGGTGTTACCGGCGTGGGCAAGTCCGTGGTGGCCACCGACGCGCTACGCCGCCTCGAAGAGCCCAAGGGCCTCGTGCCTATCTTCATCAACTTCTCCGCGCAGACCGCCGCGCTCGACACGCAGCTGCTCATCGAGTCGAAGCTAGAAAAGAAGCGAAAGACCAGGCTCGGCGCGCCCATTGGCAAGAAGATCGTCATCCTCGTGGACGACGTCAACATGCCCGCGCGCGAGGTGTGGGGCGCCGCGCCTCCCATCGAGCTGCTCCGCCAGTTCCATGACTACCGCGGCTTCTACGACCGCCAGAAGCTCTTCTTCAAGGACATCGAGGACGTTGTGCTCTGCGCCGCGTGCGGCCCGCCGGGCGGCGGCCGCCAGGAGATGACGCCGCGCTTCACGCGCCACTTCACGATGCTGGCGCTACCGCAGCCCGACGACGAGAACATGCGCACCATCTTCGGCTCCATCCTTGGCGGCTTCCTCAAGGAAGGCTTCGCCACTGACCAGCAGATGATGTGCGCGGGCATCGTGAGTGCCAGCGTGGAGATGTACCGCCGCATCTGCGCGGAGCTACTGCCCACGCCCTCCAAGTCGCACTACACCTTCAACCTGCGCGACACGGCCAAGGTGGTGCAAGGCATGCTCATGGTGCGCTCGAACTCGGTGACCACCAAGCAAGCGCTCGCGCGCCTGTGGGTGCACGAGGCCTCGCGCGTCTTCTCGGACCGCATGACAAACAACGAGGACAAGGAGTACTTCAACGGCATGGTGACGGAGCTCGTCGGCAGGCACCTCGGCGGCGTCCTCACGCACGACGAGCTCTTCGGCGAGGGCGTGCACAACTTCTTCGGCGACTACATGAAGATGGGTGCAGAGGGCAACGATCGCGTGTACGAGGAGATCACCGACGTGCAGAAGATGCTCAAGGTGTTCGACGACTACCTCGACGAACACAACCTGTCCTCAAAGAGCCCCATGAACCTCGTCTTCTTCATGGACGCGGTGGGCCACATCACGCGCGCCGCCCGCGTGCTGCGCCAGCCGCGCGGCAACGCAATGATGGTGGGCGTCGGCGGCTCGGGCAAGCAGTCACTCACGCGCTTCGCGTGCTTCATGGCGAACTACGAGTTCTTTCAGATCGAGCTCACGCGTGGTTACGGCACCGGCGAGTTCCGCGAGGACCTCAAGAACCTCTTCACCACGGCTGGAATGGAGCGCAAGCAGGTGTGCTTCTGCTTCACCGACACGCAGGTGATCAACGAGGGCTTTCTTGAGGATCTGAACAACCTGCTCAACTCGGGCGAGGTGCCCGGAATGTACGAGGCCGATGAGAAGGAGCGCATCATCGGTGATATCCGCCCGTACGTCGAAAGCCTCGGCCTGCCGCCCACGCGCGATGTGTGCTGGTCGACCTTCGTCAACGGCGTGCGTGACAACCTGCACGTCGTGCTGTGCATGTCGCCCGTCGGCGAGGCCTTCCGCGCGCGCTGCCGCCAGTTCCCGTCGCTCATCAACTGCTGCACCATCGATTGGTACAGCAGCTGGCCGCGAGAGGCCCTCCTGAGCGTCAGCCGCCGCTTTTTGGAGAAGATGGACCTTGGCTCGGACGAGGCGCACGAGGCCGTCATCTCGTTCTGCCCGGAGATCCATCTGAGCGTCAAGGAGATGGCCGAGCGCTTCTTTGCCGAGCTTCGCCGCCGGTATTACACCACGCCCAAGTCGTACCTTGATCTCATCGCGCTGTACACGAAGCTGCTCGGCGAGAAGCGCGCCGAGTTTGAGACGGCGCGAGATCGCCTGCTCAACGGCCTCAGCAAGCTCTCGGAGACCAACGCCATGGTCGATGGCATGCAGGAGGAGCTCACCAAGCTTCAACCGGTGCTCGAGGAGAAGTCCAAGGCGACCGCCGAGCTGCTGGTCAACGTGGAGCGCGACCAAGCCGAGGCCGAGAAGGTCAAGGCCGTGGTGGCCGTCGAGGAGAAGCAGGTCAAGGAGCAGGCCGACGCGACAAAGCTCATCGCCGACGACGCCAAGGCCGATCTCGCCGAGGCGCTCCCCGCGCTCGAGGCCGCCGTCGAATCGCTGAACTCGCTCAACAAGGCGGACATCACTGAAATGCGCTCCTTTCCCAAGCCGCCGCCGCTCGTGCAGAAGACCATGGAGGCCGTGTGCGTGCTGCTGCAGGAAAAGCCCGACTGGGACACGGCCAAGCGCGTCATGAACGACACCGGATTCCTCAAGCGTTTGTACGATTTTGACAAAGACAACATGCCCGACAAGGTGCTCAAGCAGCTAAAGAAGCACGTGGAGAGCGAGGACTTCATGCCCGATATCGTGGCTAGGCAGTCCAACGCTGCCAAATCGCTGTGCATGTGGTGCCGTGCGATGGACGTGTACGCCCGGGTGGCGGCCGTCGTCGAGCCCAAGCGCAAAGCGCTTGCGGCTGCCGAGGCGGAGCTCGCCGAGGCAAATGCGACCCTCGCAGCCAAGCAGGCGGAGCTCCAGAGGGTCGTCGACAACGTCGAGAGTCTGCAGAGGCAGCTCAAAGAGGCGCAGGACGAGCAGGCCAGCCTTGCCGAGCAGGCCGACACCACGTCGAAGCGCCTCGCGCGCGCGGGTAAGCTTACCAGCGGGCTGGCTGACGAGCAGGTCCGCTGGAAGGAGACTGCCGAGAAGATCGCCGAGGACACGCGTCTGCTTGTCGGCGACGTATTCATCGCGGCGGCGTGCGTGTCCTACTACGGCGCGTTCAGCGGCGCCTACCGCGAGGAGCTCGTGGGTTCCTGGGTGGCGCGCTGCAAGGATCTGGGCATCCCCGTCTCCGAGGTCAGCAGCCTGCGCAACACACTCGCTAACCCAGTGGAACTGCGCGAGTGGGCCATCTGGGGCCTGCCGAGCGACGACGTGTCCGTCGACAACGGCATCCTGGTGACGCGCGGCAAGCGCTGGCCGCTCATGATCGACCCACAGGCGCAGGCCAACAAGTGGATCAAGGCCATGGAGGCCAAGAACGGCCTGCGCGTGATCAAGCTGACGGACAGCACCTACCTGCGCACGCTGGAGAACTCTGTGCGCATTGGCTGCCCCGTGCTCATCGAGGACGTCGGCGAGACGCTGGACCCCGCGCTAGAGCCGATCCTGCAGAAGAACGTGTTCAAGCAGGGCAACCGCTCGCTGATTAGGATCGGCGACAGTGACGTGGACTACGACCCTAACTTCAAGCTCTATCTGACCTCGAAGCTGTCCAACCCATCGTACCTCCCGGAAGTCTGCATCAAGATCACGCTGATCAACTTCTTCGTGACCGAGAGGGGTTTGGAGGATCAGTTACTGGGCGACGTCGTTCGCAAGGAGCGCCCCGACTTGGAGGAGCAGAAGGACCGGCTCGTCGTGTCCATCTCGAACGATAAGAAGCAGCTCAAGGAGCTCGAGGACAAGATTCTCAAGCTGCTGAAGGAGTCGGAGGGGAACATTCTCGACGACGAGGTGCTGATCAACACGCTCAACAACTCGAAACTCACCTCAAGTGTAATCAGCAAGCGCGTTGAGGAGGCGGAGGTCACTGAGAAGGCCATCAACGAGGCGCGCGAGGGCTACCGTGTGGTGGCCAACCGCGGCTCGATCCTGTACTTTGTGGTGGCCAACCTTGGCCTCATTGGCCACATGTACCAGTATTCGCTGAGCTACTTTGTGCGCATGTTCAACCACTGCATCGACGCCGCCGAGAAGTCCGAGGAGCTCGAGGAGCGCCTGCGCAACCTGAACGACTACATCACGCTCTTCATGTACCAGAACGTGTGCCGCGGTCTGTTTGAGGAGCACAAGCTCATGTTCAGCTTCCTGATGTGCACGTCCATCGAGCGCGCGGCGGGCGCGATCGATGTCGCCGAGTGGAACTTCGTCCTGCGTGGCACGGCCGGCCTGAGCGTAACGCCCTCGCGGGGGGCGCCCGAGGGGTGCGAGGCGTGGCTCGGCGACGACCGCTGGCAGCAGCTGGCTTTCCTTCAGGACAACGTTCCCAACTTCGACGGGCTGCTCGACGCCGTGGCGACCGACCCCGCGGCCTTCGAGGCGTTCGCGCGCCACGAGACGCCCGAGTCGGCGCCGCTGCCCGAGCCGCTAGCCGCCTCGGGGCTCAACCGTTTCAGCCAGCTGCTCCTCTGCCGCGTACTGCGCGAGGAGCGCATGATGAGCGGTTTCTCAGAGTACGTCGGCGAGACGATGGGCGAGGATTTCGTGGCGACCCCGCCGTGGAAGCTGCCCGAGGTGTTCCCGGACACGTCGAACCAGATCCCGGTGGTATTCGTGCTGTCTACCGGCGCCGACCCGACGGCCATGCTGCAGCGCTTCGCCGCGTCCAAGGGATGGGCTCCCGGTGAGCGCCTGCACATGATCTCGCTGGGCCAGGGCCAGGGCCCCGTGGCAGAGAGCCTCATCTCGAGCGCGAGCAAGTCCGGCGACTGGGTGGTGCTGCAAAACTGCCACCTCGCCAAGTCGTGGATGCTCAGCCTGGAGCAGATCGTCGAGGGCCTAGCGACCGGCGCGGGCGAGGTGCACGAGGACTTCCGGCTGTGGCTCACGTCGATGCCCGCGCCGCACTTCCCCGTGCCCGTGCTGCAGTCGAGCATCAAGCTCGTGCAGGAGCCGCCGCGCGGCGTCAAGGCCAACCTGCTGCGCTCCTACTCGGACTACACCGACGAGCAGGTCGACAGCTGCGCCAAGCCCGACGCGCTGCGCAAGATGCTCGTCTCGCTGAGCTTCTTCCACGCCATCATCCAGGAGAGGAGGAAGTTCGGGCCGCTCGGATGGAACATCCGATACGAGTTCAACCAGTCCGACATCGAGTGCGCCGGGCAGACGCTGCGCATGTTCCTTGACGAGCAGGAGCAGATCCCCTGGCCGGCGCTGCTGTACGTCACGGGCGACATCAACTATGGCGGGCGCGTGACGGACGACCTCGACAGGCGCTGCATCCGCTGCATCCTGCGCCAGTATTATACCGAGGCGCTCGTGGAGACCGACACGTACAAGTTCTCCAAATCTGGCGTGTACTACGCACCGGCCTGCTCCGACGTGGGCGGCGTCATGGAGTACGTGCGCGGGTTGCCTGCTTCGGACGACCCCGAGGTGTTCGGCATGCACGACAACGCCAACGTCACCTTCCAGCTTCAGGAGACGCGCAAGATTATCGACACTGTGCTGGGCATCCAGCCGCGCATGACCGGCGGCGGCAGCGGCAAGACGCCCGAGGAGACCGTCTCCGAGCTGTGCGCAGAGATGTCGGCGGCCATGCCCAGCAGGCTCGACCCGGAGCAGTGCGCCGAGGGCATGTTTGCCAGGAACGACGAGGGCCAGATGTCCTCGCTGGCGGTCGTGCTGCTGCAGGAGATGGAACGCTTCAACAAGCTCCTCGACGCCATCACGGGCTCCCTTTCGGACCTGCAAAAGGCCATCAAGGGCCTCGTCGTCATGTCCGGCGAGCTCGAGGCGATGTTCACGGCCATGCTCAACAACCAAGTGCCCGAGCTGTGGGCCAGGGCGAGCTACCCAAGCCTGAAGCCGCTCTCGAGCTACGTGCGGGACTTCCACGAGCGCATGGCATTCATGCACCTGTGGCTCCACGATGGCATGCCCAAGTGCTACCCGCTGCCGAGCTTCTTCTTCCCCCAGGGCTTCATGACGGGCATGCTGCAGACGCACGCGCGCAAGTACGCCATCCCCATCGACACGCTCAACATCGCCTACGAGGTGCTCGGCGCCGAGGGCCCCGAGGAGGTGGAGGAGGGGCCGCAGGACGGCGTGTACGTGTCGGGGCTCTTCGTGGACAGCGCGCGCTGGGACCGCGTCGAGGGGTGCCTTGCCGAGTCGCTGCCGGCGGTCATGCACGATACGCTGCCCGTGGTGCACTTCAGGCCCGAGGCCAACTACGAGGTGCCCAGCGAGCTCTACGAGTGCCCGCTGTACAAGACCACAGTGCGCGCGGGCGTGCTCAACACGACGGGGCAGTCCACCAACTTCGTGTGCTGCGTGGCCCTGCCCGTGCAGAAGGGCACCAACACCAACTTCTGGGTGCTGCAGGGCTCGGCGCTCATGTGCGCCCTGTCGTCCTAACTCGAAGGCGCTAATATTCGTGGCACAGAGAGGCGCACACATTTTTAATAATACTCACACACATTCGCATCAGCAGAGGGCACGCGGCCACGTGAACGCCGCAAGCGCCCGCGCGCGAGCGCTGCGCCAGCCGCGACTCTCTCTCTCTCTCTCTCTTACACACACACGCACACACACGCACACACACGCACGGCACAGTCGCAGAATGAATCAGTTTTGAATTGTGTACAGATGGCTGGCCGCCTCTGGCGGCGTGCGCGTCCCTCAGCCTTCCTTCTTCTGCGCGAGCCTGGCGTCGTCCGCGGCGGCCCTCGCCTGCTTGTCGCGGATGTTCCACGCGAGCCCCGCGAAGACGAGCGCCACGGCGCCCCACTGCTCGGCGCGCAGCGGCGTGCGGTTGACGGCGACGCTCAGCAGGATGTTGGCGAGCTTGCGCGTGGTGGTGACGGTGACGCACGCCAGCGAGCCGAACTGCGATATGGTGGCGAAGATGAAGTTCTGCCCCACCGCACCGCACAGCGCGAAGAGCGCCACGTCGCGCGCCGCCTGCGGGTGCGCGGCCAAAAACGCCACCGCCTCGCCGCCCACGCCACTCAGGCCGAAGAGGTACAGCGCGTAGTAGATGCCGCACCAAAAGTTGGTGCCCGCCATCATCTGGACGCTGTGCAGCCGCGCGCGCGCGCGCGTGCGCGTGTGTGAGCGCGCGTGTGTCCGCGCGCGCGCGCGCATGCGCGTGTGTGAGCGCGCGTGTGTCCACGCGTGCGTGCGTGTGCATGTGATCGTGCGTGTATGCGCGTGCATGTTTGTGCGCGCGCGCGTCAGCCTGCTGGGAGCGAAGATCGAATCGCCGCGTGCGCGTGCGCTTGGACACGTGCGCGCGCACACACACACACTGGCGCGGCCGCTCGCTGTGCGCGACGCACGATGTGGTCTCCGGGTGCCTCCTCTTGATGGCGTCCTGGTACGCGTTGGTGTACCCGTCGAGCAGCAGGTTGGCCCCGCACAGCGCGTAGCCCAGCGGCGCGTTGGCGTCCTGCAGCTTGGCGAGCGCTTTCGCGGAGCCCTTGAAGAAGGCGAACAGCCCCACGCCGCCGCCCACCAGCAGCGTCTGCGCGCACTGCGCGGGCGTGTACCGCGCGCCGCCGATCAGCACGCCCATCAGCATCACAGGCACCATCTGGAAGCGGGGCGGCGGCCGCGGCGGAGGTGGGGGGGGGTGGGTGGCGGCGGCACGAACGAGTGCGGGTCGGGGCGCCAGAGAGTCAGGCACGCGTGCATGTGTGTGCGCGCGCGCCCGTGTGTGTGTGTGTGTGTGTGTGTGTGTCGATGTGTGTGTACGTGTGTGCGTGCGCAAGCGCGCGTGCGCACCTTTCCCGACTTGACGAGCACCTGCGCCGGGTACGATATGTTCCTGAGCGCGACGGTGCCGAGCGCGGGCCCGACGGTGTTGCTAATGCTCGGCTTCCAGAAGGCGAGCAGGCCGCTGCCGCCCGGCTTCGGCGGCAGGAGCAGCAGCAGCGCCTGCGCTACGGCGTAGCACACGACGGCCTGCGCGAGGTTGAGGAAGACCATGTGCTCGAAGCGCGCGCCGCTGGCGCCGTAGCGCTCGGTCGACACGCGCTCCTGCAGCACGCCCTGCGTGAGGTACGACGCGTAGATGCCCACCACGCACGCCGCGAACCGCGCCGCCCTCGCCATCGCCGCGCCGCCCGCCATCGCGGCGGCGCGCGCGGCGCGCGGCGCCCCTCGTGTGGCACACACACACACACACGCACGCACACACACACACACACACACACACACACACACACACCCGTGTACACACACACACGCCCACACACGCACGCACGCACACACACGCCAGCGCCGATCGGGCGCAAGCCCGCGCACCGCCGCGCTCGCGCGCGCGCGCGTTCGCGCGCGCGCGCTCACACACACCGTATTCTTACATTTACATTGACGTTACTTTCAGCCACGGGAGATCTCCTCACATTCTGAGATTAGGGTTAAGGGTTAGGGTTAGGTTTTAGGGTCGGTCGCATCGGGCGGGCCGCTGCCGCGCGCGTGCGCCACACGTCGCGATCGCGCGCGGAATTCGCCAAATCTCACTGTACATTCGGAAAGACGATGAAAACCGCAGAATGTGTGTTCGAATTGGGATTGAAATGAAATGTTGTGGGTGTGCGCGGGGGCTGGCGCGGCGGCGCGCCACAGCGGGGCTGCCGGCAGAGCCCCACACAGCACGCCACCGCCGCCTCCGCCACCGCCCGCCCCACCTTCCTCACCCCAGCGACCCTCTCGCCTCCACCCGCCGCCCTCGCATCGATCCGCCTGCACTGCGAGGGTGCAGCGCGGTCCAGCAAAACGACCTGACGCGTCACGCCACGCGTGGACGCACGTGCGCGCGCGGCCGCCGCGGCCGCCTCCGGCGGGGGCGGCAAGCCGCTTACCATCGTCTACGGCACGCAGACGGGCACCGCGGAGCGCTTCGCCAAGGCGCTCGCCAAAGAGGCGGCCGCGCGCTACGGCGCCGCCCTGTCCGCGGAGTGCGTGGAGATCGACGACTTCGACTACGAGGAGCGCCTCGCGGAGGCCGACGAGGAGGGGCTCACAGTGATGCTCTTCGCCACGTACGGCGACGGCGAGCCCACTGATGACGCGATGGAGTTCGTGGAGTGGCTCGCGCAGGAGGCCGAGATCGAGAGCGACGTTGTGGCGGGGCGCAAGTACGCCGTCTTCGCCCTCGGCAACCGCCAGTACGAGCACTTCAACGCGACGGGCAAGGCCATCTTCAAGGACTTCGGCGCGGCGGGCGGCGAGGCCGTCATGCGGCTCGGCCTGGGCGACGACGACGCCGACATCGAGGCCGACTTCGCCGACTGGAAGGAGGAATTCTGGGGCGCTCTCGAGCAGGCGCTGGACGTGAGCGTCGCCGACGGCGCGGACGGCGGCGCCGGCGTGCCCATGGCCGCCTACGACGTCTCGGCGCTCGCCGGCGCCGACGGGGCCGCCGCGGCCGCCACGTCAGCCCCGGGCGCTGCGCGCAAGCGGCCCCCGTACACGGAGGCGAATCCCTTCGTCGCCAAGATCGGCGCCAAGGCCGAGCTGCATACTGCCGAGAGCGACCGCTCGTGCCTGCACGTGGAGGTGGACCTGTCGGGCTCGAACCTGCGCTACACAAGCGGCGATCACGTGGGCGTGCTGCCGTGCAATTCGGACAGGGACGTCATGCGGGCGGCGGCGCTCATCAAGGGCGGCACAGACATGCTCGACACCGCGGTCGCGGTGTCCGTCCCGGAGGACGTCGACCTGCCAGCGCTGCCGAGCCCCACCACGCTGCGCGCCCTCCTCACGCACTACATCGACCTCACGGGCCCCGTGCGCCGCTCGCAGCTCCTGGCGCTCGCCGCCTGCGCGCCCGACGAGGAGAGTGCCGCGGAACTGCGCGCGCACGCCGCGGCCGGCAAGGGCGCCGCCGACGTGTTCAAGGGCAAGTATCACGATGGCAAGGCGAGCGTCCTCGACGTGATGGTGGCCCACGGCTGCACGCCCGACGTGGGCCTGTTTCTGGGCTCGGTGGGCACGCGGCTGGCGCCCCGCTTCTTCTCGATCTCGAGCTCGAATCGGGCGCATCCCGGCCACGTCCACATCACCGCTGCGGTCGTCACCGAGGACAAGCCGTACAGCGGCGGGATGCTCGAGGGCGTGTGCACGCACCACCTGTCGCGCCTGCGGGAGGGCGACAGCATTGCCGTGTTCCTTCGCCAGAGCACGTTCCGCCTGCCCAAGGACCCCACCAAGCCCGTGGTCATGGTGGGCCCCGGCACGGGCCTGGCGCCCTTTCGTGCGTTCCTGCAGGAGCGTGCGGCGCTGCAGGAGGGCGGCAACACGCTCGGCCCCGCGGTCACGTTCTTCGGCTGCCGCAGGCCCGACGCGGACTTCATCTACGAGGAGGAGATGAGGGAGTTCGAGCGCACCGGGGTGACGCAGCTGCAGGTCGCCTTCAGCCGCGTGGGCAAGGCCAAGCGCTACGTGCAGCACGACCTGGCCGAGCGCGGCGGGGAGGTCTGGCAGTGGTTGAGCAGCAAGAAAGGGTACATGTACGTGTGTGGGGACGCCAAGCACATGGCCAAAGACGTGCACAAGGCGCTCGTGCAGCTGGGGGTCGACAGCGGCCTCAGTGAGGCCAGGGCGGAGGATGCGCTGAGGCAGCTGCACGACGAGGGGCGCTACCAGCGCGACGTGTGGTGAGGTGCACGCGCCTCGGTACGTCGGGCGTCGCTGCTTGTATTTCGATTTCAATGGCCCGAGCATGTGGCATTCTTTCCTTGACGGTCGATCCGCCCACCCCCTCACCCTCTCTCTCGCGCGCGCTACGCGCGCGCGCGCGCGCGCGCCTGGCGGCCAGCGCCGTCACGAGCGCCGCCGCGAGCACTTGCGCGCGCGCGCCTGCCTGCGGCCCCCCGCGGCCGCCAACCGCAGCACTTGCCTCGCCCCCCCCCCCCCGCTCCGCATCGCGGCTCTCCTCCTCGAGCGACGGGAGGGTGGCGTGGTGACAACTACTCTACACATCAAAATGCATTCGCTATATCAAAACGAATCATTTTCATGTGGATAAGATTTGTAAGGCGCACACACGTGTCTGCGTGTGCACCGGTGTGTGTGCCTGCTGTGTGCGCGTGTTGCCTGCGCACGCGGGCGCGCGGGCGCTCCTGTGGCCGCGTGAGGCACACCGCGCGGCCCGCGCGGGACCGCGCGACCCTGCGCGGCGACGTGGACACGCGCCGCGGCATCCTGCTGGGCACGGGCGCGGCCGCGGCGTGCGGCCTGACGTCCGCCACGCTGCCGCGCGACGCGGACGCGCTGTCTGCTTTTGTTGACGTCGGCGCGTGCCTTGCGCCAGAGTACACGCCCTCCGGCGACGGCGCGTGCGACGACGCCGTCGGTGCGGTGCTGCGGGGCGTCGTGTGGGAGGACGAGCCGCCCTTCGCGCCAGAGGACTTCGAGCGCTACGACGCGAGCGACGACTCGGACTTTTACGAGGCGCCGCGCTTCGTTAAACACGTCGATGATAGCGCGCTCGCTGCACTCACCTCGTGGTACGCGGCCAACCTGCCGCCTGCGCGCAGCGGCGCGGCCGTGCTCGACATGTGCAGCTCGTGGGTGAGCCACTACCCCGAGGGCTACGCCAACGCGCGCGTGGCGGGGCTGGGCATGAACGAGCAGGAGCTCGCGCGCAATCCGGTCTTCACGGAGCATGTCGTGCGTGACCTCAACAAGGACCCCACGCTGCCGTATGACGACGGGAGCTTCGATTTCATCACCAACACGGTGTCGGTTGACTACCTCACGCAACCGCTGGAGCTCTTCGCCGAGATGGCGCGCGTCCTGAAGCCCGGCGGCACTGCCGCTATGAGCTTCTCCAACCGCTTCTTCCCGACCAAGGTGATCGCCGGCTGGGGCACGGCGTCCGATCTCGAACACGTGTGGACCGTCGGCGCGTACTTCCACTACGGCGGCGGCGGCGCGTTCGAGGCGCCCGTCGCCGAGGACCTCACGCCTCGCGTCCGCCCGGCGTTCAGCAAGGATCACGACCCCATGTACGTCGTGTATGCCACCAAAAAGGCGGCATGAGCGCGCGAGGAGCGCGCGCGCGCCCGCGGGCGAGTGTGTGATGACACAATATTACTGTACAGGGGGTGTCAATGGACCGCGGACGGCTTCACTTGCCGCTGAGCAGCTTGCCGTCCTCGCTGACGTTTAGGCCCTTGTCGTCCGTGTGTCCGGCGGGCACGTGCGGTGCCGCGCTCATCGCCGCCGGACGGATTCGCAGCACGTGGCGCGCGCTCTCTGGCAGGCCCCAAATGGTGCCGTCGTTGGCGCCGTACGCGCCCTGAAACTTCTTGTGCGCCGAGGGTAGCTTGCCCATCAGCTCGAGGCGGTTGGTGGCGCAGTGGATCTTCAGCACCTGCGTGGCGTCGCAGGGGATCGCGTACACGGCGTCCCCACCCTCGTCGCCCGCGCCCGGCACGAGCACCCCGCCCTGCCACTTGTTTCCCCAGTCCGAGAGGTTGCCCACGCGCTCGAACTTGTCTTTCTCACCCTCCGCTCGCGCCGGCGAAATTTTGAGCGCGTACGTGCAGTCGCTCGGCAGGCACCACACGTGCCCCTCTGAGTCCGCTACCGCGCCGCCGAACTTGTACTTGCCGTCGCCGACGACGTCCGTGCCGAGGACCTCAATCGTCTCCGTCTCCGGTGTGATCTTCATCACGCCGTTGTAGTGCGAGCTCACCCCCCAGATGGCACCGGTCGCCCGGTCGGCGGTGCCACCGTGCCACTTCCAGCCGCCCCGCGGGAACTCGGGCCCGACCGTGGTCACCTGGACGTCGTCCGCGCCTGGCGCGCTCTGCGGCACTATCTTGAGCGCGCGCGTGGCGTTGTACGGGATGCCCCAGATGGATCCGTCCTTGCCCTTGATGCCGCCGTACCATTTGTTCTTGGCACCGGGGTAGTCGGTGAGGTCCGGCCCGTGCAGGCTCACGGTGTCCGTCGCGGGCTCGATGCGCAGCACCCGCCGCGCGTTGGCCGGAATGCAGTAGATGTTGCCGTCGCTCTTGGCGAGCGAGCCGCCGTGCCACTTCCACGTGCCCTTAGGGATGACGTCGCCGCCGAAGAGCGTGTATGAGTCGTCGCTCGGGTCAATCTTGAGCACCTGCGACGCGCAGGCCGGGATGCAGTAGATGCAGCCGTTGGCCGCGCGCACGCCGCGCAGCCACTTGAAGTCGCCGCGCGGCAGCGCGCCGTCGTGCAGGCGCGTGCACTCGCCCGTGCGCGTGTCCACCTTGATAATGAAGCGCGCGTGCGCGGGCACGCCGTACAGGTAGCGCTCGGAGATGTCCACCGCTCCGCCGAGGAACTTGCGGCTGCCATACAGGTGCGGTCCCCACAGGTCGACGATGTCGTCGCTCGCGGGCTCGTCGCGGCCGAGCAGGCCGAGCGTCGCCGCGCGCAGCAGGGCCCGCAGCGCGCGAGCGAGCGGGGCGCGGCGCGGCGCGGCGTTCGTCGACTTCCTGACCTCGTTCCCGTCGGCGTCGGTCGCGCGCACGATGCTCACGTGGTCGCCCGGCGGCGCGAGGCTGCCGCACTCGCAGCGCTCCTTTCGCTCGATCGAGCAGTTGGTGAACACGGCGGCCGTCCGCCGCCGCGCGCGCACCTCGCGCGCCGAGCGCAGCCGCGCGCG
>RQSC01000028.1:707364-720274 GCA_013416795.1 Prasinococcaceae sp. CCMP 1430
CGCCGAGCACACGCCCCGCGCGCACGCCCCGCCCACGCACCCCCCACGCACCCCGCGCGCGCGCGCGCGCGCTTGGCCCTCGCCCGAAAGTTATCCAAATCCATCAACCACCACGCATTTTCATCTCCCGCGTTTTTTGGGGGGAAATGTTTTTTGTTTTTGTTTTGGGAAGCGCGTTTTCCGACCCGCGAGGCCGTTTCGAACGCGCATTCCACCGCTTTCGGAGGCCCGCCCCGCGCGTTTTCACCCCCCCTTTTTTTTTTTTGCGGGGCGCGCGCGCGCGCGGGTTTCGCGGGGCTTTGCGCCCCTTTTCGTTGCCCTTGCCAACCGGATTTTTACAACCGGATTTTGCAGATGCGAGTTACTCTAAACCAAGATCACACCGAATCGACATTCGACGGCATTCTCGAAACGCATCCCCGCATTTATCTGTTTTCTTTTATCCTTTTATTTTTCTTTCTTTTTATTTTCCCGTTTCTCCCGGGTTTCGCTGCCCAGGCGCCGGTGGACACATCAAAATACACACGCAAAACGACGGAAGAACGCACGCCGGTGGCGTTTTTTTTGCGTGTGCGCGCGCGCGCGGCGCCGCCAGCGCGGTGGCAGTGCGCCGTGCGCCACACGTCGCGCGAGCGGGGGGGGGCGCGCGCGTTATTGTGCGCGCGCGTGCGTGCGTGTGTGTGTGTGCGTGTGTGTGTGCGTGTGCGTGTGTGGGCGCCTCCGTTCGCGCGCCTGCGTGCGGCGCTGAGGTGCCAGTGCGCACTCGCCGGCGGCCGCGTTCCGCGCGCGCGACACTCGGACTCGCCGCGCGGGGCGGAGGCGCGCGCGCGCCCGCCCGTCCGAGCGGCGCGCGTCTGCGACCGGGGCCGCCCCGGCCCGCGCGTAGCGCCCCGTCCAGTCGCGCTCGGCAAGGCGTCGCCGCCGAGACGGACGACAGCCCGGCCGCCGCCGGCCGCCGCCCCGACCGCCGTCAATCCGTCATGTCGGGGGCTTCGGGCCGCCTGGCCGCGTCGGTGCGCGGCCTGCTGGAGGACTTCCGCGACGACGCGGCGACCAAGCTCAAGGTGCTGCTGTGGGCGGTCTTCGGGGTGACCGGCCTGGTGCTGGCGCTGGTGCTCATCGGGCAGGACTCCGCCCCGCCCTTCTTCGCGTTCCAAGCGGACCTGAGGGTGCTCGAGAAGTTCCACGAGGAGGGCATGACGGCGATGGTGGCCACGGTGTGCCCCGTGCCGCTGCGCTGCCCCGAGTGGTGCAACACGCGCAACCACACCTGCCAGTGCCAGGCGGGCCAGGAGGTCGAGTGGGGCTTCCTGCGCAGCGCGGGCATCGTCGGCGCGAACTGCACGTACGTGAACAAGAAGGGCGAGCACGTGCCGTTCCAGCCAGAGGACGTGCGGGAGCCCGCGCTCGTGCCGATCGAGTACCACGACGGCCGCCGCAAGGACCACGACCACTGCCTGCAGCTCAACTGGCGGCAGCAGTGGAAGGAGCGCGGCTGGGACGCGTACATCACGTGCAACCTGCACTCGCAGCTCAGGATCTCGTCGTGGGACACCGCGCCCGTCGCGGGGCTCATGGAGCCCTACGAGGGCGCGGCGCACGACGCCATCGTCGCCGTGCAGTTCCACGCCAACCCGGAGGTCTTCCCGCCCAAGAAGGACATGGAGCGCTTCTACGACAGGCGCACCGGCGTGCGGATGTACTCCAACGCCTGGACGTACACCGCCCCGTTCACGTACGCCGAGTACCAGCTGCAGCCCGTCATCTTCCGCGCCAAGGAGTTCTCGTCGTGGAACACCAAGGTCACCGTCCACAACCAGGTGCACCTGCCCGTGAGCGGGCGGCACGACAACAGCGCCAACGGGCGCATCCCCATCGCGGCGATCGAGTGGTACTACCTGCGCGCCGAGCTGGGAACCGAGTGGCTCACCGAGATCGACGAGGGCGACACCGGCGCGAGGCACGCGCTGGGCGTCGCCGGCGGCCTGGCCTTTCTGTTTTCGCTGCTCAACATGGCCGTGTTCTGCGTGGCCACCACGTCGCTGGGGTGGCGCACCGACGCCGTGCAGCGCCGCATGGCGGCGGTGGGCGGCGACAACGACGCGATGCCCTACCGCGCCCCGGGGGCGGGCGGGGCGGGCGCGTACGCCAGCCCGTACACGAGCGTCGCGGCTGCCTCTGGCGGCAGCGGCGGCGACGGCCGCCCCATCAACACCTTCGGCGACGGCACGGGCGCCCCGTCGCAGCCGGCGGGCCCGACCACGGTGCCCAGCGCGCTCAAGGGCGCGTACGGGTCGATAGGCGACGCATGATGGCAATCATGGCGGGCCGCGAGGATGAGCACATGAGTGTGCGCAGTGAATGCGCGCCGGTGCGGTGTTGCGCACGCGCCACGTCGATCGGGGTACGCCGTGCGCACGAAGTCTCTGAACGACTGTTACAGCAAGTGTTCATAAGTTTGAAAAGTGTGGCACACTTGTGTATCGCATGGATTCTCTGGCTTTGTGCCAGGCGTGCTGGTGCTCCACCCTTGTGTATCGCACGGACTCTCTGGCTTTGTGCCAGGCGTGCTGGTGCTCCACCCTTGTGTATCGCACGGACTCTCTGGCTCTGTGGCAGGCGTGCTGGTGCTCCACCCTTGTGTATCGCACGGACTCTCTGGCTCTGTGGCAGGCGTGCTGGTGCTCCACCCTTGTGTATCGCACGGACTCTCTGGCTTTGTGCCAGGCGTGCTGGTGCCGCACCAGCAGCTCTTGCTTACATCTTGGGGCTGTCGACGCGCGGCTCTGTCTGTGGGTGGCTTCGGCGTGGTGGGGGGCAGGGGAGTCGAAGACCTCGACCGCGGCATGGAACAAACCCTCTTTTCGACTCCACATGAGATAATGTGCCACTTTCATAGCATTTCCGCACGGGTAAACCTTAAACATTGCGGACCCTAACTTTGCCCGCCCCGGCGCCAGCGTGGCGGCGGCTGCGGGCGGCAGACGGCGGCGCGGCGGCGGAGGGGGCGGCGGCTGCGGCGCCATTGGCGTTATCGACGCGCTGCTCGGCTCCGGTGGACGCTTGCCGTAGAAGTTGGTCAGCACGTTCTTGCCCTGCACGTCCTCGCAGCGAAGGCGATCAGCGAGGCCTGGGACGCGGGAGGCGCAGCCGTCGACGGCGACGAGGACTCAAACACGCGCGCGGACGGCGCGCAAGCCGGCGTCGACGCCGACGTCGTCGACGCCGAGGTCGTCGCCGCCGCCGCTGCGGGCGCTGACGCTGCCTTCGCTGGCGCAGCGGGCGAGGATGGCGACGCCACGGCGTATGTGGTGGACGCCTGCGGCGCGAGCGACGTCGACAGCGAGGGCTTCCTCATCGAGGCGCGCGACGACGCCGTCGGCTTCGGCGGCGTTGCCCCCGCAACGCCGCTCATGAACCTCCACCACGACCACAACGCCAACGCCGCGCGAGTGGGCACGCTCATGGTGTACCTGGGCGGCGGAGTGGAGGGCGGCGAGACGATGTGGCCGTGTGCGGCGCCGCCAGGCGCGGGGGCAGAGGCGGGCGTCGGGATCGACACGGCGGAGGTGGACGAGTGCGCGGCGGCGCTGGACGCGCTGCACGCCGCCGGCGCGCGGCACGCGCGATGGACGACAAGGCGGAGTATCTGACGGAGGAAGAGGTAGGCCGCGCGAAGCGCGCGACGCGCGCGGTCGGCGGGGTGCAGCGGGCGCACTAGGTCGCGCGCCAGCTCAGCATCGCCAAGTTCGACCGACGTCAGGACAGCGCGGACAAAGGCTGGCCGCAGCCGGTCATCCTCGTCCAGCATGTCGGCGGCTTCGATAGCCGGCTCGTTGCCGATCAGCGGTTCGGATGACATCGCCGCAGGTGGGGCATTTCGGTCAAATTCGGACATCGGCCTAGCGGACGCGTGCGTCGCGCGCTACTACGACCTGCGGCACGGCGCGGACGGGGACGCCGAAGCGGAGGCGTGCGAGCGCGACGGCGTGTGGCTGGCGAGCGGGGGCGACGGCATCGTGCATGGCGCGCTGGTGGCGCCGCGTGAGGGGCGCGCCGTTTGGTTCGAGCACGGCGGCGGCGCCGCAGCGTGGCACGCGCCCTGCGCGCCCACTGGCGGCGAGCCCAAGTACACGCTCACCGTCTTCAAGGCGCCCCGGCGGGCGTAGTCGGCACACACAGACACACACGCGCACGAAAACACACACGGCACGCACGCACACACCGCGTGCACTCGCACGCGCGCGCGCGCGCGCGCGCGCCATGGGCGCGCGCGGACAAGTTAATAAGGTATTGTACACTCACGCTGTCGCCTGGCTGCGCGGCCTCAATCATGGCCGCCCGCTCGCGCCCAGCACCGCGTTGAGCGTCGCGGCGTCCGTGGACGCGTTGCGCTTGTGCCCCGCGTGGTGCGGGCGGGCCTCCTGCGGCTGCTGCTGCTGCTGGCGCTGCAGCAGCAGCTGCTGCTGCTGCTGCTGCTGCTGCTGCTGCTGCTGCTGCTGCTTGCCCTTCTCCGCCTCGCGCAGCTCCTTGAGCAGCACTGGCACGATGTCCTCGAAGCCAGGCCTCAGCTGCGGGTCGTCGCTGAAGCACGCGTGGATGAGCTCGACGAGCTGCGGCGGCACGACGTCAACCTCTTTGCCGGATCGGAAGGGGTCGGCCGCGTCCATGCGCAGCGTCGCGACGGTGGCGGCGCTGCCGCGGATCGCCAGCTGCGTGATCACCTGCAGGGTGCCCAGCCCGGCGTGCTGCCAGGGGACTCGACGCGTGAGGATCTCCCACAGCAGCGTGCCGAAGCTGTACACGTCCACCTTCTCCGAGTAGAGGACCTGCTGCGCGCCGCCGTCCGACGAGCCGGGCATCCCGCTGCCGATGCGCAGTATCTCCGGCGCCGTGTACTCCGCGGTGCCCGTGCCCTTGGTGGTGACGAGCGGCGCCGCCGACCCGCCCTCCGTCGAGAGCGCCATCTGACGGCTGAGGCCGAAGTCGCAGATCTTCGCGTTGCCGCGCCGGTCGATCAGGACGTTGTTCGACGACAGGTCGCGGTGCACGAGCGGCTGCGGCAGCGAGTGCAGGTACAGCATGCCCTGCGCGACCTGGACCGCCAGCCCGAGCCTTGCGCTGCGAGGCAGCGGGCGCTTCGTCTTGTGCAGAAGCGAGAAGAGCGAGCCGCCGGACATGAACTCGGTGACGATGAAGGCCGAGCCAGGCCGCGTGCACGCGGCGAGCCAGAGGACTATGTTCGGGTGCCGGAGCTGCGCGAGGATCTCCAGCTCGGCGCGCATCTCAGCCAGCGCGTCGTCCCCGAGCGACTGATCGAGCAGGCGCTTCACAGCCACGGTCGTGCCGCGCCACTTGGCCTTGAAGACCTCGCCGTACGAGCCGATGCCCAGGCGCACCGGCGGCGTGCCGAACGACACCTCGTCGGGGCTGATTTCGAAGGGCGCCGACAAGCTGGACGGCGCGCTCACGCCCGCGCCGTCCGCACCCGCCAGCCCCGACGAGACGGACCCGTCGTCGCCCACGCCCGGCCCTCCGGCGTGCGGCGACGTTCTCATGCTGTCGGGCGTGTCCGGCTGCACCTCGCTCTCCGTGTCAGTGCCGACGCTGACGTTGGACACCGAGCGCCCGCCGGCGCCTCCGCGCGCGCGCTGCGTGGCGCGGCGGTAGTGCCGCAGCGCCTCCATTTCGTTCACGCCGTGCGGGCGCGGCTCGCGGCGCAGCTCGCCCGTCTGGAGCGGCGTGGCGACCGCGCTGCCTCCCGCCGCGGACGGCGCTCCGCCAAACGCCGACGGCGACAGCGACTGGCACGCTCGCTGAAAGTCGTACGAGTTCATGCCGCCCACGCAGGTGTGGCCTTCGAAGCTGAGCACCGTCACCCCTCGCGCAGTCACGGTGGGCTCCACCCCATTCCCGCCCTCGGAGCTCCCCTCGGCGGCCGCGTCGGCATCCATGTCGGAGCCCGAGCTCATGCGGACGTCCGAGCCCTGCGCGGCGGGGCCGTCCCACGGCCGGCCCTTGAGCGTCCACGACACGCGCGTCGTCGGCGCGTCCTGGTGGCCCGGGAGCTCTCCGGTGCGATCGTGCCGCACGTCCTCCACGTGGATTTCGAAGCCGGGCGCCCAGAAGGTGCGCACGCGCAAGCGGTGCTGCAGGTAGCCCCTGGGGCCGCGGAAGATCTTGCCTTGCAGCAGGAAGCGCGCGGTGGGCGAGATGAGCCTGTTCGCGACGGCCTCCGCGGCGGCGTCGGGGAGCTTGTCGAGGCAGCCGATCAGCTGCAGCGCGAGCGCGCCCTGCTGCTCCGCGAGCTCCTCCGGCGTCGGCCAGGCGTCGTTCCGCGCGACCACCACCCAGGACCCGCCGCCGCCCTCGCCGCCGAGCGGCGACGACTTGGCGGGGTCGGCGCCCGCGGCGGCCGCCGCGGCCTCGCCTGGGGGGGGGGGGGGGGGGGGGGGGGGGGGGGGGGGGGGGCCCCCTGCACGCCCTGTGGCGCACGCCTCTGCCAGCGGGCGAAGAACCGCGCCAACGACACGCGCGCAAAAAAAAAAGGCAGGTCAAATCGCACGCGAATTCGATTCCCACGTGCAAAACCCAAACCAAAACGTCACGTCAAATTGCACGCGAATGCACCCCCGCAAAACCCAACCAAAAAGTGACGTCAAATCGCAGGCGAATTCACACCCCAGCAGAAAAAAAAAGACACCAGAGCGTCGACCTCGCTGAAAACAGGGTCTGCATCCATCTCCGAAGCCACGTCAATACGCACGCGTGCCAGCGGGCGCGCGCCCGTCGGACGCCGCGCGTCCCGAGGTTGCGGTTCGCGACCCCGCGGCGCGTTCGAAACCACGCGATCTGACGAGCCTCCCCCGCCGCTCCCCCCCCTCCAAAAAATGGCGGGGTTTAGGGTACGCGCGGCGATTGGCCGATGCGCGTCACAGGTACGCGCAGCGCGGTACATACGTATGCACGCAGACACATTTTTTTTGTTTTTTTGTTGTTTTGTTTTGTTTTTGTTTTTGTTATTTTATTTTTATTTTTATTTATTCGTGACTGACTTTTGTATGTGGGGGACGCCTTCGCGTGCGATGTGACGCGAAGTTTTGGTTGTGTGTGTGTGTGTGTGTGTTAAAAAAAATTGGTGACGCGAATTCGCGTGCGATTTGACGCGAAGATTTTGTTGTGTGTGTGTTTTTCATAAAAAATTGGTGACGCGAATTCGCGTGCGATTTGACCCGAAGATTTTCTTTTTGATTTTTTTTTGCGGAAAAGGGGCGGGCGCACGCGGCTGCCACAGCGCGCGCGCTCTGCGCTGCGCCCCCGCGCCCCGCCCCGCCCTGGCTCCGACGCGGGACGCGCGGGGTTCGGGTGCCGGAGCGGTAGGAGCGCGCGCGCGCCGGCGCTCGCGCGGCCATGGCCGCGGGCGATGGCGTGCGGCTGGTGCACCGCGAGCGCAGCGAGAACAAGCTCGAGGACGCTGCGCGACCAGCGCACCGCCGCGAGGTCTCGACCATCAACATGAACATGAACGTCAACTGGATGGACTACCCGGGCGCGTGGTCGTTCTACGTGCTCGCTGTGGCCATCGTGTGGTTCTGCTTCTTCGTGCTCGACGGCTTCGAGAGCGGCTACGCGTGGACGTACACGCACATGGTGCATGCGGCCATCACGTTCTACCTCTTCCACTGGAAGAAGGTGCGCACGCGCGTCTGCGCGCACGCGCGTCTGCGCGCCTGCTTTCGGCCGCGTGCTCGCGCTCCCGCGCACGGGCTGACGCCTCTGTTCGCCGTCCCTCGCCGGCTTCGCGCTGCTCTCCTCGCGCGTCCGTCTGTTTCGCCCCGGCGCCCGTCCTCCGTCCCCCGCACGCGGCGCTCGCGCTCGCAGGGCTCGCCCATCAACGACGACCAGGGCCAGTTCGATGACCTCACCTTCTGGGAGCAGATCGACTGCGGCGTGCACTGGACGGGTACCAAGAAGTTCCTCGCGGGCGTGCCCATCGTGCTGTGCCTGCTCGCGTCGAACCCGTACACCGGCGTGCCTGCGGAGAAGGACGACTCGGCGCAGCTTTTCATCAACACCATCGTCGCGCTCGTGCTCGTCATCGCCAAGGTGCCTGAGATGCACAAGGTGCGGCTGCTGGGCATTAACAAGGGCATCCCGACGCAATAGGTGGCCGGTGGAACCGGGTGGGCGGGGCCCGCGCAAGCCCAGGGGGGGAGGGGAGGCGGGCGTCGCGCCCGCCGTTCGGGTGCTGCTGCGACGGCGTCGCCACGCTTGGCGGAGATCACCTCGCCCTCCCTCCTCCGCACATCGCCGGCGGACGGAGGGCGCGCGATCGGCGCCTCCAGTGCTACGCCGCCCGCGGCCGCGGCAGCAGCGCGGTCGCAGGGGCGCCGCGCGAGGCCGCGGCCGGAGGTGCCCGCGCGCCCGCCCCCAACCCCCCGCCGCGGCCCCTCCGCATGCCGCGAGGCCGCACCTGCCGTGCCTGCGGCGCCCTCCCTCGCCTTCGCGCGCGCCCCGCTGCCCGTCGCCAGCCTGCCTTGCCCCCCCTCCCCCCTCCCAGCATGTCCACCCCCCGCCGGCGCCTGCGCGCTTCTGCGCGCCACCAGGCTGCAAAAAACAACAAAAAAAAGTCCATCAAAATCAATTGCACCACAGCGCATTTTTCTGCAAAATAAAAGCAAATTGAACTCCCATCAAGTTCGCCTGCACGACTGGCGCCGGCGTCAGCGGGAAAAAAAAAACGGAAACGGCGGAGTTGCCGCGGGCGGGTCCGCGCGGCGCGGCGTGAATCGCGTGCATTGTGATACGGGCCGCGCCCCCCCTCGCCCCGAACCGCACCCGAAAATCCCAATCAAAAAATGAAAATAAAAATATATCAACATAAAAAAAACGACATACACGCGCGCATGGGGTGTCGCTGTCGCGTGGGTATTCGCGTCCGCGCGATGCGCGTGCCCACGGGAGATCACCTCGTCAGATCGCATCGAAGGCGGCGCGCGACGATCGATGGCGAGCGGAAGGTCAAAATCAAAGGGCGACGTCAAAACGGCTTGAAATTGCGCGCGGGGGTGTTGAGGTTGAACGTGTATCCAGATTTGGATTCGCCGCAGCTTTGCCGAATTGGATTCCCGTTATTTACATTTCTTTATATGATTGAATTGCATTCTTCGGAGAAATGTGGTTTCGGGAGATCAAACGTGGATTTATCTCGATAAGCGCCGCGCGCGTGCGCATTTGCGGGAGGGTTTGCTCTCGCGCGCGGGCCGCGCCACAGGGCCCGGCGGGGGCGCCCCCCCCCCTGCGGGCGTCCTTGAGGACCATCACCAGCGCCCCTTTGCCCCTCCCCTACGCCTCCCGCCGCAGCCTCGCCCGCCCTCGGCCCTCGCGCGGCGGGCGGCGGCGCGCCAGTTTGGCGGCGCCGCCGGATCGCACGCACGAATTCCCCCGTTCTCTGGCGAGTGGGGCACTGTCCGTGTGGCAGTGGGGGTGCGGGGGCGGAGCGGGGACTGAGGAAGGGGCCGCGGGTCGATCCCCCCCCCCCCCCCCATCCCCTGCGCGCCACCTCTCCTCCGGCCACCCTCCGTGCGCCCCCTTCTCCGTGCCTCCCCCACTCCGCTGCCTTGCAGCAATTTTCCGCTCGGCCCGCCAACGCGCGGTACAGTGACGAGCCGGGTGCTAGTTCTGACGGCATTTTCTGCCGCGAGGCGGGGCGGCGCGCCGACAGGCAGGCAATCGCCCGGCGAGCTCGCCCGCGCCCTCGCCCCCCGCCCTCGCCCCTTCGACGCCACCTCCCCCGTTCTACTCCACGGTCTCCAGCACCCCACCTCCCCTCCCGCGCGCACACTGAGACGCGCGCGGCTGCTGGGCAAGTATTGGGCGAGCTGCCCTGCGACGGCGGCGGGGGTACGAGCGAAGGAGGATGCCCGGCACGCCGGAGAGCAACGACGTCATCCGAGCAGCCGCGCCGCCTGCGGCCGCGGCCGTGGGCGCGCCTGCGGCGAGCGGCGCTCCGCCGCTGGCTGGCGCGGGCCTCGGCGGCGAGAGCACGGGCGCCGCCGACGGTTCGCTGTGGCCCGGACTGGCCCCCAAAGGGGCAGGTGTGAACACCGGGCTCTCGCGCACTGGGAGCGGGGTGGGCGAGCAAAGCGGCCCGGCGGATGACCAGCCTGCCCGAAAGGCGAAGCGCCGCCGCCGCGCCAAGGACGGCCGCGTCAGGAAGCACACGTGCCACAAATGCTCCGCAGTGATCGTGCTCGACGACCCCACCGCCGGGCTCAAAGCAGGCACGGTCTGTGATGTGTGCGAGTGCACCTTCCACGTGCACGACTGCGGCAAGCGCTACGAAAAGGCTGGCCTGCCTCCCGAGGCTGCCGCGGAGTGCCCATGCTGCAGCCGTGCTTGCGACTGCGGCGGTGGCCCCGTGTCCTGCTACTCCAAGGTCAGCCGCGAGCGCATGCGAGAGCGCCGCCTCAAGGCGAGGCAGCAGGCCGCAGGCTCAGCCGAATCGCCAACCCGAGACGAGTCGGCCAGCGCCAAGCCAAGCACTGTGACTGTCGGCACGGGCGATGCAGAGAGCGTCGATGCCATGAGCTCGGAAGGACTGCAGCGCGCCCCTTACAGCCACCCGGTTGCCCTTCACGTTGCCTCGCGCACAGCGCGCAGCTTGGTGGACGCGCCCGCCGAGCCAGCAGTACCGCCTGACGCCGCGGTGAACATAGCAATGCTTCCATCGCCTACGGCCGCGAGACAGCAGCCACTGGCAGGCACGGAGGATGCGAGCCACGGCAGCGACTCAGCGTGCGCAGGCACTGTGCCGTTGCAAACGCAGCAGTACGGTGGCGGCGCAATCGGGAGCGGTGGTTTGACCGTAGCCGACATCGACGCGGCCCTCGATGCATCGAAGAACGGCGAGGTGCTCGAGCTCTCTCCTCAGCACTTTGCTTACGACCAGCCGTGCGAGATCCTCGAGAGTCAGCCAGAGGCGTTGCGCGTGCAAGCCGCCACTTTGCAGCACCAGCACCCGAGCGAGCAGGGAGGGGCGCAGCAGGTGGGGGAGCAGCGGCCTGCGCCGGATGGTTCTCCTCACGTGTACGGCAATTCCGGCCGGTACGCGCTACTCGCCGCTGCGTCGCTCTTGTTCCTCGCGGCGTGCACAAACGTCGCCATGGAGTCGCCGCGCTTCTACGCCATGGCGGTAGCGAGGGGCCAAGGCACCCCTTCAAGTTCTGGAGCGTACGCTGGTCTTGCGCTGCGGCATTTGCTCGGACGCAATGGTACCGCCGTCCGCGATACGCATCCATGGACAATGCGGACCGAGGTAGCAGCAGCGACGTTCAGCTCCTCGGCGAGTATCATCGGATACATCCTGTCCTGCGCGTGTGTGTTGTGGCCAAACACGGCGCCAATGCAGCTGGTGCTGGCTGCATGGCTCCTCTTTTCGTCGATCGGAACGGTGCGTGGTGGGCGTCGGCTGCTCGCTCACTGCAACTGTATCGCGCCGAACACCCGTCGCTGCGTCCGTCACCCCCCCGCGCGCTCCCACCCCACTGGCGATGCCAGTATACGCGTGCTGACACCGCATGCCCTGCATGTGCTGGCACCCATGCGCACACTCCGTCCACATACTCGCACATGTGCGCGTGGGCCGGCGTGCGCGCCTGGTCGGCCACAACGCTCGTCGAACGCCTGGTGTTCCACGCCTGCGCCTAGATCGTGTGCTGGCGGGCTGTCTGGTATCACCTACCCATCGACGAGCTCAATCCTGCGGGGCTGATGGTTCGCGCCTGTGTCACGATGATGGGCGTGCTGCATGTGCTGGGCACCGCGTGCGTCCAGCGACGAAGCGCCGCAGGTGCTGACGCGCACTGGCACTCCGATACCAGCTGGGAGGGGCGCGCAGTCTTGTTGCTGAAGAACATCACTGCCCCGACGTTGCTGTGTTCTTGGACGGCTGGCCAATTGGTGGTGTCGCGGACCTTTTCGTCTGAGTTGACGCCTCGGTTTATGGGCTGGGTGTTCACCATAACGATGGTCTTGTTTCCTGTGGGCTGGTCCGCCACCATCCAAAGCTGGAAGAAGTACTCTCACCCCGCGCTGGCCCCGCTGGTGGAGGTGTGCGATGGTGGCGGGCTGGCGATGCTTTGGTACGCCATGTGGGAGAACACGATGCAGCAACAGTCGTACGTCGGGCACGACTTCTTCGCGCAATCCTCAGCTGCGCTTGTGATCGGCATCTGCTTGGCAAAAACGGGCATCGGCAGCGAGCGCCTGAGGCGCCTCCTTCTTCCGCTCCGGAAGGGCGACAAGGTCGGTCCGGCCGGCGGCGGCAAGCACATCTTCACGGGCACGATACTATTTTGCTACGCCATCGGCGCGTACTACGCCTGGATGAAGGCGCGCCACTCAGACTAGGCGCGCCTTTCGTCCTTGTATCGAAACTACACTACTGTAGTCACGCGAGTACTACAGTAGTGGACTAGCATGCAATAAGTAAATACACAATGCTCTCCCCTCTCTCTCGCCCTTGTTCCTGCCCCTCCGTCGGGCGCCGCAGCCAGCGGCGCGGGCCGGAGGCCGCCGCACGCACCTCGAGCCGCGGCGGGCGAGGAGGGGCGCTTCTACATCGTCACCGATGACGGCTACGAGCTCTTCTGGGAGGCGCTCGACCGCGCCTTCTGCTACCTGGGCGGCGAGAAATTCACGCATTTACAAACCCTACTTCGTTAAGAAACCTTTATTTCGCCGCTGCGCCGTACAAACCCGTGGAACTGAGGCCGCGCGAGCCGCCGGCGGCCGCCGCTGGGTGGCACACTGCGCGCGAGCGTGTGTGTGTGTGTGTGTGTGTGTGTGTGTGTGTGCGTGTGTGTGTGTGTGTGTGTGTGTGTGTGTGTGTGTGTGTGTGTGTGTGTGT
>RQSC01000028.1:731796-793305 GCA_013416795.1 Prasinococcaceae sp. CCMP 1430
GCGAGGGCGCGCGAGGACGCGCGCGCGAGCGAGCGAGCCAGCCAGCCAGCCAGCCAAGCGGCCGGCCAGCGAGCGGGCGAGCGCACAAGCGCGCGTGCACGTGCGCTCTGACGTGCGCGGAGGCGTAGGCGCAGGTGCGCGCACGCGTGTGCGCGTACGTAGATGCGCGCACGCGCTGACGCCTGCGCCACTCCCCATCCCTGCCCTTCCATCCTCGCGCCCTCCCCGTCCGCAACTGCGCCGCCGACGCCGCGGCCGACGCAGGTGCTCGTGGGGTTGATAAGACGCCTCGGGGGCGGCGGCGGCGCGACCGGCGAGGAAAAGTGCGCGCGCAGAGCGGCTCGTGCGCGCGGCGCGTGCGCAGCGCCCTTCGCCCTTTGCCCCGCCACGACCACGCTCTGCGCGCGCGCGCACGCGCGGGCGCAGGCGCTGCGCGCGAGCGAGCGAGCGTGGCAGCGCGTGCGCCGAGCTCCCTCTGCGCCGGCGGGTCGCTCACACTCGCGCGGCTGCGCGCGCGCAGGGTGGACACCAGCGGGGCGCTGTCCGCCGAGCGGCGCGCGGCGGCCGAGACGGCGATCTTCGGCGCGGACGAGGTCGCCAAGCACAACTCGCGCGACGACTGCTGGCTGATTATAGAGGGGAAGGTGTACGACATCACCGAGTGCGTCGCGCACGGCCCAGCCCGACCGCAGACGCGCCCGCGCTGGCGCGGGGCCGTGCGCGCGCGCCACCGCGCGCCCGCGCGGCGGTGCGCCCAAGCGCTCTCCTGCTCGAGCAACTGACACGTGTGCCCATCCGCCGATGCCAATCGCAGCTACGTGGACGAGCATCCCGGCGGCGACGCAATCTTGAACAACGCGGGCGGCGACGCCACGGAGGGCTTCAAGGGGCCGCAGCATCCTACGCGCGTGTGGGACGAGCTCGAGGAGTACTGGGTGGGCACGCTGGCCAAGTGAGGGCGGCGATGTGGCCAAGCTGGCGCGCGATTGAGCGCGGCGTATCGCGCGCTCCGCTCGTGCGCGTACTAATGTAAGGGCTGGGGCTAGGGTAATACAAGTGCGCTCGTGTACTTTACAGTGCCTGCGGCGGCCGCACCGGCGCCCGCTCGGGTGAGCCCGGCAGCGACGGCGTCGGTGAGTGAGCGCCCACGGCGGTGCGCACGCGCTTCACGGCCGTGGTCGCTGCGGCGCGCACGTCCGCGCGCACGTCCGCCTGAAGTGCGAAGAGCCCCAGGAGGAGCAGCCCGCGGCCGTCGTTGAAGGCCATCGCGAAGATCAGCGCGAGATAGAGCTTGCTTTCCTGCACGTCCGTGCCGACGTAGTTGCTCACGTTGAGCGCCATCTGGAGCATGACGTCCAGCATGAGGATCACCAGATACACCTGCGTGCGCATGCGCGTGGGCACGTACGCCACCTCGTTTCGCACGTCGTCCGCGCGCTGCGCCCACTCCCACTCCTGCGAGTGACGGTCGGCGACGCCGTCCCTCCCCAGCCCCGCAGGCGTTGGCGCCGCGCGCCCCCGCGCGTGCGGCAGCGCAGTCGGGCGCGCGTGCAGCCCCGCCACGGCGGACTCAACGTCGTGCAGCGAGGGCGGCACGTACGAGACGGGGAGCAGCTGCGTGCCCTCAGCTTCCACTTGGTCAGGCCCCACGCCGTAGCGTCCCGCGCCAACGTTTGGCGTCGCCACGCCGGCGTCTGCCCCCGCAGAGACGTCGAGCTCGACCAGATCGGCGAAGGACCCGAAAGACGCGCTCGCCCGCCGCTTGTGCTCGCGGCGCATGCGAAACTCGGCGCACACCAGCAGCAGCCCCACGCACGCAAGGAGCATCGAGTCGTACGCGAGCGTCACCGCCGTCTGCGCGCGCCCGTACGCAACGTAGCAAGGCTCGTGGGCGCTGCTTGCCGCGGCGCGCGGGTCGTCAGGCGCGTCGGGCACGCCCCACAGCCGCAGCGGTAAGTTGATCGCCAGCGAGACTGTCCACAGCGCGGCGTGCGTGCGCCAGGCGGGGGAGAGCACCACGCGCGGGTACGCCGAGAGCGCGAGCAGTGCGGGCGCGAGCAGCGCGCTCGAGCAGCGCGCGAGCACGCGCGCGACGTTCTCGACGGCGTAGATGTCCTCGCGGGCGAGCATGTGCGCCTGGCCGTGGGGCACAATCAAGCACGACATGAAGGACGTGTCGAAGAGGAGCTGGTAGGCCGCGGCGACCACCACCGTGGCGTGCACGCCGCGCGTGCGCCAGCGCGGCGAGAGCGACGCCGCGGTGAGCAGGTACGCGCACGCTGCGGCGCTGAGGGCGTGGCACCACACGCGGAACGCGCCCACGGCCTCCCCGAGCGACTCAAGCGACGCGTCCGTGAGCATGAGCGACTGCACGAGCATGAGCGGCGCCGAGGCCACCAGGCAGAGCACCACGTACAGCGCGATCGTCGTGGGGTGCACCGCGTACTGCCGCGCGTACACGAAGACCGACGGCGCCACGGGGATGCAGCCGTACACCAGCGCAAACATCTTGCAGTTGGCGCTCAGGCCGGGCATGAAGGCGGCCACCTCCCGCGAGACCACCGGCAGCACCACCAGCTTGAGCACGGCCAGCCACAGCGGCAGCAGCATGGCGGACATCTTGCTGCCCGCTTGGCCGACCTTCCCATACATCGAGGCGCCCAGCAGGAACAGCGAGGTGGGCGCGAAGCTCGCGGCCACCATGGTGCACAGCGAGTCGAAGAACGGCGGCAGCGTCCTGCCCAGGGCGGCGTTGTAGAGCACGCCGAGCAGCGCGCCCAGCACGAGCGGGTTCACCAGCGTGCGCCCGAGCAGCGGCAGGAGCAGCGACCGCCGCCGCCGCCGCCGCGGGCGACGTTCGCTGGGCAACTGCCCGCCCAGCAGCAGCTGCGCCTCCTCGTTTCCTCCCCCCAGCCCCTCCTCCTCGCGCTCCTCCCGCGCGGCGTCCGCCTTGGCCTGCCCCAGCTCCATGAGCGCGTAGCCCAGCGGGTTGAGCAGCAACATCTGCGGTATCGCAATGAGGTAGAGGTAGACCTCGTAGCCGCCGCCGGGCAGGAGCGACGCGACGAGCGGCAGGCCGATGGGCAGGTCGTTGGACTGCGTGGCCGCTATTCCCCACATGCCCGCCTTCTTCAGGCGCTCGGCGCGGGCGAGCGCCTCGCCGAGCGCGGCGCCCTCGGGCGACGCCGCCGCGGCGGCGTCGACGTCGGCGCTCGAGCCGAAGAGCGCCGCGGAGAGCGCCGCGAGCGCGAAGACGAGCGCCTTGCCCAGCGTGAGCGTGCTCAGCAGCTCCCAGCCGATGCCGTGCAGGTCCACCTGCGTCGCGAGCGCCAGGAAGAGCGTCACCGGGAGCGCGAACGACGCCACGTACGCGCCCAGGCCGCGCTCGAGCGTCTCGGCGCCGGGCGCGCCCCGCCAGCGCACGAAGTAGCCCAGCGCGACGACGAGCAGCACGTTGCCCAGCGCGCGCACCAGCCCCACGTACGACGCGTGCGCCGCCGCGCCCGCCGCCAGGTCCGCCGCGGACGCGTGCGCCATCAGCATCACCGGCGCGTCCATCCCTCAAACACACCAAGCAGGCCGAGGGTGTGTGTGTGTGTGTGTGTGCGTGTGTGTGTGTGTGTGCGTGCGTGTGTGTGTGTGTGTGTGTGTGTGTGTGTGTGTGTGTGTGTGTGTGTGTGTGTGTCGCCCCCGCCGCTGACGCCGCGCGCGCGCGCGCGCGCGCCACGCGCCGCTTCGCGGATAGCACCATCAAAACGCATTGCAAAAAGGCGCAAACCTCAACCTTACACCTTTTTTGTCATATCACATCACATGCAAATTACGGACAGTAGACCCTGTCTATTTACCCCAATTACACACGTCAGCTGGTCGTGAGTTTTTTATCCGTGAGGCGCGTGGCGGCGACACGTCAGCGATGGGCGCGCGTGCGCCTGCGTGTGTGTGTGTGTGTGGCGTGTGTGTGTGTGTGTGTGTGTGTGCGTGTGTGGCGTGTGTGTGTGTGTGTGGCGTGTGTGTGTGCGCGTGTGTGTGTGTGTGTGTGTGTGTGTGTGTGTGTGTGTGTGTGTGTGTGTGTGTGCCCCGCGCGCGCCGCCGCGCGGATGGGCGCCTTCCACGAGCTCTCCGACACCACCGCCGCGGGCGAGGCGCTCGACTTCGCCAGCCTCAAGGGGCGCGCGGTGCTCGTCACCAACGTCGCGTCGCGCTGAGGCGCGACGGCGCGGAACTACTCGCAGTTTGCGCAGCTCGAGGAGAAGTGCGTGCGCGCGCGCGTGCTCGTGTGTGTGTGTGTGTGTGTGTGTGGAGGAGAAGGAGGCGGGGAAGGATGCAGGCGCACGCATGCACGCGCGTGTGCTGACCTCTTTCCCGACCTTCACACTCGTTGCACACACACAAAAACACACACACACACGCGCGCGCGCACACTCACACACACACGCACACACGCACGCACAAACACACGCGCACGCGCAGCGCGTGTGCGTGTGCGTGTGCGTGTGCGTGTGCGTGTGCGTGTGCGTGTGCGTGTGTGCCCGCAGGTTCGGCGACAAGCTTGCCATCCTGGCGTACCCTTGCGACCAGTTCGGCGGGCAGGAGCTCGCGTCCGACGCCGACGTGCAGGCGTTCGCCGCGGGCAAGGGCCTCACCGGCAAGAGCTTCACGCTCATGAAGCGCGCCGACGTCAACGGCGGCGGCGCGTCGCCCGTGTGGAGCATGCTCAAGGGGGCGTGCGACACCTGCGACGGGGACGTGGTGCGTGTGGGCGCGCGGGCGTGTGTGTGTGTGTAGTCACTGGACCCTCCGTGTGTGTGTGTGTGTACTTGCATGTGTGTAGGAGGCGTGTGTGTGTGCGTGCGTGTGCGTGCGTGTGGACGCCCTGAGTGCCGTGTGTGTGTGTGCTCGTGGGGTGCACGCGCGCATGCGTGTGTGTGTGTGTGTGTGTGCATGCACGCGCGTGCGTGTGTGTGTGCGCTCGTGTGCATGCGAGCGTGCGCGCGTGCGCGCGCGTGTGCGAAGCGGGCGCTCACGCACGCACCCGCGCCCGCGCGCGCCCGCGCAGCGCTGGAACTTCGCCGCCAAGTTCTACGTCGACAAGGAGGGCAACGTCGTGGAGCGCTCCGGCGACAACGACGCGGCGCTCATCGAAAAGCTCGTGTCGGCCTAGGCCTGCTCACACACCCACGCACACACACGTGCGCACACACACGTGTGCGTACGCACAGTGACCACACACACGCACACACACGCACACGCACGCGCGCTCGCACACGCACGCGCGCGCAGCAAGCACCATGACGGCGCCGGCGGCAAGGCGCACGCCTCGCCGGCCGCCCGACCGCGCCCCGCAGCACACACGCGCATGTGCGCGCGGGGGCCCTTGCTGCGCGCGCACGCATGCGCGCACGTAAAACCATCCGCACACGCAAAGCACCCACTCTCGCGCGTGGAGGTGCGCGAACGTACGCGCGCTTGCAGTCACAAACGCACACATGCGTACACATACACACGCGTGGTCAATGCACGCTAGCGCGTATACACACTGTCGTTGTGTGTGTGTGTGTGTGTGTGTGTGTGTGTGTGTGTGTGTGTGTGTGTGTGACAAACGCGCACACACACACACACACACACACACACACACAAAGTGTGTGTGTGTGTGTGTGTGTGTGTGTGTCAAACACACACACACACACACACACACGTCTGGCACATGCTTGCACGTACACACCCCGCAGTGAGAGCGCATTATCGTACACCTCATTACAGCATCTCCTGGCACAGCTCGGTCGCCCTCGACCGCCGCATCGACGTGTGTCGGCGCGTCTCGCTCGTGGCGCGTACGCGCGAGCCACCGCATCACCCCGCGCGGTGGCTGCCCTCCCTCCACGCGCGGTACTCGACCTCGGGCAGGTGCCTCAGCCAGAAGGCGAGCACCTCGTCGGCGTGCTCCGCGGTGAACTCGTGCGCCGCCCAGGCGACGTTGAGGGCCTCGGAGAGCGGCGAGGCGTCGGCGGCGAGGCCGTCGGCGGCGGAGGGCGGCGCGGCGCCCGCGGAGCGAAGCGCCTCGCGCCACCGCGAGGCTCGCGGGTCCTCTGCGCGGAGCGCGGGGTCGGGGGCGCGACGTGTGCGCGATGAGCGGGAGGTGTGGGAGGGAGAGGGCAGCGCGGAGTGAGCGAGCGGTGCGACGCGAAGCGCGGCTGCGGTGGGGAGGAGCGCTCGTGCACACGCCGCGCGAGGGCGCGCTTCACACGCGCGGGCGCGCTGCCCTGCCGCTCGCTCGCTCGCGCAGACGCACGCAGGAGGAAGCCGTCCGCGTCGACCATCCCCGCCGCGGCGAGCGCCTCGGCGACCCTCTGCGCCGCCGCGCTCGCCCCGCCGCGCGCGTCCTCGCCCGTGCGCCCGCCTGCACGCGAGCGCATGCGCGCCGCGAGGAAGGCCGCAGTGACGGCCTTGGGCATGGCGGCGAACGACGCCACGGGCACGCCGAGCCGCTCGAGCCGCTCGACGGCCACGTCGACCTCACCGGCCGTGCGCTCATCCCTGGGCATGTGCACGAAGGCCACCGGCGGGTAGGACGCCGTGATGGTCTTCTCGACGCTCGGCACGCTCGATATCTGCACGCCGAGGCCGCGCAGGCGCAGCGGGAAGGCGCTCGGCCCGCCCCCCGCCGGTGGCAGCCACGCCGGCGCGGTGGAGACGAACGCGCCGCCGGAGGACGCCCCCACGGCGAAGAGGGGCAGCCCCACCCAGCGTTCGCGCCGCGCGACCTCGGCGAGCGCGCGCGCCACGGGGGGCGCGTCGGACGCGCGCCAGCAGCGGGAGCCCTCCCTGTCGCCGCTCGAAACGGCCACCACCGCGAGCCTGCGCGCGAGCGCTGCGCGCGCCCACGCGGCCTCCTCGGGCAGGTCGGCGCCCGCAACAAAGACGTCGCGCGCACTGTGCGAGCACCCGTGGGCGATGAACACCACGGCGGCGGGGCGGAGCGCCAAGGGGGACGCCCAGCCTGCGCGGAAGAGCGACAGAGGGGGGAGAGGGTGTGGTTGTGTGTGTGCCCGTGCGTGGGTGCGTGGGTGCGTGCGCGTGCGCGCGTCCGCATTGCACGCGCACAATCCCGCGAGCGACCGTGTGCGTCAGGACGGGGACGGACGAGAACGCACGCAATCGCCGCAATGCCGCACGCGCCAGTGCCACCACGGGCCGATAGAAGCGCGCGCCGCGCGGTCCGCGGAGAGCTCACCCGCCTCGAGGCCGCTGCCGCCCACGTCCTGCTCGAACGTGTACGCCGCAAGCGCGTCGGCCGCGCCGTAGCCGCCCCTGCGCGCGAGCGACCAGAACGCGCCGCCCCCGCTGTGGTGATGCCCTCCATCCCCGCCACCGCCACTGCCGCCACCGCCGCTGCCCGCGAAGAGCCACGCGGCGAGGACGTAGAGCACGCCGAGGAAGAACGCCCAGCTGCAGCACGCAGTCACCGCGAGGCGCGTGCGCACCGCACGCAGCTGCTCGGGCGTAAGCTTGGAGAGCTCGGGCATGGCGCGCGTGTGCGAGGGGCTGGTGGGCGGAGAGGCGGAGGGAGGTGACGTGGGGCGATGCTCACGGCTCGAGCGCGCGTGAACGTGCGCGTGCTGCTGCACGCCACGCCTCCGCGTGTGCGAGCCCTCCTCGCACACACCCCGCGCATGCACGCGCGCACCCCTTCGCAATCAGCCACGCGGGCGGCGAGCCGCGGCCACGCAGATGGCGCGCGCGGCGCGACCTCGGCGCTCGCTCTGGCGCGAGGCAAGGCAAGGCGAGGCGCCGCGCGAGTCTGGCGGCCGCGGGAGCGAGCGTTGGCGCCAGCGCGCCGTGCGAGCAGTGGCGCGCATGTCGCGCGCGGGCGCTCGAGCGCGCCGCGAAAAAAAGCACCGGCGGCGTGGGCGCGCGAGCTCGCCACTCCGCGCGCGCCCCGAGTGCGCCTTCTCCCGCTCTGAGGCGCCATGCCTGCTCGCGCCGAGCAGGCATGGCGCCTCCCCCTCCGCGCATGGCGCTCCTGCGCTGTACGTGCTGTACTGTACAGAAGGTGCAGTGCCGTAGCCTGCACCCTCACTCGCATGCGCCCCCGCCTCGAGTGCCATTCTCAGGCGGACGTGCGCGCGCGACGAGTGCGCTGGGGAGGAGGGCCGTCGCGGAATGCGCAGACAAACACCAACACCGCCGCGCGGCGCCTGCCAGTGCGCCAAGGAGATGGCGTTACAACGCGGCGGCCATGCCTGGAGTCATAGGGGCGCACCGGTGTCGCAAACTCGTTGCTAATACTTGTAGTGGTGCTGTAGTGCCCAGGCTGTAGGAGGAGACTCGCGTGCGCACTGCGCTGGATTTCGAACGCCAAGGTTGCGAAGCGCATCATCGGAGCCCGTTTACTTTTCTCCCTTGGCGGAGCCACCGTTGGTGGCGTTCATCGGCGGGACGCAGTTCGCGATGACCACGGTGGTCACCGGCAGGTCGCTGAAGACTCCCTCCACGCCCTCGACGTCGTGAAGCAGCGCGTACTGCATGAGCAGAGTGTCGGTGTAAGTGCTGGCCGTGACGCCTTCGTGGCCGCCGTAGTAGTACCCGCATGGCCCGGCGATGGCCCCGTCCGAGCACGAGCTGCGCTCGAGGGTCCATGGGGTGAAGGTGAAGCCCATCTCAGTGGCGTTGATCGCCATTTCGCACGCCTGCATGACGCCGTCGACCGCACAGACCATCGTCTGGATCGGAGAGCCGAGGAGCGGGATGCCCGCTTCGGCCGCCGCCTCGACTTCGTCCCACGTCTGGGTACCGCCGACGGTGGTGGGCGCGTACAGAAAGACGACGCGCGTGCCGTTAGACTTGCTCGACGAGTTGGTCTGCCAGTGCACGGCGACGTCGATGTCAAAGGACTGCAGCGTCGACGGCACGCTGTTGGCATCAGCTGCCTCGGCCACCTCCATGGCGAGCTTGTCCGCCAGCTCGAAGAGGGACATGCCCACGGCCGCCTGGCATTCCTCGTCGCAGTCCTTGAGCTCTGGGACGAGGCCGCGGCCGGCCTCGGCAATCATGGCAGCGCTTTCTGCGTGCGTGACCGGCGTCGCGCACTCGAGGTGCGAGCTGCGAAAGCCCGGCGCGTCGCCGAGCGCGTCGGATAGCTCGGTCGCCGCCGCGTTGAACGGCGGCTCCTGAATTGCACATAGGGTCTTGTACTCATCCAGCGTGATGTCGTACGTGCAGCACTTGACATTGGCAGGCACGTCGTCCGCGTCGCCGGTGCCCGGTGTGAAGGGCACGGAGCACTTCTCGGCCAGATCGGTCTCGAGAATGTTCGTGGTCGTGGCCAGGTCGCACGAGCTGTGGCGGCAGACCAGCTCGCCATCCATCGTCGGCGCCACGTCGCACTCGACGAAGCCCGCGCCTTGCTCGATTGCCGCAGCGTAGCTCTCCATGGAGTGCTCGGGCAGCAGCTGCATTGCGCCGCGGTGGCCGATTGCGAATTCGGTGACGTTGGAGGCAACATCTGCAGCACATGCGGCGAGCGACGCCTTGACGTGATCGACGATCGCCGTGTTGGTCTCGCACGCCGCCTGCGCGGTCTGGTTTGGGCACACGCCGTCGGGGCATCCGGGGCAAGACGCAGTCCCGGGGTAGGTCTGGTAGAGCGCGGCGGCAACGTTGGCCTTTGTTGAAGGAGCTGCGGCCGCCACCAGCGCCACGAGCAGCCCGCATGCGCTCGCCAGCTTCATGGTGTCTCGAGAGGGAGGGAGCGGTGACGCGCAGCGCGATGCAGCTGAGACTGCTCTTAAAGACGCTCGTCGCTCGTCGCTCCGCACGCGCTGTGGCGCACGTCTGCGCGCCAGCGACCCATACGGCGAGGGCTCCGTGCACGCCGGACAAGCTCAACAAATGCGACGTGATCGAAAGAGCGGCTAAGGAGCTCCGTCTGCGCCGAGTGTGCTGCGCCATGCGCCGACGCACTGGCAGGTGGACCAGCACACTCGGCGCACACTGCTCGGCGGTGGCCGTAGTCCCACGCACGCGCATCGCCGGGGAATTGTTCCCGCGGAGCGCCACGGCATTTGCGTGCGTGAGGAGGGATCGTGCGCCGGCGCGCGCAACAATGCCATCTCCCACGGAGTCATTGCCACCAGAGCCGGCGACGAGGCTGACACTTCGGACCGTCGCGCGGCGCCATCGCACCCATTGGCATGGCACATTTAGGGTTTAGCAGCCACGTCGAGTGTCGTAACGCCCCGGCCGTTACGTTGCTTTGCTTTCGCGCAGATTCCGACATTGTGCCGACAGCTCAGCAGCGCCTCGTCAGGGTCCGGTGACAGCTCAGCGGCGCCCCCCGCCGGCATCTCGTCGCAGATTCTGCGCGCGCGGCGCTCTCCGCTCGGTCCACGGTCACCACACCATGGTGCCGCCATCGCCAGGTGAGTACCAGTCCGTTCGGATCCCCCGCCATCACAGCGGCAACTCTCGCCCCACCCGTCGGCATCTCGTTGCAGATTCTGCGTTGCGCCGGATCGCGTTGGATTTGACCTACCGTTACTTTCGACGCAGGTCGTTAGGATTTGGGCGTGCGGTGCCATGGGAGGGCATCCGTCGCGCGCGCCCGTGCCGCCGCGCGTGCGCGATTCCCCGAGCGCGCGCCGCAAGCGCGCGCTGGCCGCGGACGGGTCCCACCGGCGCAGCGGCGCGCCCGGCGCGGAGGGAAAACGCGTGCGCATACGTGGCGCGCTCCTGCTATCTTCTGCGCGGCACGCTGCGAGAGCAGTGAGGCAGCGTCGTCGCGGCTGCCCGTGGAGGGGGGGGGGGTGAGTGGGGGGGGCGGGGGCTCCGTCGCCGGGGGGCGTGTGGGAGGCGTGTGGGTGGCGTGTGGGCGGCGGTGCCACACCGAGCCCTGGCGACACACCAACCGCGCTTATCACTTCGACACGGCACCAGCGAAGGCTCTGCCACCGATCCGAGTCCTGCTGCCAGTGCGGGCCGTGCGTTATATCGACGGCGTGCGACCATGTCGCGCCTCGCGCTCCTGATGGCGGCTACAGGCGCGCGCAAGATGCTGCAGGTACGACTGAGCGCGCAGGCGACGCGACCGATGCGCCCCACGGCGCGCGTGGTGGCTGGCGACACGGAGAGCGTTGCCCCGTGCTGACCACTCGGGCGCCGCCCACCTCGCCCTCGCCTGCGCACGGGCGCAAGGATGACAGCATGATCCCGCTCGGGAGCACGACTGCGCTGGTGTGCGAGGTGTGTCGGGCGCGCACGCCTGGCGCCTGGCCGCTTGCCTCGACGTACCTCCCCAACGTCAGCTGCCGCGCGCGTCATGCGCTTCGTCGCCACCCTAAGCATTAGTCCTCACACCAGCAAATCACTCGCTTACCATCACATTGTCTCCGTCCCAATGCCTTCTCTTCGCTAAATTTCTGACTCTTACTCCTTTTCATCGACAGGCGTCCGATGCGGGTGACAACATGGCGCTGGTGGCTGACGGCCTTTCGGGTGACACCGACTGGCCCCATGGCCACCTGAAGCCCATCGTCACGGTCGGCGGTGAGTGAGGAAGACGCGCGCGCTGCGCGCGCTTCGCCCGGGCATGCCACGCATCCTAGCTTGATTGGCGTGCTGCGTTTTGACTGACGTTGGGCACGCGTCCTTCTTCGGGTTGCGCACGCGCGCACGCGCCGCGCAGAGACCGACCCCAACACGGGCGTGACGATCACAGGCGTGCCCGATGGCATGGGCCCGTACCTTCTGGACGAGGACACGGTGCGCCTCGTCTTCCAGTCGGAGTCCTACGGCCCCCTCACGGCGTACGAGACGTACACGTACACGGTGAACGACGGAGTGAAGTTCACTGGCAGCCACCTGTACGGCGTTGACATGGACCGCAGCAAGCTGGGCGAATTCATGTCCAACGACGTGCCCGCCTCGGACATGATCAAGCAGGCGGTCAACATGATCGAGACGGTGTACAACGCCAACGGCGAGCTGGTGGTCAAGCGCAACCCCGACGGCCCCACCACGACGGGCGCCTTCGACTCGGCGGTGGACGTGGCCGGCAACTACGTCCTGGAGGCGATGCCCACCGAGGCCGACTGGCACTACATGAGCATGTGCAGCTCCCATATGGCGCCCAAGCACCAGTGGGGCGAGGGCATGGGCTTCGTCGACGACGTCTATCTCACCGTCGAGGAGTGGACCAACTATGACCCTAACGCCACCGCCTTCATCGGCCTGCCCATGCACGCCGTCGACGTGGCCACCAAGACCGCGTATACGATGGGCGCCGTCGGCTTCGGTGGCTACGAGAAGGTCAGAACTCATCATCGCGTCGCGAAGTCGCCTGCACCCATTCCACACAGACCCACACGATCCCGTCGCCAGTGAGCGGGCTGCACAGAGCTGACCCTCGCGCTGCATCCGCTTCTCCTCCCCTCCCCCATCTCAAGGTTGTCGAGTTCAGCTGCGGCGAGGGTAACACGGCCTACGTGTGCCTCTCAGTCTCCGGCTACAATGGCGCCCATGGCGTCGACCCCTCGATCCATCGCAACGAGATCATGGAGCCGCGCTCGGACGGCATGCCTTGGGTCGACCCCAACGACATCGTCCCCGCGCGCATCTACATCGGAATCAAGGGCCTCGACGCCAGCGGCGAGCCCGCCGACGACTTCCTCTCGCGCAATGGCCTGGCCTTCGGCAAGGTGTACGGCTTCGCCGTCCCCGACAACACCACCGCCGTGCGCGACGAGTTCCACAAGACTGCCGCCAAGGGCGACGTGGTCGACGGCGCGTTCCTCGCCATCGACTGGATGTGGAACGGCACGGCGGACGACTTCCAGACGGACTACGCGTGGGAGTTCCAGGAGCCCCCCGCGGCGAACGCTTCGATGAGCTACTGGACGGCGATGGGGCCGCACGAGGGCGGAAAGAAGATGGAGCACAACGCGGAGGACCCCCGCGGCAACTCGCGCTTCATCCAGGGCTCGACTGCGGGCTACATGGGCACCTACCTCATGGACCTGAGCGGCCTGTCCGCGCCCGCCACCGGGAAGGCCGAGGGCGCCCTCGCCGCACTCCCCGTCAGCATCCCGACCGTCTACACCGTCGTGCAAGGCGAGACGTCCATCGTGGACCAGATCGAGCTCGGCGGCAAAGGCATCACCGCCGACGGCGGGAACCAGACCGTGATGAACGACGGCGACACGGTGCACGAGACCTTCGAGGACATCGACGGGCTGTACTGGTTCGCTGCGTCCGACGGCGATTACCTGATCATCCAGGAGGACGGCGGCAACATCTTTGGCGAGCGCATGTTCATCAGCCAGCTCACTGAGGGCACTGAGCCCCTCACGTACTACTTCATCGCGCAGGCGGGCGGCGAGAACAACACGCGCATGCTCGCCGAGGTCGGCGTCCCGGCGGGCACGTGGGGCGAGGCGCGCTCCTCGGAGTTTTCCGGCGCCGTCGACTTCTCGCCCTTCCTCGCAATGCAGAACGGCACCTACGTGGTTCCCGCCGACGACACGACCGGCCTCGTGCGCGCCGCCGCCCAGCTGGTGCCCATCAACGAGAAGACGCTCGGGATCGGCCTGCAGATGCACGGCCTCTACTCCGGCGTCATCGACGACCTGGGCGCCGACCGCGGCGGGGCGGTGTACGGCTACGTGCCCAACATCCCCGTGGCGTGAGTCGTGCCAGGCTTCCATCGCCGGCGCGCGTGAGCGCGAGCGCGCCGCCACCGCCACCGCTGCTGCGCGCCGACACCCCAAGCTCTGCGCCGTGCAGGCCGTCGCCGGCGGTAAGGTGAGACGCAAGGCACGTCGCAGCAGCGGACCACACGAATTCCTCTATGAAAGGGCGCGGCAGTCCCACTGCGGCGCTCCCCACTTGGTACAGTGCACGTGGCGCCGCGGTGTGTGTGCCGCGTCGTGCCTGTAAAGATGATGGCCATGTGCTTCGAGTCTCTTCGTGGCAGCACAGGTCGTATTACCGTACGAGCACATGCGCACGCGCCTTCGCACGCGCACTCTGCAGTCTATGCAGAGCTGTGCATATCGTAAAGATGCCGGCCACGTGCTCACTTCGAGGCAGCATCGGTCGTCTGTACGAGCACGCGCGTACACACGCGCAGCTTGGCATGCACATGCGCACACGGGCTGGCTAGGCGCTTCCACCGCCCGCGCGGTCTATGGTGACATACGCCCCCGCGAGCGGCACGGCGTCCTGCCCCGGCAGATCGACGGCGCCGGCCAGGCAGAAGAACGCCAGCCTGCGCCGCGGCTCGAGGTCGTCCAGGAAGTCGTGCGCCATGTGCAGCGGCTTGCTGCCCGTCATCGCCCGCAGGGAGCTGCGCGCGCCCACGTGCTGCGCCAGCGACACACCGCGCGGCGCGTACAGGTCGATGGTCAGGTTGGACGAGGTGCGCGGCGGGGGGGCTTCGCACCTCTGTGTGTTTGCGCGCGCACGTGTCAGTGTGTGTCAGCTATGCGGTTGCATGTACAGTACGTGTGCGCGTGCGCACGCAACACACACACAAACGCAAGCGCGCACGCGCACCTGGCCGTCCGCAGGCGTCCACGACGGGTCGGCGTCGCATGCGCGCGCCGCCGCCTTCATCGCCATGTCGCCGTGTCCCACAAACTTGCGCTCCACGGTGTACGTCGTCATGAAGCTCTGCACGTGCGTGTGCGCGTTGGTGTGCGTGCACGCGTGTATGCGTGCGCGCGCGCGTGTGCATTGGTCAGATGTGTACATGTGTGCGCGCGCGCGTGCGCTCGGGTCCTGCGCATGCGCACGCGCGCGCGCACACATCCGCCTGCGCTCGCGCTTTCACCTCCAGGCGCTCCACCGCCGCAGCGCTGAGGTAGAATGCCTGCGAGCCGAAGAAAGTGGCGGGCGGGTAGCCAACGAGCGCCGACGATCCCCTGAGCACGTCGCGAGCCAGCGGTGTCACGCTCCTGCCGTGGCGGTACAGCGAGATCATGTACGCGGGCCGCCCCGACGCCGCCGCAACGCTCTCCGCCTGTGTGTGTATGTGTGTGCGCGTGCGCGTGTGTGTGTGTCGTGCGGCGCGCACAGGTCAGCCAGCGCGCCCTCAAGCGCGCGCCGTAGCGCAGATGCGCGCAAAGATGCCCGTGTGCCCTCGCGCGCGTTCGCGTGCACTCACGCGTCCCCACGCACCTGTTCGACGAGAGCCTGCAGCAGCGCGCGCGTGCCTGTGGCGAACACGACGTCGTCCTCGAGCACCATCCCTCCGCGCCCACCCGCGCGCAGCTCCCGCAGCGCCGCCGTTAACTGAGCACATCGCGCGTTCGTGTCAGCCGAGTGCCCGCACGCGCGCACGGGCGCACATACACACGCACGAGCAAAGACACATGTGGACACGCGTAAACACACGCACACGCGTCCACACACACGCACCGTCGCCGCTTGCCGCGTGTCTCCGCCGATGGGCACGTGCGCGCGCGCGGCCGCGCGCGGCAGCCCCGCGGCGGACACGGCAGCGGACGCGACGCCCTCGCGATCAGCGCGTGCTGGGATCACGGCCACGTCAATCGAAGCGGGGCTGTGGGCGTTGGCGTGCGCGTGTGTGCGCGCGTGCGTGTGTGTGTATGCGCGCGCGCGCGCGTGCGCAAGCGTAGAAGGAAGGGAAGGGCGGGCAGTGTCATGTCGGCGAGACGGTCGCCACATGCGCGCACGCAGGAGTGAGCACGCACTCTCCTACGCAGGAAAACGCACACACACGCACACGCGCACGCATTGTCCATCACAAGCACTCACGCGCACGCGCACGCGCACCTGAACTCCCTCGCGAGCGAGGCGAGCGTCGCGGCGGGCATCTCGGGCCTGTCGCGCCCGACGAGCATGGCGACGGGCAGCGGCGCCTCCTCCGCATCAGCAGCGCTGGCGACGCCGTCCGCGAGAGCGACGAGGCGCGCGAGTGCGCCCGCCGCCCACGGCGCGCGCGCGCCCCCGTGCAGGCCGCACACGTCATCGCGGGCCGAGACTCGCGCGGGAAGGGGCACTGTTGATGCATGTGTGCGTGTGTTTGTGTGTGCGCGCGCGCAGGCGCGCACGCGCGTGTGTGTGTGTGAGAGAGTGTCAGTTTTGCGTTGGCGTGTATGTAAGCGCGTGCGTGCGCACATGCTCACAAACGCACGCGCGCGCACGCACCAGATCCGGTGGCGGCGTTTGCGAAGGCCGCGAGCGGCAACGCGAGGGCCAGCGCCAGCGCAGACGCTGCCGCAAGCGCACTCGCGTTCGTACGGTGCCGTGCGCGCCACCTGCGCGTCGCCATGTGTGTGCGTGTGTGCATGCGCGCGCGGGTGCGTGCGTGTGCGTGCGCTTGCTCGCGCACAATGTGTGTGTATGCGCGCGCGTGCGCGTTGCGCGCGCTCGCGCGCTCGCGCAGGCGCGCGCTCGCGCCTGCGCCCGCGCCTGTGTGGCGCGCCTGTGTGGCGCGTAGGCGCACCCGCGCTCCCTCCCTCCTCTCCCTCTCTCTCTCATGCGCACGCGCGCGCGCACTCGGGGAACGGCCGCAGCCCCGTGCTCGGATGACGCTCCCGACCTCAGGTTTCGCAAAACCCCAAACCGCATTGGTTTTTTTTGCAGATTTGCTGCTCCGTAATTCAATCCGTGATACATCACATAAAGAGGAAGGTTAACGTCAATGCTGTGTTTCATGTGCGAAAATATGATCGGAACGATGTAGGGTTTAGAGACCTCAGATGCTGGATTCTCAGCATCAAAACGCCTTCGTTCGTGCGATCGAGCGTCGGGTGGTCTCCCGTGGGTAAAGTATACGAATGTTAACAAATGTGATACCGTGGGTGGGGCGGGCTCGCGTCGCGAGCGAGCGAGCGAGCGAGCGGGCGCAGGTGCGCCGCACACGCACGCCGCGCGGCGCCACACGCGCTCGCGCGCGCGTACGCGCGCACACACGCACACAGAGGCAGAAGTGCACGCACGCACGCACGCACGCACGCACGCGCAGACGCACACACACACTCACACCAGTGCACACACGCACGCACGCACGCACGCACGCACGCGCAGACGCACACACACACTCACGCACACGCACACACACACGCACGCGCACGCACGTACGCATCCAACTCCACTGGTGCGCAGTGCACACACACACACACGCGCGCGCGCCCGCGCGCACGTGCGCGCGCGCGTCGATGGCGTCGACGACGGCGCTGCGCTCCGCGCGCGCGGCCTCGACGCCCGCGGCGCTGGCGTCGCTGGTGCGCTCCGCGGACGCCTTCCTGTTCGACTGCGACGGCGTGCTGTACCACGGCGCCGAGGCCGAGCCGGGCGCGGCCGCGGCGCTCGCAGCGCTGCGCGCCGCGGGGAAGAAGGTGCTCTTCGTCACAAACTCGGCAAGCAGGTGTGTGTGTGTGTGTGTGCGTGTGTGCGTGTGTGTGTGTGTGTGCGCGCGTGTGTGTGTGCGCGTGCGCGCACGCGTGTGTGTACTCGTTTGTGCGCACGCGAGCGCGCATACACAAGCGCACACATTGAGCCAGCGCGCCTACTCGCTCGTACGCGCGCGCGCACACGCACGAGCGCACACTGTCACACGCGGACACACCGACACACGCTGACGACATTCGCACGCGCGCGCGCGCGCACCAGGCACCGCCGCGTGATGGCCGCCAAGCTGGAGGGCCTCGGCCTGGGCGCCGTGGACGGCGGCGCGCCGCTGAGCGCGGCGGAGCTGCAGCCGTTCTGCCACACCGCCGCGCGCGCCGCCGCGGCGCACCTCGCGTCCGCGGGCGTCGCCAGGTGTGTGTGCGTGCGTGTGTGTTTGTGTGAGTAAGTGTGTGTGTGTGTGTGAGTGTGTGTGTGTGTGAGTAAGTGCGTGTGTGTGTGTGTGTGCACGCACGCGGCCTCGCCGCTGACACGCCACACCACGCGCATCGCCAGGGCCTTCGTTGTGGGCTCGGCGGGCCTCGCCGAGGAGCTCAGAGAGGCGGGGGTGGAGCCTATTGGAGGGCCGAGCTTCGAGGCGCTCGCGCCGGTGCGTTTGTTGATGTGTGCTCGTGTGTGCGTGTGTGTGTATGTGTGTGTGTGTGTGTGTGTGTTTGTGTGCGCGCGCGCGTGTGCGTGCGTGCGAGTATGTGTGTGTGTATGTGTGTTTGTATGTGCATGCCTCCGCCGTCGCTGACGAGCCGCCATGTGCCCTCGCGCCCCCGCGCAGGACGGCTCGCTGCTGAGCGCGCACGCCGCGCACACGTGCGAGCTCGAGGAGGGCGTGGGCGCGGTGGTGGTGGGCTACGACGAGCACGCCACCTACGCCAAGCTCGCCAAGGTGAGCGATGCCAGCGGTGCTCCAACGCTGCACGCACATACACACACACACACACACTCACACATACACACACACACACACACACCATCGTTATCATCACACACACGCGCGCGCGCACGCACACGCCCGCGTATTCGTACCATCGCTGACGCCCCCCGCCTCGCGTGCGTGGCGGCTCTGTGTGTGTGTGTGTGTGTGTGTGTGTGTGTGTGCGGCGCCGCGCAGGCGTGCCTCTTCCTGCGCGAGCGCGAGGGCGTGCGCTTCGTGGCCACCAACCTCGACGCGTGCGCCAAGTACTCCAACGGGCGCATGTGCCCCGGCGCGGGCATGCTCGTCGCAGCGGTCGCCAAGGGCTCCGGCGTGGAGCCCGTCGTGTGCGGCAAGCCCGACCAGGTGTGGGCGCGCGGGAGCGCGTCGTGCGCGCGCGCGTGTGTGTGCTTGTGTGTGTGTCACAAATAGAAATCGTGTGCTGCCACGCGTACGTGCTCACACACACATCGCCTCTCACGCCTCTCACGCGTTTGGACACCCACTTCGCACACACACACACACACACACACACACACACACACACACACACACACACACACNCACACACACACACACACACACACACACACACACACACACACACACACACACACACACACACACACACACACACACACACACACACACACGCACACGCGCACGCACACACATCATATCATCATCGTCATCACCACCACCATCGTCGCCGCACGCCCTCTCGCCCAGGTGCTCATGCGAGCCGTGCTGGCGGAGCACGGCCTCGACGCGTCGCGCACCGTCATGGTGGGCGACCGGCTGGACACCGACATGGCCTTCGGCAACGCGGGCGGGCTGCGCACGCTGCTTGTGCTGAGCGGCGTCACGGCCGAGGCGACGCCCGACGCGGACGTGCCCGAGGGCTGCGCGCCCGCGTACGTGGCGGACAGCGTGGCGGCGCTCGAGGGCGCCGCGAGGGTGGCGGGGGGGAACTGAGCGCGCGCGGGCCGTGTGCGCGCGCGCGCGCGCGCGCGTGTGGTCTGCGTGTACGCGCCCGTGTGCGTTGCGGACGGTGGCGCCGCGCGCGCGGCGGCGGCGGCGGCGGCGGCGGCGGGCTGGACGGACACGCACACGCACACACGTCTGCGCTCGCGCACGCACACACGCTCGCGCGCGCACTCCTAATCTTTTGATTCGGTTGGACTCGACGCGCATGCGCGGGTGCACGCACGGGACGAGCATGCATGCATACACACACACACACACGCTTCCGCGCACATTTGCAAACTCGCACACACGCACACACGGCCAGACGCACACAAAAGCACACACATACACACACGCCCGCGCGCGCAGTGGCCCGGGGTGGTCCTGCGCGAGCCTCGGCCACTTTACGCCGCCTCAGGCCTCCACGGCGGCCGCGGCCGCCCGCGCGTCGAGCAGCTTCTCGGCGATGGCGATGTCCTCCGGCGTGGTAACCTGGGCGCACCCACCCGTGTCAGCGGTGCATTCACAAGCACACGCTGTGTGTGTGTGTGTGTGTGTGTGTGTGTGTGTGTGTGTGTGTGTGTGTGACACAGCAGACACATGCACACCTTGATGTTCTCGTACGACCCCTTGGTAATCTTGACGGGCTCCCCGAGCGCCTCGACGATGGAGACGTCGTCGGTGACCTCGAGTCCCTCGGCCTCGACGAGCTCATACCCGCGGGCGAGCAGCTCGGGGCGCACCACCTGCGGCGTTTGCACCTCCCACAGGCGCGCGCGCTCCAGCGTGCGCTCCACCATCAGGTCGGCGCCCACCTGCGGGTGGGGGCGCGCCGAGAGGCAGGGGCGCGGAAGCACGTCAGCGCGCGTGTGTGTGTGTGTATGTGTGCCACACACACACACACACACACACACACACACACACACACACACACACACTGTGTGCTCGCGGCGACGCACCTGCTTGACGGTAGCCTTGGACTGCACGCCTAGCACCGCCGCGCCGTGCGCCAGCGCGTCGGCGAAGCACGCGCGGCAGTCGGCGGGGTCTGCCAGCGGGCGCGCGGCGTCGTGGATGGCCGCCAGCGCGGCGCCGGAGCGAACCTGCGTGCGCGCGTGTGCGTGCGCGTGTGTGTGTGCGCGCGCGTGAGTGAGTGAGTGCGTGCGTGCGTGGGCGTGCACGCATGCGTACGTGCTCGCGCGCATGCGCGCGCGTGTGTGTGTGCGCACGCGTCTCTCCGCGCGCACCTGCGCGAGTCCGTTGCGCGTGCTGTCCTGCCTCTCCGCGCCCGGCGCGGCGAACTTGAGCGGCTTCCCCCCCGCGCCCTCCGCCTCGAAGACCTCCGCGTACTCCTCGCCGCACACCACCACAACCTCGCCCACCTCGGGCATCGAGGCGAACAGCCGCAGGCTGTACAGCGCCATGGGCACGCCGTTCAGGGGGAGGTACTGCTTGGGGATCGACGCGCCCATGCGCTGCAGGAGGCGTGTGCGTGCGTGTGTGTGTGTGTGTGCGTGCGTGTGTGTGTGTGTCAGTGTGAGTGCGCACGTGCGTGCGTGCGTGTGTGTGTGTGTGTGTGTGTGTGTGTGCGCGCGCGTGCGCGTGCGTGCGTGTGCGCGCGCGCACCTTCCCCGAGCCGCCCGCGAGCACGACGGCGCTGACCGACCCCGGCTCGNATTACCAGCCTTGCATCCGTTATTCCAATTGTAGGAAATGACGTTGTTGTCTGGCTGTGGGGAGGGTTTTCCGTGGATAACGCAACCTTGAACCGATTCTTTAGCCTTCACTACCTTCTTCCCTTTGTGATTGCTGGACTTTCTATCCTTCACATTGCAGCCCTTCACCAGTATGGGTCAAACAACCCTGTGGGAGTTCCCTCACACACAGACAAGCATCCTTTGTACCCTCTTTTCTATGTGAAAGACCTTGTGGCCTGGTTGGTCTTTGCAATTATTTTCTCTTGCTTTGTCCATTATGCACCCAACTATTTGGGGCATGCGGATAACTACATTCCAGCAAACCCTTTGAGTACCCCTGCACACATTGTTCCAGAGTTCTACGTCCTTCCTTTTTACGCTGTTCTTCGGTCTATTCCAGACAAACTTCTTGGGGTTGTGGCAATGATTGCAACCTTTGTCTGCCTCGGACTCATGCCTTGGCTTCATACAGCATCTGTTCGATCAAACGCCTTCCGACCATTGGCAGCAATGGCGTACGTGCGGGGGCCGGAGCCGACGCCCTCGTCGCCCTCGGCGCCGAGCAGCTGCCCGAGCCCGCGCCGGGAGGAGGCGATGCCGACGGCGTGGCGCTGCGCCAGCGCGCGACCGTCGACGAGCACTGCCCGAAGTGCAACCACTTCGGCCTCGAGTACTACACCATGCAGCTGCGCTCCGCGGACGAGGGCCAGACCGTCTTCTACGAGTGCCCGAAGTGCGTCTGTGTTCGTGTGTGCGCGCACGCGTGTGTTCGTGTGTGCTGTGTGCGTGTGCGTGTGTGTGCACGCGTGTGTGTGCATGAGCGTGCGTGTTTGCGCACGCGCGCGCCTTTGTGTGCTGACGCGCCAGCGTTCATGCACACGCGCACACACACACGCTCCACGCGTGCGTACACACACACGCTCCCTGGTGTCCCCGCAGCTGCTCGTACAAGTACTCGCAGAATAACTAGCGTGACGCCGCGCGCGCGCGCGCGCGCACACACACACACGCGTGTGTGTGCCTCCGCGTGCTCAGCGGGCCGCGTGACCGTCGTGGGCGCGGGCCCCGGCGCGCCGGACCTGCTGACGCTGCGCGGCGCGGCGGCGCTCGCCGCGGCGGACGCCGTCGTGTACGACGAGCTGGGCGACTGCGAGGCGATGATCGACGCGCACTGCGCAGCGGGCGTGAGGCGCGTGTACGTGGGAAAGCGCGGCGGAAGGGGGCAGGTGCGGGCGCGAACGCGCGCGCGCGCGCACGCGCATTCGCACGCACGCATGCACACACAGGCATGCACGCGCTGACAAACGCGCGTGCGCACGCACACGCCTGTGCACACGCGCCCATCGACCCACGCGCGCGCGCAGGCGGGGGCGCCAGCGCAGGCCTCCATCGAGGCGACCCTCGCGCAGCTCGTCGCCGACGGCCTCGACGTGGTGCGGCTGAAGGTGCGTCAAACGCACACGCGCGCGCGCGAGCACACACACACACACACACACACACGCACGCATGTTCACACACATGCACGCACACGCACACTGACACGCGCCCACGCACCCACGCCTGCGCTGCCGCAAGGGGGGCGACCCGGCCGTCTTCGGCCGCCTCGGGTCGGAGCTCGCGGCGCTGCGCGCGGCGGGCGTCGGCGAGGTGCACGTCGTCCCCGGCGTGAGCGCGCTCAGCGCCGCGCCGCTCGCGGCGGGCTTCCCGCTCACGGCGGCGGCGGCGGACATCGCGAGGTGAGGCAGCGCGTGGTATGTGTGCGTGTGTGGTTGGGCTGCGTACGCGCGCGCGCGCGCGTGTTTGCGTGTGCGTGCGTGTTTGTGAGCGTGTGCGTGTGCGTGTGTTTGTGCGTGCGCGTGCGCGTGCGTGCGCGTGCTTGCGCGTGCGCTGACGTCGCCGCCCACTCCATGCGCGCCTGCCCACCGCACCCACCCACCAACGCACGCATGCAAACACGGCAGCTTCACCGGCGCAGCTTCGCCCCTCTCTTCCCCCTCGCCTCCCCCCCCCGCCTTCGCCGTGGCCACCGCCCACGACGCGGCCTGCGACGCCGAGTGGGCCTCCCGCGGCGCCGTGGCCGCCTCAACGCTGGTGCTCTTCATGGGCGCGCGAAGGCTGGGCGCCGTCGCAGCCGCACTGCGTGAGGGAGGGTGGGAGGAGGCCACGCCGCTCGCTGTGGTGCAGTGGGCGCACACGACCAGGCAGCGGGTGTTCGTCTCCACCGTCGGCAGGTGCGCGTGTGTGCGCGTGTGTGCGCGCGCGTATGCGTACATATGCGTGCATATGCGTGCGTGAATGCGTGCGTGCTCCGCCTGCGCACATTCTCGCGCCGCGCTCACACACACGCACACGCACACATGCTCCGGCGCACCTGCGCCGGCAATCCCAGGTGTGCCGCGGGCGAGCTCGACGTCCACCAGCCGCTCTCGCCGGCGATCATCGTCGTGGGCGACGCGGTGGCGATGGCCGATGATGCCGCCGCCGCGCGCGCCGCTGCCGCCGCGGCGGCGGCGGCGGCCGACCTCGGCGAGGCGACGTAGCAGCGCCAGTGGGAGATGCTGCAGTACACACACACAAACACACCAAGAGTAGTACTAGTGCACTTTTTTATGCGAGGCCGAACGCGCTCGCGCGCGCGCACGAAGGCCTGCGCGCGCGTGCGCTCGCGCACGCGTGCACCCGCACGCGCACGGACACACGCACACACCCTCACACACGCGCACCGGCGCATGTACACACGTGCACCGTCCGCACACGCGCCTACGCCCACCCGCAAAAGCGGAGCCACTCGCTCGCTCGCTCGCTAGCGAGACAGGGAGAGAGAGAGAGAGAGAGAGAGAGAGAGAGCAAGAGAGAGAGAGAGAGAGAGAGAGAGAGAGACCAGGCCACCGGTCTACTAGCCAGTGGCCACTGCCGCGCATGCCGCGCCGCTGGCACTCTACGTGCACGGCCTCGCGGCATCGCAACCCGTACCCACCGCCGCGTCCTTGGTATCGGAGGCTCGCCCGACGGCGACGGGCGCGTGCGCTCGCAGGGCAAAACGAATGGGCGTTTCAAAAATCGACGTCAAAACGCATGCGAGCGCGCGCGCGTTGAAAGTATATGCGCGAGAGAGAGCGGGGCGCCCCACAGCGCGCGCGCTGGGCGCCCGGGAGGACGCTCCCCTCCCCTCCCCCCCCCCTGGTCGAGGGGGTGAAGGAAGCCGCCACATCCAGCCTGGCCATCGGCGGCACATCGGTGATGCGGGTTACGTTCACCGGCGATATCGACGCGCTCGCCGCCGCGCTGCGCGCGTCGCCGGCGATGCTCGCGGCGGCGCGGCGCAGCGCGCGCGCGGCCAACGCCTTCGCGGTTTCGTACAAGCGGCTGCTCGAGTGCAGCGGCAGCGCCGATCTGCAGGCCGCGCTCGAATTCCAGCCCGTCGAGGGCCTGTGCTGCGTGGGCGCCGCGGCGTACGAGGCGGTGTACTGCGCCGAGTCCGCGTCGGAGGACACCCCTCCCGCGGCGGCGCCCCGCGTGCGCCTCACGGAGTACGTGCACTCGCCGGTGAACTCAATCGCCGCGCTCCGCGCCAATTGTGTCGGCAGGCTCGTGAGCGTCCGCGGCACGGTCGTGCGCGCGAGCGCCGTGCGGCCGCTCGTCACGATGCTCGAGTTCAAGTGCGAGAAGGTGCGCGCGCGCGCCGACGCTCGCAGCCCCGCGTTGGGAGCGCGCCATGCGCCTCGACCCATTGGCGTTGATGCTCTCGCGCATGTGCCCCTTCCCCACCCGCACACCCACCCATCACCCACACACACATCGCCTCGGACGCTGACGTGGCGCCGCTGTGCTGCGCCGGAACAGTGCGGCGAGGTGTCGGCGGTGCCGATGCCCGACGGCGTCTTCAACCCGCCGACGAAGTGCGGCGTGAACGGCTGTCGCTCAGGCAGGCTCGTGCCGCGGCGGAAGACCGCGCGGCTGGTGGACTGGCAGCGCGTGCGTCTCCAGGAGCAGACGTCGTTCGGTGCCGCGGCCGATGGCGCCGCGGCGGGCAGCGACAGGAGGGGGCGCCGCGACAGCGGCGGGGGGCATCTGGAGCAAGCCCTCGATGGCGAGGGACGCGTGCCCCAGAACGTCGAGGTCGACTTGCGCGAGGACCTCGCAGGACGAGCGTCGCCTGGCGACGAGGTGACCGTCGTTGGGCTCGTCAAAGCCGTCGACGCAGACGAAGCCGCCCGAAACGGCGGCGCCAGCGGCGGCTTTGGCGGTGGCAAGGCTCGCTCGACGGTGTACGTCATTTTCCTCGAGGCCGTCTCGCTCGTCAAGTGCCCCAGGCGCGGGGGCCTCGATGCCGGTGGAGGCACGGACGACCGGGATGGCGCAGGCCAGAGCCAGGAAGCGCTTGAGGGCCCCGGCGGAGGTGCGTGCGCCGGCGCGCGCGCGCCCGCTGCCATCCGCGCTTAGAAACGTCCCTGCCCGAGAGCGCGAGCTCTGTGCACGAGCGCGAGGGCCCAGGAACTGACCCCCTTCCCACCATTTGCACGGACGCACGCAGGCGGCGCCGCGGGCGATGCGAAGGAGAAAGGAGAGGGGCGCGCGCCGACGTTTTCCCGGCGCGAGCTCAACATGGTGGCGACCGTCGCGCGTGAGGTCGCGGACCCGCTCAGGCTGCTCGTGAACTCGCTGTGCCCGGATATCTACGGCCACGAGATGGCCAAGTGCGGCCTCATTTTGGCGTTGCTGGGCGGTGTGCGTCTGTACGACACCGACACGCGCGCTGCCGCAGGAAGTGGGTCCAGTGGAGCTGGCGTGGCACTTGACGCGCCAACCCAGGGCCGTGTGCCTGTGCGGGGTGACATACACTGCCTGTTGCTTGGTGATCCGGGCCTCGGAAAGTCCCAGCTCCTGCGCGCAGTGACGGCCGTGTCGCCACGGGGCGTGTACGTTGGTGGCGGCCACAGCAGCGCTGCCGGGCTGACCGCCTCGGTGGCGCGAGACGGCGGCGCTGGCACAATGTTCGAGGCGGGCGCGCTGGTGATGGCCGACGGCGGCACGTGTTGCATAGATGAGTTGGACAAGCTGACGACCTCTTACGGCAATCTGCTGGAGGCGATGGAACAACAGAGCGTGAGCCTCGCCAAGGCGGGTCTAGTGAGCACGCTGCAGGCGCGCACGACGGTGGTCGCCGCCGCCAACCCCGCCAAGGGGCACTACGACCGCACTCGAACCGTTGCGGAGAACATTCGAATGCCCGCGCCGCTTCTCAGCCGCTTCGACCTTATCTTCGTGCTGCTTGACCGCGCCGATGCCGGCCGCGACGAGATGCTCACGCGGCACGTCATGTCGATGCACGGCGTCAGGGATGGGTCGCGCGCGCTACTGCTTGAGGGCCCCGGCGAGCGCGTGCAGACAGCGGCGGGTGCCCGCGGCGGATTGCTTGACTCGCTGGAGCGTTCGGAGGCGTGTTCAGAGGGCGGCGGTGGCGGCATGGGTCTCGGCAGCGGCGGCGGGGCGCTCGCGGCGCGTCTGCGGCAGCGGCGGGGCGATGATCCAGACCCGCTCCCGCCGCACCTGCTCAAGACGTACATTGCCTACGCGCGACAGCATTGCCATCCGCAGCTCGACGGCGAGGCGTGCTCCAAGCTCAAGGAATTCTACTTGAAGCTTCGGCGGCAGGCTGCTGGCAAAGGCGCGGCTGGCGCGCCGATCACAGCGCGCCAGCTCGAGAGCCTCGCGCGCCTCACACAGGCGCGCGCACGTGTCGACCTCCGCAACGTCGCGACCGGTGCCGATGCGGAGGACGCGATCAGTGTCATGCGCGCGTCCCTTAGGGATGTGCTCGAGGACGAAGCGGGGATGATCGACCTGCGCCGAGCGGGCGGAATGTCAAAACAGGTGCGCGTGGGCGACGCCGTGCGTTCGATCGCGTCGCGAGCCCCACGACCTCGCACGCGACCCTCCATGAGGGCGTTGAGCGACCAGTGGGCGTGCGCCGTAGTCGTGATCTATGCTGCGCGCCCGGCGCTGACCGCTCGCGTCGATGCGCGCACCCGGGCCCACCCCTGGATCTGCGCGTGCATGCGCGCTCTGCAGGCCGAGGCCAAGCGCCTCGTCTCGGAGCTACAGCGGCTGGTCACGGCCGAGGGGCGAGTGATGCTCACTGTTGACGAAATCCGCGCTGCGGCGAATGCGGTGCGCGTCGCGGACGCTGACGCCGCCGTCGAGAGCCTGAACGCCGCCGGTGTGCTCCTCAAGAAAGGGCATCGGCTCTACTCGTTGGCCGCCAGCCTCTGCGGACGAGGTAGTGGCATGCTGTGAGGAGCAGCCCGGCGTTGGCACTTTCCACTCGATTCGATGCGTCAATGTATTATGTCTATTGCTATGTACGGCAGTCGGTCCGCCCGCCTTCCGCGCCCGGCGCACGAGCGCGTGCTGGCGGGCGCGACTCAATCTAGTCGTCGCCCGTCAGTATTGGCTCGAGGACATCCACGACCTCTGCCTGCGTCATCCCCGCGAGCTCGCCGCCCTGCTCGAAAAGCGCGCGCCGAACCAGCACACAGTCGGCGCCGGCGTACTTCGCGAAGCGCAGCTCGTCGAGTGAGCTCACGCCCACGACGCTAAAGGCTCCGAATGGCAGCGAGCCGAGGAGGCCTTTGATGATCTGCCTCTGGGCGCCCGGAATTCCGCCGAGCGTCAGCGCCACGCTCAGGTTCATACCGTACACGCCCGCGCCCGCCGCCTCGGCAGCCTCGACGTCCTGCGCGTTGACGCACTCGACGACGATGTCCATCCCAGACGGCCGCGCGAAGGTCGCGATCGTCCCAAGCCCTCCCTTCAGCACCTGCGCGACGAGCGGCGCCGCGCACGCGCCGGCCTTGAGCGCCGAGATGAGCTGCATCGGGTGCATGATCCAATCGAGCACCATCACCGGCAGCCGCGTGGCGCGCGCGGCAGCCTCCAGGTCCTGGTCACCCAGCGAAGTTATCTAGAGCGCGCGGGCGACCGTCAGCACGCGCAGCGCCCGCGCGGCCACGCGTGCGCGCGCGCAAACACGCGTCGGCACGCACGCGAGTGCGAGCGCGAGCGCGAGGGCGCGGCCGCGGGCGCACGCCGTACCTCCTCGTCTATCGATACCGCGATGGCGTCCGCACCCGCCTTCTCCCACGCGGCGGCGGCCGCCGCAACAGCCGCGCCGCCGTCGTGCGGCGTCGGCGATGCGAGCTCCACCATGAGGCCACAGCGGCCCTGTAGCGACTTGTAGGCGATGGCATTGGCCAATCGCTCGGGCTGGACATCGCACGCGTTCGCGTGTGGTGCGTGCGCGCGGTGGTCAGCGCGGACTGGTGGTCGCTCGTGAACGTGCTCGCGCGCAATTGGGAGTGCGCGGGCGCAGTGGCGTGCGCGCGCGAGCGCGAACCGGCGCGAGCGCGCACGCGCGCGCAAGAGAGCTCGCTGGCGCAAGACCGTACCGGCGACACGGGCGGAGTGTCCATGATAAGCTCCTGCAAGCCCTCCAGCCCGCCCACGGCCTCCAGCTTGGCCTCGAGCGTGCGCTGCTTCCGCCGCAGCACGCCCTTGAGCGCCGCCGCCGGCGCGCCCTCGCACGCGCGCGTCCGCGTCCGCACGCGCACACGCACGCGCACACGCACCCTCACGCTCACCCAGGTTCTGAACATGGCGAGCGCCGCCACCTCCTGGAACTTACCACCCCCCGCGCGCGCTCCCAGGCGCGCGCGCGCGCGCTGTGGCGCGTGCCCCGTCACCGCACATCAAATCGCATCCGCCCAAAACCCCACGTTCAAATGCACGTGCAGGAGGCAGCCGTGGGTCTAAACCCTAAACCCTAAACCATAAACCCTAACCCTAAAGGCAGCGCCCGCGGCGCGTGCATTGGCGTCGCGTCGATGGCGGGGAAGCGCGCGCCGCTGCGACGTTTCGGATAGAGCCGTCAAAACGCATGCGAATTTGACGCCGTCAAAACGAATTGAGCGGAGCGGGGGAGGTCGAGGCACGGCAGGGGCGGGGCACGTCGGTGGGACGGAGGGGGGGGGGGAGAGGGCGCCCGGCGGCACTGGCGGAGGTGCGAGCGCCCACACGCGGGCCCACACGCCCCTCCGACGGCGCGGAAGCGCGGGCCGCGCGCGTCGGGCGCGCCGCCGGTGCGCCCAAGGTAAAACTTTCCACAGGAAAGACTGTGTTGGCCTATATTCCAGGGATCTTTCATACCCTTCAGGAACACTCCCACGTTCTTCTTCGAGGGGGTCGAGTCAAGGACCTTCCAGGAGTGAAATACCATTGCGTCCGAGCAAAGGAAGACTTTCTTCCTGTCTTTGAACGGCGGAAAGGACGGTCGAAGTATGGGTGTCCCCACCCAAAGAATTATCGGAAATGAGGGTCCTTCTTTATCTGAAAGATGGAGGGCTTTCTTTGTCTGTCATAGGCAAAGGGTTTTCTTTCTTTGTCATAAAGGAAGGGTTTCTCGCAAGGTTCAGTCTTTCTCTTGCACACACACGCGATGTCGTCTCCCTGTGTCCTCGTGCTGCAGAAGGTGCGAAGGGTTCGGCTGTTCGCCGATTAATACAGGACGCGGATGGGTTTAGAACGTCGTAAGACAGTTTGGTTTCTACCTACCGTGAGGGTACACCCTGGACTCAGACTGAGTCCAGACGTATATGTGAGAAGCTTTCACTCTAGTACGAGAGGACCGAGTGGAACGGACCTCTGGGGTGTCTGTTGTAGTCCCACTGCATGGCCACACGCGCGCGACCGCGCGCAGGCGGCGGGCACGCGCCGTGGCAGTGGCACGCCACGTGCGAGCGTGCGCTGAAAGGGGAAGGCGTGTGAGAGAGCAAGCCCTTGTGCGCAAACGATGGCGGGAGACGAGGCGTGGCGCGCGCGCCACGCGGGCCTGCTCACGCCCGTTGCGGCGGCGCGCGCGAGCCCGCGATTGCTCTCGCTCTTGCCAATGCTCGCCGACCAGCGCACCGTGTGGCTCGCGGGCGGGACCCCGCCGGGCGAAGCCTTTCCGCTCGCGTCGCTGCGCGTCACGACGGTGGACGGTGCGTGCGACGTGCACGTCGGCGCGGCGGCGGGCGGACACGCCGACAAGAACGACGAGGCCTACAAGATGCAGCAGTACCAGATGGTCTTCAGAGGCTATCCGCCGCTGTTCGACTGGGTGTGCGCGCACGTGCGCCTGCTGCACGCGCCGCCCGAGGGAGGCGGCGCCGTCGGCCCCGCGCCCCTCGAGGAACGCGTGCTGCTCACGTGCGGCAATTCGGACGCGCTCGACAAGGTGCTCGTGGCGCTGCTTGGCCCCGGCGATGTGCTGCTCGTCGAGGAGAGCAACTTCCTCACGTCGATAAGCGCGCTCCGCCCTCATCAGGCGCGCGGCGTGACCGTCGCGCCCGTACGCACGCACTGCGCCCGCGCCGTGCGCGACGCGTGCGCCGCGTTGCGCGCGCGCGGCCTGCGCCCGAAGGTCTACTACGTCATCCCCACGGCGCACAACCCCACCGGCGTGTCGGCGTCGGCGGATGCGCGCCGCGCAATATATGCGGCCGCGTGCGACGAGGACCTGCTGCTGCTGGAGGACGACCCGTACTTGTACGCAGCGTTCGGAAAGACGGGCGGCAAGTGGCTGAAAGGCGCCGACGCCGCGGCCGCGGGCGAGAGCGCAAACGCTGTGAACGAGGCGGCGATGCCAGGTTTGTACGGCCTGGCGTCGCACGCCTTTACGACGTCCACGCCCAACGCGGCGCTGCCGCCGAGCTACCTGTCCATGGACGTCGAGGAGCGCGTCGTGCGCGTGGACACTTTCTCAAAATTTATGGCGCCGGGGCTGCGCGCTGGCTGGGTGACGTGCTGCCACGCGCTGCGGCAGAGCCTGATGTACCACACGCAGCAGTCATCGCAGGGGGTGTGCAGCGTGAGCTCGGTCATCCTGGCCAACGTGCTCCAGCAGTGGGGGAACGACGGCCTCGACGCGCACCGTGCGGGCGCGCACCCGCGCGCCAGCACCTCTGCGCCTACGTGCCCGCCCGCGCGCGCGCGTGCACATGTTGCAGCGCCGTACTGACGCGGCGCGCGGCCTCACTCACTGGCGACCTCACGGACAGTGCGGCGGCTCCAGGCGGGTTACGCGTCCAAGTGCGCGCTGCTGCTGTCGCTTCTCGAGGAACACTGCGGCGAGCTCGCACGCGCCGAAGTGCCCGACGGCGGCATGTTCGCGTGGATCAAGGTCTCGTGGGCGGTGGGAGTCGTCGACACCGCCGAGCTCATCGACGACCTGGTGGCAGCGCGCGTGGCGCTCGTGCCTGGGCGCTTCTTCTCGCCGGACGACGCGCCCAGTCAGCACCTGCGCGCGTGCTTCGCCACAGCTTCGCCCGCAGAGATTGCGCTGGGCATGGAGCGGCTGGGCATGGCGCTCAAGAAGCGCGCGCGCGCGGGCGGGGCGCATCGCCCCAGCCTTACCCGCGTCCGCGGCGCGGTGCATCAAAACAAGCGCGTGCGCACACAGCACGCACTCGCCATCTGAGTGAGCCCCGACGGAGCCCGAGCGGCCCCACAGGCCATGCATCCGCGCAGGCACGGGCGACCAACCGTGACGTGTCCTGTTTATCACAGCCTGTAGTACTACTGTAAGTTACAGCCTTGTATGTAGCGCACGTGCCTGGGCTCAAAGTAGTAGCCTACCGGAGCATGCAGGGTCCGTCTCGCGGCTACAATCCGAGCTGCGGAGAGGCGAGCTCAACGGCTGCACCGACACGAACGCCGAGGCAAGCTCCGCCGTCGATTCAGGCCCTGCGTTGGCTTGTGCCTCTCCACAAGGTCGACCATGCCGCCTGCCTCGAGCTGGACCTCGATGCCCGCGTCACGGTAGCGGTAGCGCAACGATCTTGTGGCGAGCGTGTTTGAGGTAAAAAAAGGGTTTGCAGTGTTTGCCGCCGCCACGCCATGATGCCACCATGGCAGCTGCCCGCGCCACACGTGCACACGTGCACGCCCTGGGCGGCCGCTGGCGCGAGGGGGCACCGGCGGGGGCGACGGCGGAGGGCGCGGCGGAGGGCGAGGGAGCGCCGCGGGTCCTCCCGCTCGCTTCTGCGGCCGCGCGGGCGGGCGGGCGTGCCCGCATGCACAATGCATTCAGCGCGACGCCGTGCGCGCGCGCGCGCGGGGCCAAGCGCGCGCGGGAGGAGGACGCGGCCTCCACCCCGGTCGCGGCGGGGACGGAGGCGGCCTCCTCCGGCGTGGAGCTGAGCCCGTCGCTGTCGAAGGCGATCACCTGCCCGATCAGCCTCACGCTCTTCCATGACCCCGTGGTCCTGGCGGGGAGCGGGATCACTTACAGCCGACTGGAGATAACGCGCTGGCTGCGGAAGCACAACACGTGCCCCGTCAGCAATCGCAAGCTCAACGGCGCGAGTGACCGCCTGCTGGTGCCCAACATCGCGCTGCGCGCGTTGGCCGAGGAAGAGTTCATTCGGCGCGACCCGCCGGAGCTTGGAGGCGCCGCCGGCAAGGAGGGCGCGGCGGAGGCGCTCGCGGCGCTGCGCCACCCGCGCGCCAGCGCAGCGACGTGCGAGCGCGCGTGGCAGCTGCTGGCGAACGACAGCTTCGGAGCGGCCGAGATGGGCGCTCTCTCCACCATTGCCGCGGCGCTGCGTACGCTCGGCGCGGCGGCTGCCGACACGGCCAAGGGCGATGGTGAGAGTGCCAAGGCGGCCGCCGCCCGCGTAACAGAGGGGCGCGAGCGGCACCTGCGCGCAACGTGGCGCGCGCAGCGGATCGTCCGCAAGATCTTCGGCAAGGGCAGCGCCAAGCACAACGTTGTGTTCGACGTAGACGCCTCTGTGGTCGTCGAGAGTGGCCTGGTGGGAGCGCTGTGCGACGCGCTGGGTGAACACACCGAGATGTCCACCGACGTGCTGAACCAGGCAGGCGACGCCACCCTGGAAGGCGCAGACAAGCGGGCGCAGGTCAAGGGGGGCATGTATACGTGCGTCGCGATGTGGGCGGATTCGGCGCTGTACTACTTGATGTGGGCGGACGAAATCGTGCACGAGGCGTTGCGGCGCGGTATCGTCGCCAGGCTCGAGCAGTGGCCGTTGGCCTGCCACGGCCGCGCGGCTTTCGGGCTGAGCAAGGCGTCCCTGGGGCGAGGCGCGCTGCTCGCGAGTGCGCCGTTCAACGCAGCTCTGCGCGAGAATCCGCAGCGGCCGGAGGGCGTTGACTCGGACATCGATCGCACGCGGCGGAGGCTGGAGCACAAGGGGCCTGCTAAGGTGTGGAAGGTCGGGGCGTACAACCGGCGCGGTGACGCGCTCGCTGGCTTCCGCGACGAATATGACCCCCACGAGGACGAGGACGAGGACGAGGACGAGGACAGGTACGATGCCGAGGACGACGGAAGGGTCATGTCAGACGCCTACACCACCGACGACTACAACGACTCGGACGACGCGATGAGCTCAAGCGACGACGACGGCGACTACTCTGACGACGAGCCCCGCGCGCACGAGTGGCCGGGGTGGCTGACGGCCGGACCTAGTCATCATTGAGCGCTTTGCTTTGGGGCGGCGGCGGCGGAGGAGGAGGAGGAGGCGGAGGCGGAGGAGGACTCGGCGGAGGAGGACTTGGCGGAGGAGGAGGGCTCGGTCCTCGTCCGCGGCAGCGTCGGCGGAATTGCGTGCGAAAATACCTCGAAAATGCAGCGGCTCGAGATGAAAATGAAAGTTAAAAATGTTTTTAAAAAAAAAAGAAATGCGAAGGGGAAAAAAGGAGGGCGCCGGCGCGAGGGCTGCGCCGCGCTGCCCCCCGCGCGCCACACGCCGCGTGTGCGCGCGCCCGACGTGCGCGGCATGCGCGTGCGGGCGGGAGGGGCGGGAGGGGCCGGCAACTCGTGTGCGCGTGCGTGCGTGCGCGTGTGCGTGCAGGGGGTAGGCGGGACCGCCGTGCGCCCCCGCGCGCGGCGTGTGCCGCGAGCGCGGCTCCCGCGCCCGTCCGGATCGCGATGCCGGGACGGACGGCGCCAGATGAGGTCAAGGTTTGGGGTTGTAGATAATAGGGTCCATATCAGAGGTGCTGCGTGCAATGGAATGGCCCACCATCTCCGGCCGGGTGGGCTGGGGCTGGCGTGTGCCTCGCGCGGACGGTCGTCCACACCCCCCACGCTCACATCCCCCTCCCCGTCGGGGGCCCCCTCTCGCCCCCACCGCCGGGGCGGACGCAGCGCGCGCGAGGGCCCGCAGCGGCCCGACCTTTTTGCGCTCGCGGCGGCCGCACTGCGCCGCGCTGCGAGCGCTCCTGCGGTCACCCTTGCAGAAAAGGAATCCTTATTCTAAAGAGAGACATACTGTGAATACCGTGGTTGGGTTCGCTTATGCATTGGAGACATCCGTGCGGGGTTCCGCTCGTTCCCCGCGGCGCGCGCTAAATCGGGCGGCACGGGGGGGCGCGGCACAGGCGCGGCACAGGGGCGCGCCCGAGGGCGGGCGCGCGCAAGAGAGCGGCAGCAGCCGTCGGCGGCGGCTGCCGGGGACAGGAGGGGCGGCGTCGGGGCGGCGTTGGGGGAGGGAGGAGAGGAGAGGACGCTGGGCGCCGCCCGCGGCAGGCGTGGGCGCGTAGTTCTCCGCCATGCCGAACCCACGCGTGTTTCTCGACGTGGCCATAGGGGACAACGCGCCGCGGCGCGTGACCGCCGAGCTCTACGCCCATGCGGTGCCTCGCACAGCGGAGAACTTCCGGTGCCTGTGCACGGGCGAGCGCGGCGGCGCGCTGCGCTACAAGGGCAGCGCCTTCCACCGCATCATCCCTGGTGCGTGGCGCCGCGCGCGCGGGCGCGGGGGTGCGCCGCGAGCGTCTTGCGCGCCTGCGCCTCGCCGCGGAGCGCCGCGCGCGCGCTTCCGGCGGCTGCTCCGCCGCGTCTGCTGCGCGGCTGCTGACGCTGGCCGCACACGCCCCTCCCCCGCCGCTTTTCCCGCCCGCGATCGCGCCGCCGCAGGCTTCATGGCGCAGGGCGGTGACTTCACGCGCGGCGACGGCACAGGCGGCGAGTCCATCTACGGCGAGCGCTTCGCCGACGAGAGCTTCGCACTGAAGCACGACGCCCCGGGCATCCTGTCCATGGCCAACGCTGGGCCCGACACCAACGGCTCGCAGTTCTTCATGTGCACCGAGGCCACGCCCTGGCTCGATGGCAAGCACGTCGTATTCGGCAAGGTAGAGGCGCCCTCGATGGCCGTATTGCGCGCCATTGAGGGCGTTGGCAGCGCGGGCGGCAAGCCGCGTGAGCGCGTGGTGATCGTGGATTGCGGTGAGCTCGGCGAGGGGGAGGGCATCGTAGCTGAGGCTGCGCCGGCCATCCTCGGCGCCAAGATCGAGCGCGCGACTCGCGTCGACAAGACGCTGCTGCCGCGCGCATTCGGCGGGACTCGCAAGCGCAACAAACCGGCGGGGAGCAATCGCGCGTTCGTCGCGTCGAGCCTGCTCTCCTTCGACGAGGAAGCAGATGCCGATGGCGGTGCCGGCACAGGAGGTATCGCCGCCGGCGTCGCGCGCGCGCCTGAGCCGGCCGCTGCCGCCGGTGGCGCTCGTCGGCAGGCCGAACGTGGGCATCTGCGGGCGCGCGTGGCGGCGGCGACGGTGACGACGCGCGGGAGGCCGCTGCGGTGGGCGCCTCGGCCGGCGAGGGCGCGGACGGTGCCCGAGATGGCGGCGATGACCTGGCCGACGCACCACCGAAGGAGCTCACAGCGCAGGAGCGCAAGCTCTTTGAGCTGCGAATGCGCATGAATCAGGCGCGCAAGGGCAACCGCGCGGCCGCGGCCGCTGAGCGCAAGCGCGAGGCGATGGGTGCGCGCGCCGAGCGGCTCGAGGCGCTCGCAGCGGAGCGCGAGGAGGCAGAGGAGAAGGCGGACGACCGCGGCGACGAAAAAGGTGGCGCGCGTCGCGCAGGTCACATGGACCAGACCGCAGAGGATGCGCACCGCGGGTACGAGAAGGAGCGTGAGAAGAAGCGCCGACGCGAGGAGGGCCCCGCGGCCGGCTGGCTCCAGCTCAACCCCAAGATCGCCTACAGCTCGTACAACAAGCGCGTTGAGAAGAGCCCCTACATGAGCCAAGAAGAGTACGAGCAGGTCAAGGCGGCGGGCGGTGTCGATGCGCACGGTGCGGGTGGCGTCGAGGCGGGCCTGTCGTACGGCGGTGCCGGCGCGCCCTCGCAACGCGCGCTCGACCGCATGACCAAGGAGCTCGACGCGCGCAAGAGCAAGAATGTGTCGCGCCGCCGCAAGTTCTACGATGAGAAGGATGTCGATTCCATCAACCCGAAGAACGAGGTGCGGAACAGGCTTCTCGAAAAGCAGTACGGCAAGTACAGCGCCGCCATCAAGGCCGACCTCGAGCGAGGTACGGCACTGCCGGATGTGTGAGCGCGCCGCGAGCGCGTGCAGTCAGCCTGTCGGCGCACGGCAAGCTAGTCGTTGTCGGCGTGGTAATGGCGACTGGTCTCACTCGCGGCTTGCACAGGCTCGGAAGCGCGCGCGAACTGAGTTTGAAATTGCAGTATTATCCATGCGCCTTCGCCTAGAACCCATACGAGTAGTCGTATCCGCTCCACGAGCGGCGATTCGAGCCGTAGGCGCCACCGCCGTACGAGTTAGAGCGCGCGTACGACGAGCCGGCCGAGGACGCGCTGGCCGAGCGCTGGCGCGTGTACGCGCGCGAGTAGCCGCCGCCAGGGCCACGCGAGCCACCGCGTGAGCGCTCGCCTGGGAAAGAGCTGCTGCGGTTGGAGCCTCCAAAGGTGCCGTAGAGGTCGTCTAGGTCAGCCTCAGGATTCTTGAGCGCCTCGGTGGCGGCCTCGTGTGCTGCGCCCACCTTCGAAAAGAGCCGATTGGCATCCTCGCGTGCGAAGTCGATGGCGGCGTCGCTCGCAGCGCCACCACTGCCGCGCACGAGCGCGGCAGCGGCTTTGTCTGGATGCAGCACCAGGGCCAGCTTGCGGTAGGCCTTCTTGACGTCCGCCGCGCCCGCCTCGCGCTTCCTGAGGCCCAGCCAAGCGAAGGGATCCGTTCGCCGGCGCGCGCGCCGCGCCTGGCGCAGCCGGTCGGACGCGCCGTCGCGCTCTGAGCGTGGCGCACCCGTGCGTTGGAGGATGGCGACCATTGCCTCGAGATCCGTGGCCTCGTCGTCCTCGCCGAGCTCAGCATGAATGGCCGCTCGGCGACTCCATGCCTTTGAGTACCAGCGGTCGAGCGCAAGGGCGCGCCCGCAATCGGCGGCCGCGATGGCACGCCGCCCGGAGGCGTGCGCCGCCGCGGCGCGGTTGCAGAAGCACGCCGCGCGCAGGCGCAGAGCAAAGCGCCCCGCCGTGGCGCCAGCTCCCGAGCCCTCGCCCTCGCTGGAGCCAAATTGAAGTGCTTCCGTGTAGAGCACTTCGGCCTCGTCGTGTTTGCCATTCGAGAATGCAGCGTTGCCTTTAATGCGCCTGCTGTTGATCTCCACCAGCTCCGCAAGCTTCGAGCTCGCGGCGATGAGGTCGGCGCGCTCGAGCGCGTAGACTGCGGCGCCGACGCACGCGGAGGTGGCCTCGCCCGTGCCCTCCTCCCAGTCTCTGGGCGACAGCGAGTCAGAGGCAGCAATTGCATCAGCAAGCGCCTTCAGGCCGCCGTCGAGATCACCCAGGCCCAACCTGGCACATGCGCGCACACGCAGCTGCCACGAGAGCTGTCGTGTCTCAGAGGGGAGGCGGCCATTGCGTCCCTTGCGCTCGAGCTCTGCGACCGTGTCCGCGCCCTCCGCCTCGGCGTCGGCGAAGCGCCCGACGGCAAGCAGAGATCGGGCGCGCATGCAGCGGAGCGCGCAGCATTCGGGGGCATCTGCTATCGCCACGTTCAGATCCTGAAGAGCGCCCTTGACGGCACCCTCGATACTGGCAACGTCGCTGACGTCGACGACAGGACCCGCCGCGGCGGCAGTCGCGCCCGCACTCTCCATGGCGGCGAGCGCCGAGCCCACCATCGCCCGCACGGCGCGTGCACTGTCTCCGCCGCGCACCGCGGTATCTACGCCGTTTGCGTCCCCAGCCGCGCGCGCCTCCGCCTCGCAGCGTGCGAAGCGCGCAGCCGCATCAGCGGCGCGCCCTAGGCGCAGCGCACATGCTGCGGCGCGCTGCCTTGCGCGGCGGTAGCCAGCATCGAGCGCGAGCGCCTCCTCACACGCCGCAAGCGCCTCGCGCGAGCGCCCGACCATCATGAGGGCCGCCGCGAAGTTGCCTCTCAGCACCGCGAGCTCCGAACTGGACGCGTTCCCTGCACCGCTTGAGGTGTCGCCTTTGCTAGCGAGCGCGGAGGCGTCCTCGTACGACGCAGCCGCCGCCTCGTACAGGCCCGCGTGAAATTGCCTGTCGGCAGAGGCCTTCATGTCACGCCACTGCGTGCCTGCGCCTCGAGGACCATAACCAAACGTCGGATATGGCGAGGGCTGGGCAGTGTGGCGCGTCCGCTCTTGCGCGTCCGAGCTGGCTGCCGCTGCCCTTCCCCCCTTCTTGGGCGACTTTTTGGACGCGTGTCTCGTCTTGCCGATAGACTTTGTGGCCCCGGACGACGGCGTCGGGGCACTTGCGTGCCCTTGACGAACAGACACTCGCGCAGACTCGCCGACTGCCGCGCCGGAGACGCCCTTGCCAGGCTCAGGGGCTCTCGCATACGCGTGCTTGGCTGCAGCGGCCCCGAAATCTGTCATGTGCGTCCCGGCCCCGCGCGACTTCGACTGCCCTGGCGACGCCTCGGTGTGCGGACCAGCGCCAAACCTCGCACTGCTGCGCGCGCCTGGGGCGTCAGGTGCGCCGCGACGAACGCGTTCCCGGTGCGTTTTCATGGCATCGTGCCGCTTCTCCATCTCCGTCGTCACTCGCGTGGTCGCCGCAGTCACCTGCTCGTCTGGAAGCTCCCCAGCAAGACGCGCCCGCCGCATCGCCGCGCGGAGGCATGAGTGCAGCTCGAAGAGTTCGTCCTCGGAGAGCGTGCCCAGGTCGCCGCCGCCGGCGAGCGCCGCATCCGCCGCGCGCAGCGCCGCCGCGGCGCGCGCCGCAGCGCGCTCGCGCGCGGCAGCTGTGCTCGCTTCCACGTTGGGCATCGGGCTCGATGGTGGAGAGGGCTGCACACCGGGCACTGCTTCGTCGTGGCAAAACGTGAATTCAGCGGAGGTGGGCCCATCCTCATAGCTCCCATCGACAGCCATCGGAGAGCCCTCGCGGACGAAGCTCGACGACGACGATGCTCGCGCAGGCGGCTCGTACCCGTTTGCGTGGCTCTGCTGCTCCTGCGCGGTCAGGGAGCGTGGAGAGATGGGTCAGTTGGCTGAAAGCGCGCGTGAGATCGCGGCGCTCGAGCGCGCGCGCCGTTGGACCGGTCGCACCTTCACACGCCGTGCCTCGGCCGCGGCACGCAACCCCTGCAGCTCGGGCCCGAAGGGCGAGCTCTGACTGTTCGAATCACTACCGCGACCGCTGTCGGCGTTGCGCTCGCGCAGTACTCGCCTCGCCTCGCTTTTGCGTGCCGCCTTCGCTCTGGCCCTGCTGCTCCCACCACTACCGCCACCACTACCCGTGCCGCGCCTGCCAGCTCCTGGCGAAGCCTTTGAAGGAGACCTGTTCGCACCCGTGTCCGCTTCGGGAGCTGCGCCTGCGCTGAAGTGGAACGCCGGCCCGGTCGGCGCTGGCGTGGATTCGCCGGCTGCGAATCTGAACGCCGCGCGGGCGCTGGGACTCTCCCCTGCGCGCACGCCCTCGCTCGCGCCGGCACTTTCGTGTCCGCTCACACCCGCGCCTTCCCGAGCGCGGAACTGGAACGCAGGTTCGTGGCGCGCCGCCGGCGACTCGCCCGCGCCGAACCTGAACGCGGGAGACGGTGGCATTCGCGGTTGCTGCTGCGGCACGGCTGGCGCTGACTGCTCCCGCTGCGGCATCCCTCCTTGGGGTGCGCGTTCACCCTGTGGAGCGCCCGGTGACCTCCCTGCATGCCTTCGCGGCGGGAGGCGGCGCGAGGAGCCGGCCTTGCCTCTACTCGAGCCCACACTTCCGCTCGCGCCTCTGCGTGCGCTCTGCGGGGTCTTGGGCTTGGGCGACGCCGAGTGACGCGCGCCGGCGCCCCTCTGCCTCTGGGCGTCACCGCCGCTCACCGGGCTCGCAGCGTCTCCCCGCTCCTCGAAGTGCGCGTCGGCGCCGAACGTGAACGCCGCGGGTGGGGGGCGCGCGGGCGCGCGGGCCGGGCCACTCGCCGTCTCGGCGGCGCCGAAGACGAAGCTAAAAGGGGACGGGCCCTGGTCTGGCGACGCCCCCATGTGTCCGCCGCCAGCGCCATTGGCGGTGCCGGCAGCAGTGCCCCCCTGCGCGGCGCTTTGCTCCTGAAGCGCCACCTCGACGCGCAGCCGTTCCAAGTCTGTCGCGAGCGAGTCGCCATCGCTCGAGAGCGACGACACGTCCGAGCCTGCCCGCGCATGGCGCGAGCCGCCGCGCGCGCCAGGGCTCGCGCCGACGCCGCCGACGCCGCNCCACCAGGGCTCCAAATTCATCGACCGCTTCGATGCCAATTGCTACGTGGCTCTCACCCACACGCTTGACTCGCACGACGTGAGTCGCGGGAGGGGCGAGTACGCGGATGTGCTGCGCTCGCTCCCGCATCGGGCGCTCGTGGTGGGGATAGACTCGGATGTGCTGTACCCCCTCGAATTGCAGGCGGAGGTGGCCTCGCACATGCCCAACGCGCGGCTACACACCATACGCTCGCCCCACGGCCACGACGCGTTCCTGATTGAGATTGAGGACCTCAACACGGTGGTTGCAAACTTTCTCAAGGGCGAGGACGTTGTCGGAGAGGGGAGCGACGACCTGTACCAGCGCAAGGGGTCCGTCGAGTCGCTGGCGCACCGCGTGTGGGAGCTCGAACGGCAGCTGGCAGCGGCATTGGAGGTGGCCGATGCGGAGCGAGCGACCGCCACGGGCCTGCGCGAGCAGCTACAGAGCGTCGGGGGGGAGAGCGGGGCTGAAATGGAGGAAACGAGGGCGCGAGCCGCTTGGGGGATGGTGGAGCGCTTGCGCCTTCACGCCGCGGAATCTCCGTCGGAGCGACTGCAGGCAATCAGCAGGGGCGGTTTCGCCCCTGTCTTCGGCAAACTCGCCGGCAGGGACGCGCGTGGCGCTGGGGCGTTTTGATGCTTAGGCCTTGCGACGTAATATAGCACGACTACAAGCAGCACACATCGCCTCGCCTCCGCGGGGGGCAAGCCCGCGTGCGGCACGGCGGGTGGGGCGGAGCTTCCCAAGAAAATAATCCACCGTCATTACGTTGACGCAGCGAGCGAGTAGAACCTCACTGCTGCTGCGGCGGATGAGCCGCCTGTGGCTGCGCCGCTCCATCCGCGGTTGCCCCCGCGGCGGCGGGTGCGTCCAGACGCGGGCGCTTGACTTTGATGGCGGTGAAGGTGTGCGGCGTGGCGTCCGCAGCGGACGCGACGTGCGCGGCCGCGGCAGGGGCGGACCTCGTGGGCATGATTCTGTGGCCGGGATCAAAGCGTTCCGTCAAGGACATGGCAATCGCGGCGGACATTTCCGACGCTGCGGCGGCCGGCGGCGCGCGCAGCGTCGGCGTCTTCGTGTCAGAGGACGCCGAGGAGATCGTGGTGCGTGGCGCGGCCGTCTCCACACGCGTCGCGCGCGCGCACGCGCGCCCGAGAGTGCCAGTCGCGCAAGGATGCTGCTGGCAGCTGACGAGGCCCCCTCACGTCGCCCCCGTCAGGCCGCGTGCGCCGCCGCGCGCGCGCCGGTCGCGCAGCTCCACGGCGACGGCGCTGGCGCCGCGCGGCGGCGGCCGCGCGCGCGCGCGCCGACTCCCTCCCTTCGAAAGAACGTACAAAACACTCCCTCAGGTGTTTGACTTTTCCCCGAAGTGTTGGAATAATCCCTGACTCCCCCCGAAATTTTTGTGAAGTGTTTGCACTCTACCCCCTAAGTGTTCCTGAAGTGTTTCTGTACTGCAACAAAAAATACAAAAAAAACGCCGATTCCCTCTTTGAAAGTACACTGTACGCGAACGCGGCCGCTTCAAAAAAAAAAAAAAAACGGGGGCGGGCATTGCCCCCACAGGAACCGGGCCGGGGAACCCGAATGAACCCTAATGGAGTTGAAGTAACCCTAAATGGTGGAGGTGTGAACCTTAACCTGCACAGGAAGCCCTCGTCCCGGATAAGGCGAGTGGGCTGCGGGCGCCACACGGGGCGGCGGTGGCGGCGGTGGGGGAGGGGTTGTGGGGCGGCGATGGCGGCGACGGGGGCGGTCGCGGGGGTGGGTGTGGCGCGCGTCCGCGTTGACGGCAGCGGCGATGGACGGCGGTGGCGGTGGCGGCGGGGGCTGGCAGCGGTGCGCGCGCGCCGGCGGCCGCAGCGCGATCGGCGCGCCGCAGGACGAGGGTGGCCGAGGACGATGACTACGGGGCGGACGTCCGGGTCGAGCTTGGCCAAGGGGGCGATGACGAGGAGGATGAGGACGAGGAGGGGGAGGAGGAGGAGGAGGAGGGGGAGGACTACGAGTATGAGGAGGAGGAGTACGAGGAGGAGGAGGAACGCGCCAAGCCCAAGCGCAAGCGAGACAGGACGGCCGAGCTCCTCAGGCGCAAACAGAAGCGCGCGCAAGCGCGCGCGGAGGCGGCCGTGCAGGTGGTGAAGCCGCTGATTACTGCCGACGAGGCCTTGGCGAGGTTCCGCCGGGCGCTCAAGGGCGAGCCGATCGATGGCGACGAGCGCGGTGACAAAGTTGCCGGCGGTGGCAGTGGCGCGGATGCGGGTGCTGTAGTGCCCGGCAGTGGTGCCGACGCGGATGGCGGCGAGGGCGGCGATGCGAACGCCGTGGGTGGTGATGCGCCCGCAGCTCCTGGGAGCGGCGCCGTGGGGGCAGACACGCCGCGCGGAGCTGCAGGCGATGCGGAAGGGACAAGCTCCGGTGCTGACAGTGGTACCGGCGGTGGTCCGACCGTCGACGCTGCGGCGCTGCCAGCGCTGGCGCACGCGTTCGTAGTGCTGCGCGCTTTCTCGTGGCAGCTGCGCCTGAGCGCTTTCACCTTCCGCGACTTCTGCTGCGCGATGGCGCAGAAGCGTCACACGCCCCTGCTGGACGAGGTTCACGTGTGCGTGCTGCTGGCCCTCATCGCCGACGAAACAACAGCAGAGCGCGCAACCTGGCCTTACGACATCGCCAAGCTCGACAACATTACATGGCCCACGTATATGTGGTACTATTTGTCGACATTCGGCGAGGGCCTTCAGACGAGCGGGGTATCCATCAGGGACACGCTGCCAGCGGACGAGGAGGTGCCAGTTCCCGGGCGGCGGCTGCCAGCGAGCTTGCTGCCGAAGGCTGCGCACACACCGAAAAAGGCCAGGGGCAAAGCGGCGGCGAAGGAGTCCGCACCTCCAACTGTCGAGCGCCTCAGCCGCGAAGAGCGCACGCGCCAACGCGCCGAAGCACGCGAGCGCGAGGCGCGTGAGGCGGCCGAGGCAAGTGTGCCGCTGGCGGAAGCACAGGCACCGGCTGTCGCTGCTAGCTCGATGGAACGCGCACAGACCGAGCCGCCCATCATCGCCGCCTTCGCCGCCACCGGGTGGGCCGGCAGCGCTGGCGCGCCCGTTTGCGGCAACGGGTCCAGCTCGGACGCCGATGAGGATCGGGAGGACGTGCGCGTGAGCACCACGAGCGTTGCGTTTGACGTGGCCCCGAAGCGGCGAAAGCCTGGCAGCTGCCCGTGGCGCTGGGAGCGGCCAGCCGGCCCTGGCAGGCAGCGCGAAATGGTCGAATACTGCACGCTATCCGCGAAGGTCAAGGCAGGGCTCCTTGTGCGGCTGTGCGACGAGCTGATCGAGACGAGCAACATTCGGACCGAGCTGGAGCGGCGCGAGGTCTTGCAAGGAGACTGGGGCACCGAGAGGCGGTGGCAGAAGGGCGCCGCTGCCGTGGCCCTCGGGAACGGCGATCACAACTACGACGCCTGCGTCCTCTGCGGCGGCGGAGGCAATCTGGTGTGCTGCGAGGGGTGTCCGGCTGCATTCCACATGAAGTGTGCCGGCCTGAGTCACTGGGACTTGCGGCGCGACGACTGGACGTGCAGCGAGTGTAGCTTGTACGGCCATGGGTCGGGAAAAGCATGGCGCGGGCCGCGCCTGCCGACGTTGTATGGTCGTGCCAGCGGCGGACTGCCGGCGTGGCGGGCTCCCGGCTGCCTATTCGTCGCGGCGTCGCACCCTCGGCGGAACGAAGCGCCGGCCATGCTGGCGTTTGCTGATGCAGCGGAGCCGCTGGCTGCGCAGGCGCTGGGGCTTCCTGAGATCGGGCGCGAGCACGCTCATCCTGCTCCTCAGTCCTCGCCGGCGAAGACGAAGACGCCGGTATGCAACATGGCTGTTCTTGCCCAGGCTAGCGTTAGCGAGATCGGCGGCCTGCCACTGGCTGGCGCTGAGGAGTACACGAATACTTACCGCAACGCATGGTGGTACGTGAGCGCCCACATGACCACTGGCCAGCGCGGAAAACAGCCAGACAAAGGCCGCTTCGCAATTTCGAAGTTTTCGTGGCCCAACAAGATTGCAGGCGCGACGGGCCGCGCTGGTGCGGCGGTTGCGCTACTACTCAAGCCCGGCCAACCGCTGCAGCGACTAATTCTTTACGTCTGCAACGCCGCTACTGAGCTGAGCGGACTGTTGGGGGAGAAATGGGAGACGCACGAGTACAAAGACGCGTTCAACCGCCGCGTGCGTGCTGCGACGACCATGCAGGAGGTCAAGGACGCGCTACTCGAGCTCGAGGCCGCGCTGCAGGACAAGGCTGTGATCGGGGCGTGGAGGCAACCTGAGGTCGATCCCTCGCTTGGGAAGGGTGTCATTCGCTCCGGCTCTGCCACTCTCACAGGCTCTGGAAAAGTGCAGGAGCAAATGCTGCCTGCAAGGCTGCTCAAGGATATTCCGGACAGGCGTCGTGTGCCAACAGAGGCGCGTCCAGCGCCACAAACGCCCGGCCACGTCGATGGCGCTGATCATGCTAAGATGGATGATGCTGAAGGGCCATTGCCCGCGGACGTCACTACCTCTGCGAAAGTCGAGGACAGTGGCGCTGCCGGCGAGGTCGGAGCTATGCCAGGACCGTCGCTACCGCCAGTACCTTCACCTGCTACAAGCACGCAACGGCCGGGACGAACACCGTCGCAGGAGCCCGTTGGCACGCAATTGCATACGCCTGCACGGACTTCGCAGACAGGAAGGAGGGTGGAGGCTGCCACTCCGGTCGAGGGAGACGAGCGCAACGAAACATACCTGCCGAGCGTCTCTCGACCAGTCGTAGGCGCCACGGCGGACGGCGCGCCCGTGATCGCCGCGCTGGCTGCTGTTGGTCCCGTGCGTGAGCAGGCGCCGCCCTCGTGGGGTGGCGCAAACGAGAAGCTTCCCTACACCGCTGAGCGCGTGCAGGAGATGCGCGAGGATCTGTGCGCCTACCTCCGGACGCTGAGGCCTGCAGATGCCACCCTTATCACCCGCGAGATCAGCCGCGATTTTCTGGTGATCTTGGGTGTGACAAAGCCCTCATGGAAGCGGGACACGGTGGTCGAGCAGCTGTCGACCATCATCCGAGCCGCTCGCGTGGGCAAGAGCCCGGTGGTTTCGGCCGCGGAAATATATCCGGACGCTCACGACGTGGGGTCGCCCATGAATGACCTTGCCCGCGTGCGCTACATGCGAACGGCCCGCAATGTGCAGCCGACGCGCCCAGGTCGCAGCCGCAGAGACTCTCAGTCGCCTGCGGGGTCGTACATTGGGGCTCGAGGATATGTGTGCAAAACCAAGCCGCGCGGTCCGCATGCGCAGAATTGGATCGACGAGTCGAGTATCCTCGATGACAGCGCCAAACGCTCGCGCAGGCAGACGCAGCCGTCGGATGTCGCAACCGCGGCGCCGTCCAAGCCCACTCCCGCCAAGCGCGGGCGGGGTCGTCCGCGCAAGAATCCTAGTGCAGAGATCGATGGACAGTCTCTGACTGTTCGGAGAGGGCCTGGGCGACCCAGGAAGAGCGATTCTGCTCCCATAGTCATCACCGCGGACGGCACGCTGCAGGGCGTGGCGAAAGCGAAAGAGAGTGGGGGGAGCGACGCGGAGGCTGAGGAGGACGTGGACCCCGTGCAGGAGGGCTACCTTTCTCGTCGGCGCATGGTGGCATTCTGGTGGGCGGGAAGCTGGGTACACCGCCAGGCGAGCGGCACGCACCACCTGCCCGTGTCGATGGCGCGTAAGGCGGCTCGACAGGGTGGCGTGAAACCCATCGCCGGTGTGATGTACAAACGCAAGGGCGGCATTCGGCCGCAGCGGGTAGCGTGGCGCGCACGCGTGCAGGAGTCGCGCACTTGGGCGCAGCTGGCGGGCGCGGTGAGGCGGTTTGACGAGGTTGTGCGCTGGGCTGATGTCCGCACGCCCCCGGGTCAGAGCAATTCGTGCCCGCTGCTCGACCGAAAGGCCGCGCCGCCAGGGGAGAAGGGGTACATGTACATGGTTCGCGTGCTGAAGGAAGTGAAAAAGCGGGACTCCTCTCGGCCGATCGCGGACACGACGACGGTGCAGGAGGCCTCAGGTGTTGAGGTGGCGGCGGTGGCGGCAGCAGCCGATGCGAAAGGCAAGGCACCTGCGAGCGCGGGCGACATGGACATCGACGAGCAGACAGGGATGCAAGCCTCGCACGCGTGGGTGCACGAAAGCGTTCTCCCGCTGTGGCAGATACGCGTGTATGAGGAGCGCGCGCGCGCTGCTGCTGGCTCGGGCACCCGCGAGCCGGTCGCTCTGTACGACCTGACTCCGGGGCTCGTTGGGCTTGGCGTTGAGATCCACACACCGCCCGGCGACAACTGGGCGGTCGCGCAGGTGGGCCGAGTCGACGACGATGGGTCCCTCCTGCTCGACTTCCACACTGGCGGCAGCGAGGTGGTTTCCGCTGCCGACGTGCGTTCGCTCATTGAGGGCGAGGCGCTGACATTCCGCAAGGGTCGCTCGGCTGCGACGTGCCGCTATCGCATCCACAAGATGGAGAAGAGGCACAAGGAGGCCAAGCGGCTTGCTGCCGAGAAGCTTGCAAAGCAAAAAGTGGAGGCGGCCAAGCGCACAGTGGTGCCAGCCATCCCAGAGTGTGTGTCGAAGGAGGCCATCGTGAAGCTGCTTGGGAGCCTCAAGTCAATCGATTTGGCAGAGGCCGAGGCGACCACGGGCGACGCAAGCAAAGGGCGCGTCGCTCTGCAGGTGCTTGAGGTGGAACCCAGGAGCCAGAGTGCCACGACGCTCAATCAGCTCTGCGCCGAGGCCTGCGAAAAGGCGGGCGTGCCAGCCCCGCCTGCCTTCTCAATCGAGGCTCTCGACGCGCGCAAGCTCGAGATCCAGCAGGCCGTTGACCGCGCCATGGCGCGGCGGCGGCGCGCGCCCGAGTTCACCGAGGAGGGTGTGCTCGTCCCATTCGACAACCCCGAGCCCGAGGAGGAGGACGACTACGCCGAAGAGGACTTCGAGGAAGAGCTCGAAAAGCCCAAACGCAAGCGTCACAGGTCGAGCGCCAGGGGTTACGAGGAGTACGCTGAGGACATGTCTCTCGACCCCGACGAATTCGCGCCCCCTGACCCGGACGAGTTCACCGAGGAGAGCCAGCGCACGGCCAAGGCGCTGCTTGGTGAGCTCCGAGACCTTGAGGACGCCGATGGGCGCAAAATATTCAAGCTCTTCGAGCGCCTGCCAACCAGCAAGCAGCTACCCATCTATTACCGCACCATCGCCCGCCCGATTGATTATCATTCTATTGTTGCCGGCATTCGCTCCGCGGCGTACGGGGCCATCTCTGAGTACGTGGCTGACGTGGAGACCATGTGGGCCAACTGCATGGTCTTTAATGCCGAAGGCTCGGGCCTTTTCGAGGATGCCGTATTCCTTCGCGATCACTTCCGCCAGCGGCTGGCGGAGTACTTCCCGCACGTCGATCCAGCAGTGTGCCTGGGCAGGGTACTCGACCTGTACGTGGACCCCCCCAAGGCGATCGTTGCCGCCTCGAAAGAGCCTCCGGCCGATCAGCCCAAGCCCAAGCCGAAGCCGAAGTTGATGGCGGCGCAGGCGTCTAATAAGCGAGGGCGTGGACCTGGTGGCGAGCCCGCGCCCAAGAAGTCACGCTCTGGCGCTCGGAGGTCAGGGAAGCGCAAACCCCGCCTCAGTGTTGCGGACCCGTCGGGCGCGGCGACGGGAGGAAAAGGCGAGGGGAAGCTACCGGCTCCCGTGGCCGTCCCTACGGTCTCTGAGCTTTGCGGGGAGATCATGGGCGACCTGCGCGAGACCATGAGCAACGGGCGCCTTGTTGCTGAGCTCTTCATAAAGCTCCCTACGAAGCGCGAGTTTCCGGCGTACTACAACGTCATTGCCCAACCTATGGACTTTGTTGTCATCGACAAGCGCATCAAGAAGGGCGAGTACGCCACGCTGCAGGACCTTGAGTCCGACGTCTCGCTCATGTTCGACAACGCGCAGACTTTCAACCAGGATGGTTCCGAGATATACAAAGATGCGACAAAGCTTCGGCGACGATTCGCGTCCCTGCTCGAGGGCGCCACCACCAAGCTCGCGGCGGCTGAGAAGGCCGCCGCGTCGGTTTCTTCGCACGGCGCCAGGCTGCGCGCTCTGCTCGAACCGCTTGCGAAGGCAGCCGTCGGGCGCAAGGTCCAAGTCTACTGGGAGGAGGACGGAACATGGTACGAGGCCGAAATCGTGGCCGCTCGACCCAGCAAAGGTGAGTGGGACCTCTCGTACCCTCTCGACGGAGACGCGGAGACCCTGGACGCAAACTCGCCAGAGTGCCCCCAGGTGCGGCTGATCGAGCTGCCGTCAGGGGGCGCATCGCTCATTGGGCACCTCGGGCTGGACCCGATGTCGTCAGCGGTCGGCGCCAAGGTCGAGGTCATGTACACTGACGACGACAGCTGGTACGAGGCGACGGTGGAAAGCGGTAGCAAGAATGGCATCGTGGTGGTGTACGAGTACGACGGCTCCAAAGAGAAGCTCACGCTGAAAGACGCCGAGCGCGTACGTCTGGTGCGCGCTCCGTCGCGCGCTGGCAAGACGCCGTCGGCGGCGCGGCGCGCGAAAGAGCCGGCCGTCCACGCGAGCGAATTGCCGCCCGGCGCGAAGGCCCTGCACGACTTGATCAAGACGTACGGCAAGGCCCGCCTGGTTGGCTCCACCGTCGAAGTCGAGTGGGACGATGACGAGTGGTACGAGGGCGTCGTGCTCTTCGTCGAGGGTTCGAACACACGCGCCGTCATGAGCGTTGAGTATGAGGACGCCACACGCGAGGAGCTCAGGGTCTCAGATCCGAAGTGCCGCAAGGTCCGAGTCGGCGCAGAGGAAAAGCAGCGGCTCAACGAGCTCAAACAGCAGCAGGTCGGCGGCTGAGGTGTGCACCGGGTCGCTGTGCGAGGAGGCTCGGGACTCAGGAGGCAAAGCGGGGCGATGCGGAGGAGGAGGAGTCGCCCGCGCGGAGCGATATGTGTGGCAGTGCAGGCGCGCTCGCTGCGACCGCTGTGTAATGAAGCAAAAGCGCAAGCGGTCGCCATCATTTTGGATTGAATGCGAGGCCACGGAAGTAGAAGAGCGTTGGGCCGAAAAAACACGAGCACTCAACTCGGTGCCGCAGGGAGGCGAATTTTAGCGCAAAAAATCGAGACGTGCGTTGGAGGCGTGGGGACCGCCAGCGCTGCGTGCGGGGGCCACTGTGAGTGGCGCCGGCGGGCTGCGCCCGCCGGCACCCCGCCCCCCGCCCCCGCACTTTTCCCCTGAGCGCGCGTCCGCCCAGACTGGGCGCGATGAGAGGCGGCGACGGCGCGCGCGCCGCGCTCGGCGACCTGCTCGCGTCGCGCTCGCGCGGCGAGCACGCGCTCGACCTCATCTTCGTCGCGTCGGTGCGTGAAGACGGCAGCGTTGCCACCGCAATGCCGTCCGACGCACACGCGGCCGAGCTCGAGTACCTGCTCGTCGACGGCGTCAACCCGGGCTCGGGGGAGGCCTTCGACTGGGACGCATTCGAGGTGCGATGACGGGGCCCTGAGGGGGAGCCCATGCCGTCGCGCGCGCGCGCTCGCACACACACGTTGCGCGCGCTCGCGCACACACGTTGCGTGTCTGCGTGGCGGCGTGCATGGTGTGTGCGTGCGTGTGAGCGCGCGCGCGAACACGCACTGCAGCTGCGAACCTGGCGCGCCTGTGCGCAGCGCGCGTCGTTCCCTGCCGATCAGCAGCGTCGCAGGCGCTGACACACCACAGGCGCCGCCGGCCGCCGGGATGACGCGCACGGGCTGGCTGCTCGCGGGCGGCCTCGATCCGGACAACGTTCGTGCGGCGGTGTGCGCGGCCGCGCCGTCGGGCGTTGACGTCGCGAGTGGCACCGCGGACGCGTCTGGCGTCGCCAAGGACCACGCCAAGGTGGCAGCGTTTGTGGCCAACGCGCGCATGGCGGCGACCGAGTGCTGCTAGCAAGCGCGCCCGCGTGCCACGCTGTACCTATATGTTGTCTACGCACGTGTGGTGGCTCTCACGCCGACGCGCGTGCGTGTGGCTGCGCCCTCAGTGTAGCCTACACGCAGCGGCAGCCCCGACCCTGTGCACTCCGAGAGCACACTCCTATGTGTGCGCGTGTGTCCGCGCGCGGGCTAGCGCGCGAGCGAAACGGAGTGGTGTTCGTGACGTAGGCGCGCCCCCGCGGCGCCACACGCGGCCCCGCGCGCGCGCGTGCGCGCTGTAGGCACACTCATGTCCGATAACAAGGCTGTCGATGGAGCGATTGTCGACAACCCCGCCCCCGCGGGCGACGACTCCCCGCCGCTGCTCGGCCTGCCCCCGCCGCGCGCGCCCGCAGCCGGCGCCGGCGGGCGCGCAGGACAGTCACTCGACTTGTCGTCGGGCGAGGCCAGGGTGGAGCTCGCTCACCTCGGCCCTATGCTCCTCAATGACGATGGAAGGTACGCCGCGGAATTCCAGCGTCTGTGCTCGCCCGTGCGCCCGCGCGAGCGCGCCTGCGCTGGCGAGTGCACCCGCGCTCACCAGCAGCCGCCACCGCCCTCGCCGACAAACGCCCGCGTTCGCACCCGCGTGCACACACACATGCGCTCATGCGCACGCACACACGCGCACGCGCACACGTATGCACACGCGCGCCCGCATGCATGGGCGTTTACGCGCGTGCGCGAAGCGTGAGCCGCATTGCCAACTGGCAGCAGATGACCGCCAAGGAGCAGGAGGTTGCGGCGCGCAGGGTCGCTGAGCGCAACGAGCGCCGGCGCGCGCAGCTGCTCGCCGTTGAGGAGCGCGAGAAGCTCGCGCGCCAGGTGGACGAGGCCGCGCAGCTCGGCCTGGAGAGCATACAAAGATTCGCTGGCGACCTCGACTAGCGAGAGCCGCCCGCGCGGCCCACCGCTGGCCGCGCCCGCGAGGTCCTTTGCGGTCGCGCCGCCGGCGCTCGCGACCGCGATGGCCACGCACTGCTCAGCGCTGCCCCCACAGCGTCCTAGCTAGCTAGAGACAACGCTCTCCTCACTACAGTACCTCAAACACTCCGAGATATGCAATACAGTAGACACACACACGCACATACATCGTCTCCTCACCGTGCGTGGCGCCAGCCTGACGGTGTGTGTTGGGGGTGAGGAGGGGTGAGGAGGGGTGGGGGGGTGGGGGTAGGAGGGGGCCGCACGCCGCCCGCCCGCTCGCCTGCCCGCCCGCCCGTCGCCACGCCCGTCCGCGCGCTCCCACTAGTGCCTCCTCGTAATAATCAATGTCGTACAATTACTGCGGCGCCGAGGTCCCGTTCCCTTTGGGCCGCATGGTGCCCTCCTCGCCCGTGGCGTCGCCCGCTGGCATGCCCTCGCGCTCGGCTGCATCGCCGTCAGCCTCGCCCGAGGGCGCGGCATCCGTGAGCTTGTTCTTCTGCGGGAGGCAGCAGCTCCAGCAAGTCCTGCACATCATGCCGCACAGCTTCCCCGACATGGAGAACACGATGCCCGACCACTCGCGCATAATCTTGTAGAGGCGATAGACGACGTAGCACCCCAGGGCGGTGGAGCATGCCATGAGGAGCTTCTCCTGCCACGAGCCCTCCCAGTCGTACCCCAGGTTCTCCTGCATGACCACGCCGAAGAGGGAGACGAAGAGGTTGAGCTGAAAGGCCACCTCGAGTGTGTCGTCGTCGTCCTCGGCGTATGGCAGGAAGTACAGCTGGATGCATAGGCCGGCGATGGAAACGAAGAGCGCGTACATGGAGACGTACTCCGGCGCCGCGATCTCCACCAGGACGACGAACGACGTCTGCACCAGTCGGCGGCAAATCTCGTACACCTGCCAGTAGTAGTAGTCCTGCATTCGGCGGCAGCGACGGGGAGAGATTCCGAAGTGTCAGAAAGTGGGCACGCGCGAGCCCGCGGCCGCGGCTGCCGTGCTCCTACGCGCGTGCGCGCGGGAGGGCGGCATTGTTGAGGCAGATCCTAGTAGCGCGCACCCACTGGCGTCAACAACATGGGTGCGCAAGGCCGCGGTGGCGTACCTCCTGGTACTGCACCGTGAAAGGGTGCACGAACCTACTGAAGACGGCGTCTGAGTTGAGCTGCGTGACGGGCACCTCAATCTGGCTGCCGAAATTGCCCGTAATCGAATGAGTCAGGCAATGCACGCGGATGTACCCGTTCCCGTCTTCGACGACAGCCTGCGACAGCACGCGCCGCGTGGCGCGCTTGCGGCGGCGCTGGGCCTTCGCCTTGGCCTCGTCGTCCTCGAGCGCGTTGCGCACGTGGCGCATTAAGGTCTCCGCCGAGGACACCTTGCGGTTGAGCGAAGAGTGCGGATCCGGAGCCCAGTACTCGAACTTCTCGTCCTCCTCATCCGAGGACCCAGCGCTCGACTCGTCCTCGCTCTGCACACTTTCTTCGTCACTCTCGCCATTGTGCACGCCCGGCGCATCTGAGGTCGCCTTCGCTCGTTTTCCAAGGACCTCCAGCTCGCCCTCGTCGCCAGCATCGCCATCAGTAGTCTCCGTGGTAGCCGTGTCCAGCGGGTGCGCCTCCATCGTCGGCGCCCCGCTGAAAGCATGGCTGACTCCATCGCCGCCGGCGAGCGGCACATCCGCGCCATCGCCCTCAGTGGCTTTGCGTCCATCGCCATCTCCTTCACTAGCCACCGCCGCGCCCACAGGCCGCTTCTGCAGCTCAGCGGTGTAGAATGGCTGCGCACCAGGGATGGGGACACCCCCGGCATCGCACGGCACGACCTTGCTCCTGTGGTGCAGGTAGCGCAGCGCTGCAAGGAGGAGTATCGGGTAGCCGAAGACATACACGACTATCACAACTCCCGAGAACGTGGCGTAGGGCACCCATTCGTCTCTGTAACACCGTACGCCGTGGTCCGACTGCAGCCAATACTCGTCGCCGTCCGTCTGCAGATTGTATTGCTTGCAGTTGAATGTCTCGAACATGGTGCTGGATATGGAGGGATGCAGCAAGTTCAGGAGGAAGATTGCGAAGACCAAAACAGTGGCCATAGTGGTGCGGATGCTCTCGATCTCATCCTTGGGCACCCCGCGCGCGGCGCCGTCGACGATCTGATTGAGCTTGCGGTATGTCACTATGCAGGCCAGCGCGAACACGACGAAGGGAATGGATCCCTTGAACATGACGCTATCCCAGTAGCCCTGCGAGAAACCTTGGGCGAGGCAGCCCAGCTTCATGACGGAGAACGGGTTGATGTCGAGCACGAGCAGCGGACCGTAGATGTGTTCGAGGAAGTTGGGAAAGCGCCCTGCCATCTGCTTCCACAGCTGGCCCAGCACCTGGCAATTCTGGATGATGATCTGCCAAACAGCACCGACGTTCTCCATCGTGTCCTGCATGTCGTCGCGCAGGAACTCAAGGTTCTCGTGCAAGAAGGCAAGGCCACGGCCCGCCGCTTCGCGTACGCTCATGCCGGATTTCTGGAGCGAGCGGTACAACAGAGCGAATAGCATGAATATGAACAGCAGGATCACACCACAAAGCCCGAAGAACCGCAAGTAGGTAATCGCATCGCTGTCGGGGCACTTCTCGCATTCGGTGCCGGCGTCGTTCTGGGTCCATCCATCCAAGCAGCGATCGCACAGCACCACCGCGGGGTCGTAGCCCGTGGCGCAGAGGCGCGCATAGTCGACGTCGATATCCAGCCACGCATCAAAATCGCGGTCAGACTCGTTGGCCGTGGTGCAAGCGGGCTCGTCCGCGCACGCATAAATGCTGGCCATCAAACAGGTGCCATCGTCGCACTCGCTCGCCGAGGGCGGCAAGAAGAACCCCTGCGGCACGCTGAAGGGTGCCCCAGAGCCGCCGAAGCACGTGACAAGGTCGGCGTCGCACGGGACGCAGCCAGTGGCGTTACCTACCACGCTGTTGGGGAGGAACCCCTCCGGGCAGTGGACGTGCAGGCTGGCAGGGTAGCCAGCGATGAACTCGCTGCTACCGTCTGCACCCATGTTCTCCGCGGTTATATTCACCTCAATGAGAGACGCCTGGTCGCTCTCCACCTCCATCGAGATGCGATGACTGGTGATTCCATTGTCGGTGTTTCTCTCGTACACGAAGCCCGTGATTGGCTCTCCCGACACGTCCTTCGCGCGAACCTTGAACAGGTCCTGAGCCGTTTGGCGCATGTTGCCGAATCGGTCGCGCGCGTCCACTTCGATTAAGTAATCCTTGTCGGCAATCACCTCGCCCGGTAGGCCGAGCACTTTGTCTGGAGCAGCACTCTCCGGATCCACGACGTGCCACACGCGTGTGTTGCTTGGCGATAGCGCGGCGGGCTGCACATGGAAGCACGCGCGCCTCTCTGTGGCCAACGCTTCGTCGCCTGCCCTCGACGGTGGTGAATATACAGTCCCCGCGTACTCTATGCTCTGGCCGCGCAAGGTCACGTCAACGCAGTACCAGGCCGCCTGCGAAGTGCCCGTAACGGTTGCCGCGTGCACGCCTCCACCAGCATGGGTCGCGGTAGTAGAGAGCTGCTTTGGGGGAGACGCCCCCGTATCCTCTGTGCCCTCCACCGGCGTTGCCACCACGAGGTACTCGTCTTCATTAGTCGGCCGCAGGTTGCCGTATTCGTCACGGCTGCGCACAGTCACATTGAGTGGCTCGCCGGCGATCACTGCGCCAGGCAGGCTGTCGAAGTCGAAGACGAAATTCGTTTCCTTGAGCGACGTGGTGTCTCCCGCCGACACGCTGAAGAGGACGCCATCTGTCATGCCAGCCACTGCGTTCTCCTCGGCAATCGAGCCAAGGAAGACGCGCATGTAGTATTCGCCGCTCAGCACGGGGCGCGCATTGATCAGGCATGTGCCCGTCCGTCGCACCAGCGGTTCGAAGGAGCTAATGATGGCTTGTCCAAGCACGTTCTCGGCTTTGTCGCGCACTTGAAAGACGCAGCCCACTCCTTTGGGCGCGTAGCCCATGCGGTTCTCGAACTCGTCGTAAAAGGTGACGGTGTAGTTGCGCGCCTCGCCGGCCGAGATCGACGTGGCCGTGGCGGGACACGCCACCGTGTCATTGCACCTGCTCGCCGCGCCCCCGTCGGTGGCAGCCAGCACGCTGTACGCGGGGCTGAGCTCAGGCTCTTCGAACTCGTCTTGTTCGAGATCTCCGACGGTCTCGATCTCGAAACCCAGGTCAGACGCGAGGTGAGCGGTGAAGTCTGCAGGAGTGAGCTCTGCAATTTTGGCCGCAGTTTCTAGAACGAGCTCCGTGTCGCTTCTGTCCGGCGAGGCAATGGTGTACTGCACCGTGTACGCGCTGGGCACCGCCTCGAGAAGCGCGCGACGTGCGCTTGTTGCCAAGTCCTCCCCGGTCGCCTCGTCCCCTTCAGAAGCGAGGCTGACGTCGTCGATCACAATCCACTCGACTGGCACGCCGAGGGAGGCGGCGATGGACTCGCGGAGTGCCTGCTTGACCTCATCGGAACTGGGATCAGCGTCACCGGGGGCAGAGAGCGTGAGCTCGCCGTACGTGGCAACGGGCTTGTTTTGCCAATTGAGGACAAAGGAAGTAGCATGTTCGCCGTTAACTTCCAACTGCACCTCATAGGCTCCCACTTGATCGCTCTCGACCTTCAGCTCGAACTTGCCCTGCGAAACGTCTGTGAGCTCCGCGCTGAAGGAGGTCTCCGACGCGTTGGTGCCTCGTGCTCTCACAGAGTACTCGTTGACAGCGGCCAGCGAGAGCTGGTTTCCGAACTCATCACGCAGCCGCACATGTAAGTCGACAGGGTTGCCCGGTGGCACCTCGGGTCCGCACGCTGCCTTGGATTCACCGGAACACACTATGTCACCCTCACGTGCGCCGAGTCGCGTGACCTCGACATTTTCTGCATCGAGCGCGCCTGGTTGCACCACGACGGCCATCGCCTCGCCCGCCACCAGCTGGCCATCCAGGGTCGTGTTGAACTCGAGGCGAGCTGCGGCTTTCGTATTGATGGTGTAGCTTAGCGCAGAACTCTCATCCAGCTCGCACTGCGTGCTCTCGAATGCTGGCTCGTCGCCGAGGGATCCTTCCATCGTGTACTCGACGCCGTGGGCGACGCCGCAATTGATTCCACTCACGCTCGCGTCGTTGCCGAAGCTATCACGCGGCACCACTGTCACGAGTAGCTCATCACCTGCCGATGCGATGGCACACGATTCCAGCGCCAGCGCCTGGGCACTTTGGGTACTGGAGCAGTCGCTGGCGTCCCCATCCCCCACCTTCACCTGCATACTCGACATAGAGGCATTCAGGGCCGCCGCTACGACCACCAAGTTGAATCGCGTGACTAGCACGCCTCCGAGCGTCGCCTGGATATCCAGTGTTGACGCTGTAGATACGTTGAGCATCCCAAGATAGGTGCCGTCACCCAGGTCTTCGAATTCGAGCGGTTCCCGGCCGGACACGCGCAATTCCATCGGCCCCGAGCTGCTGTCGCGCGCGTTGCCGTACTGGTCGCGCGCCACGACGGTAAAGGGTACCTGTTCGCCTGCGACAACAGCGTCACCGCACTTTTCAAGCAACTCGCAGGGCGTGCCGTCGCGCCTGACCTCCGATGTCTCGGCGTCGGCGGTGGCGGCGACCACGTCTATCCGCACGGGACTCTTCTCGAGGGCGTCTTCTCCCAGTCGAACGTCGATCTCTTTCCCGCCGGCCACCTGCATCTCCGCCCCGGCGATTTTGATAGAGTAGATGCCTGGGCGTGTCGAAAGCGCCGCCGAGGTGCGGCCATCGAGCGTGTACGAAACCGCCCGCTGCGCAGGCGAGACCAACGGGTTGTCGAACTCGTCCAACAGATGCACCTCGAGGTCAACTCCCTCGCCGGCTGCGATGCTCTGGCATGGGCCTGTCATCGCGCGGGGGCAGGTAGACATTTCCCCCGCGAGAGCCACATACGACGAAGTGGTGCTGGCCGCGGCGGGCACCACCTGGAATCCAAAGCTGCCGCCACCGACGGTGCCGTGGGAACCCACTATCCGGTCGTGCCAGACATCCACGGCAACTACATCGTCAATTCCGTCACCACCGGGCACCTGCTCGACCGATGCCGAAAACGTGAAACTGCCTGTACTGGAGTTGAATGCGGCCGAAGCGACCCTGCCTTCGCCACCGACGCGATACAAGCACCTGTCGGTGGTGGAGGCCTCCGCTTCGTTCGAATAGGAGTCGCGCAAGCGGACATCGAAGTCCACTGTCTCGCCAGCTTTGGCGGTCAGGCACGGCGAATTGACCTCGCACCTGATGGGTGATGGGGGGGTCCCCGTCGCAAGAGACGCCCATACTTGCGACGCGGAGACGTCCAGCGGCGCTGGCCCGACTTGTATCTTGAAACCCGAATTCTGCACGTCGGATCCGGAGAAAAGCACATCCATTGTCTGCACCTCGGCCTTGAACAGAGTCACCTTCGCCACGAAGGTGCCATCGCCCAGGTCCTCAAAGTAGCCACTCCTCTCGGAAGTCTCATAGCGGGCGCGGCCGCCTCCCGGCGGCGACTCCGTCAGATCGTTTCCGTACTTGTCACGCGCCACGAGGTCGACCTCGAAGGCTGTGCCGGCCACCGCGTTGGGTGCGCAGACCTGCGAGCGCTCGCAGTCCTCGCCTGAGCGCGACGCGAGCATTTGTGTAGCTGTGGCTGGCCCGGGGACAACGTTGAAGTAGATCGGGCTGGCGAGGAAGTGAACCGGGCTCTCCGTTTCCTCGAGAGCGCTCTGAAGAGTCACGCTGACCCAGTACTCGCCCGCCTCGTTGTTTTTGATGTCGGACAGCGAGAACGAATACTCGCCATCGCCGTCGTAGCGCGCGCTTTGCGCCACCGATCCATCGAACTCGTACGCGATATCCAAAGCGCTCTTGTCGTAGCGCGTATTATTGAACGCATCTCGCGTCTCAATGGCGAAGGTAACGCGGTCTCCCGCCGTGGCGGTAGCGCAGACCGCGCCAGAGAGACACTCGGTGTACACGCCCGAGGAGTTGACGTGCCGTAAGGGAGAGAATTTGACGTCTGTGTCACCGGCCTCGAGCTCCAGGAACACATGCGTGGAGAGCGCCACGCCGTCCACGACGAAGTCCGTGCGGATGAAAGTCAATTCTTCACCGGCCTCGTTGAAGGCGAACGCGTCGGAGAACTGGTACCGTACCAGATAGTAGGACGCCTCGTCGTCGACCTCGCCAGTTGTCTGGTTGAGCGCCATGTCCCCTGTCGCGTCGTCGCCCGCCTCGCGCTCGGTTGCGGACAGCGCCGACATCGATGCAGTCACAGTGGCGGAGCTCGTGATGGTGTTTCCGTACCGGTCGCGCGGCAGGACGATCCACACGGCGTCGTCACCAGCGTGGACATTCCCGCACGTGTCCCCCGCGCGACAGGCACCGCTATCATCGCTGGGCGGCTCGAGGACGCACGAGTCCGAGGGAGCCGTGCTGACTGGGTCGGCGGCACATCCGACGAAGAAAACGGCGCTCTCATCCGCGTCCGGCGCGCCGGGGTTGACCGTAACCAGAATGGGATTCACCGCGATCTCTTCGAAGGACACCTTCACCTCTACCTCCCAAGTGCCAGCGGTGGTCAGCTTCAGGTCGAAGGAGAAAGTCCCGTCGCCGAGGTCGGTCACGGTGGCGGTCCTTCGACCGGTATCCAAGCCGGCGGCCGCGGAGAGCTTCACACCCGCATCGTTCGACCCCAGGGGATTGCCTAGACTGTCATGCAGCGCAGCGACGAAGTACGCTCTCTCGCCCGCCTCGATGGCCGTTCCACATTCGGCGTCGCTCGAGCATTCGCTGCCGCGCGTGCCCGCGGCAGTGGAGGCATAGACCTTGGTGTTGACGGCGCTCGCGTCGCCCGCAACGAGGTCGATGATCACATCCAAGTCATAATTGCCCGTGCTATTCAGCCTGTCCGAGTACACTGTGAAGTACGCGAACGAGGCCACCCCGCCATTGTAGTCCACGAGATAGTCCTCATCAATAGTTTGCGTATGGAAGAGTCGCTCGTCGGTGTCGAAAGAAAGGCGCCAATCATCCCGCGCGTCATTGTCGTAGTCGGGGCGCAGAACTGCAGCTCTGGGTTCGCGCCAGTCGTTCCTCCCATATTCGCTGTAGAAGCGGTTGCCGTAGCTGTCGCGAGCGACCAGGGCCACGTCGAAGGATGAAGTTGTAGGCACCTGGGCGCACGCGCCGAGGTCGCTCGCGTTGCATTTCACGATCGACTCATCGCCGCCTTTCCTTCGAACGAACACCGTGCTGGTGCTCAGGTCAAGCTCGCCCGGAATGAGCGTGGGGCCACCGATGCTGTTTGGATCCGTGAGGAAAGCGTCCGAGATGTTCGCGTCCGTCCGATCGCCGACATAGAGCTGCACGTGCACCATGGGGTCGTCGGATTCCTCCGACTGCGGAAACTTGGTGACGTTGTACTGGAAGACGAACGTGGGCTCCGCCTCCCACCTGCCGCTATTTTCGGGCGGGGTGACAACCTCGACGTCCAACCGCGCGCCGTCCTCAGAGAACGCGCTGGACATGCCATCGAAGGGTTCGAACGGAGAGTCCTCCTTGTACCAGTCCACCAAGCGATAGTAGGCCACCTGCGTGGCGTGGGGCACCACCGCGTTCCAATAGTCATCGCGACCGTAGACGTAGCCGAATATCCTGTCCCCCGCCAGAACATCCACACAGCCCACCCACGAGCAGCTCTCCAAATCGCCAGGACCGTACGTCAGGTTCGCATAATCGCCTGCATGGATGTGCTGCAGGTAGAGCTCAACAGAAGTCAGCTCCGCGGCGACTACCACGATCTCTGTTGTGATGCCCACGACTCCATGCAGATCGGCTGTGAGGGACCACGTCCCCGAGGTTGTGAGAGTGACGGCACCCTCGGAGTAGCCCTTGCGGGTGTCCTTCATCTCAATGAATTCTTCCTCATTGCCGTCCTGGTGCTCTGCCTTGAGGTGCACATAGGTCTCAAAGTACTCATCTTCGTAGCCCTCCATGGGCTTGATCACATTTTCGTAGTCGTCGAGCATGTTGGTGCGGAAAACCTCTCCCGTCGCGCCGGCCGTCAACTCGCCCCCGCACGACGTGTGCCAAGCGCATTGTGTGAAGTTGTACTCGCCATTCTCGTCGGCCTCGTTCGAATAGCGAACGAGATCCGCGAAGCCGGCGTTGGGGGTGTACATCGGCAAGATGGTGATGTTGGTGCTCGCACCGAGGGCATCCTCGAAGAAAAAGCACTCGACGTTGAAGACGCCGGCCGTCCCCAGGGTCACGTCCACTCCGAACGTGTTACCGCCCTGGTACCGCAGGACATGCCTGTCGTCGAGCTCCGTGCCGTCTGCGTCCGTGAGCACGCAGTCGAAGGTGACGTCCGAGTCGGTGGAGTTGAAGCCTTCCGAGTCGTACGCATCCACCTGCAGCGGCACGCGCTCGCCCGCCGTGTAGATCTCCGAGTGGCCCGCGTACCAGCCCGCGCGCGTGACGCAGTTCGTGGCGTCCGGCGAGGACTGCACGAGCGCGTCGACGTACAGGTAGGTGTAGTAGTCGAATTCGCCGGTGTCCAATTTGAGCTCCACGTAGGCGTGCGTGTCCTCGGCGGCCACGCCAGCCGCGCTTAGCTGGAGCGTCACGATCGTCTGCTCGCCGGGCGACACGGTGCCCGAATCCTCCGAGAAGCTGTCGAAGTCGAAGAGGTCCCCAGTGTTCCCGACACTCTCCACCGACCTGCGGCGCGGGGGCGCCGGCGAGGCGGACGCGAGCGCGCATGTGCGCGCGCGCACGCGTGTAAGCACAGGACAGGGGGGGGGGGGGGGGGGGGGGGGGGGGGTCAGTGTGAGGGAGGCGTGTGTGTGCGCGTGTGTGCGCGTGTGTGTGCGTGTGTGGGTGGGTGCGTGCGTGGGGGGGGGGGGGGGGGGGG
>RQSC01000028.1:795056-818737 GCA_013416795.1 Prasinococcaceae sp. CCMP 1430
GCGAGGCGGCCGGTCGGCGCGCGGGCGAAGCCGAGCGCCGCGCGGCGGCGGCCGAGCAGCGCGCGCTCGAGGCCGAGGCACGGCTTGCCGCCGTCGCCGCCGAGAAGAAGCGCGTTGAGGGGGAGCTGGAGCGATCCACGGTGGGCCACCGCGCGGCCCTGAGCCGGGCGCTGCTGCGCGAGGCCGCGCTGGAGCGCGACGCGCAGCGCGCCGCGCTGCAGGCCGAGGCGCCGCGCGTTGGGCGCGTCAGTGTGCAGCGGCAGGGCGCGTCGCTCGTCGAGGTGTGGGAAGAGGGCACCGCGCATCGCGCGCTCGAGGCGAGGACGGCGGCTCTTGCAGATGAACGTGCGGCCATCGAGCGCGCGCGCAAGGCGCTGAGGAAGCGCCACCTGCCACCCCCGGCTGCCGGCGCGTCCTCCGGGGCCGCCGCGGCCGCCGCTGCGGCCGAGAAGGCCGCGAGCGGCGAGACAGCACTGCGCGACGCCGAATTCTTGGCAGCGGATGCGCTGGTGACGGCGCGCCTGGAGACGCTGCGCAAGCAGGAGACCGCGCTCGCACGCGAAAAGGAGCGGCTAGAGGCAGAGAAAGTCGCGCACATTCGTGAGCTGCGCCGGCAGCGCGACGAGGATGCGAGCAGGCTGGGAAGCCTTGGGCACGCCCTCGGTGCGGACCCGGCGAGCCCGCGGTACGTGCTGAACCGGTTGCTCGGCAAGGGTGGCTTTTCGGAGGTTTTCAAGGCGTACGATCTCGCGAGCCTTGGCGACGTCGCGGTGAAGGTCCACCAACTCGATGCCAACTGGTCCGAGGAGCGCAAGTCCTCGTACGTGCGGCACGCCGTGCGCGAGTATCACATACACAAGGCCATGGAGCATCCGAACATTTGCGAGCTGCGCGACATCTTTGAGGTGGATGCAAACACATTTGCCACCGTGCTGGAGCACTGCCCCGGTGGCGATCTCGATAGCCATCTGAAGGCTTCGGCCGGTGGGGTCCTGCCCGAGCGCGAAGCGCGCGCGATTATCGTCGCGGTCTTCTCCGGGTTGCTCTACCTCGCCGACCGGGAGAAGCCCATCATCCACTACGATTTGGTACGATGCGAGCTGCCCGCTTGCGCACGCACCGCATCGATGCACAAGCACGTCCTGAGCGACCGCGCACTGCCTGGTGTGCTAATCGTCGCCCGCCCGCCCCAATCCCATGCCGTCGCCGCCACCCACAGAAACCCGGAAACATCCTCTTCAGCGCCGATGGACAGGTCAAAATCACAGACTTTGGTCTGTCAAAGATCATCGAGGACAGCAGCGCCACCAGCATGGAGCTCACCTCGCAGGGCGCGGGGACTTACTGGTACCTGCCGCCGGAGTGCTTTGACACGGCGCGCAGACCCAAAGTCTCGTCCAAGGTGGACGTGTGGTCCGCGGGCGTCATCCTGTATCAGATGCTCTTTGGCCGACGGCCTTTTGCGCACAGCATGAGCCAGGAAAGCATCCTCCGTGACGATGCCATACGCAAGGCCGGGTCCCTCGAGTTTCCCGACACTCCAAAGGTGTCACAGGCCGCGAAGGACCTCATCACGCGATGTCTGATCCGCGACCAGACAGCTCGCCCAGACATGAAGATGGTGGTCACAGATCCTTACCTCGATTACTCAAAACTTTCGGCCTCGCAGCTGAAGAGCAAGTGACACGAAGCGGCTGGGGCCGCGTGGCACTTGTAGCGGGAGTGGGCAGGTTCGCAGCTTCTGCCTCTAGCGCGTGCGCGCGGCACGCGCGCTCGCATTCATTGTAATCTGGGGAAAGGAGTCAAAGAAGCGGCGCATGGCTTGCGCGAGTGTGCGTCGTGCAACGCGTGCAGCGCTTGCCAGTGATAAGTAGGAGTGCAACTCGTGTGTAAATGTATTGCAGGCCCATGCTCAACTCATTCATTCCTGCAGCCGGGCGCTGCTTGCTCAGCCTTGCCACTCGTGGCCCGCGGCAGCCGCGGCAGCTTCCGCTGCGGCCAGGGCGTCTCGGGCGGCCCGCTCAGCGGCGCGCCCGCGACGCGACGCCGATCGGGACGCCGATCTGGACGCCGATCGGGACGCTTGACGCGCGACCGCGGGCGATCGTCCATTCGACATCGACGTATCAGACGACACCACCGATGGTGATAAAAGCCCGCGCTGTGTGCCGTCAGGCGTAGTGGTCTGCTGCGCTGCGAGTTCGGCGCGCAGCTTGCCTGCCTCGTCCTCCGCAGACTTCGCCCTGTCGGTGGCTGCTTGTGCGTCGCGTTGCGCGAGCTCTGCCTGGACGGTTGCGGCTTCTAGCTGAAGCCTCAAGTTGGACGCGTCCGATTCGCCCTCGGTGACCAGAGAGCGCGCTTCCTCGAGCTCTGACTTCAGCTCTGCCATCGCTTCCGCAGCTGCGGCTGCGGCTGCCTCGCGCGCTGTTTCGACACACGCAAGTTCCCTGCGGAGCAGATCAAGCTCCTCCTCCATGGCCGCGGTCGCTGCAGCGGAAGTTGCAGCCACAGCGATCATCGCGTCAGAGCTATCGTATGTGTCAGGGACAGTTCCACGCGAGCTGTCACTGTCCCAGTCGGGGCCCATGGCCTTGCCATTTGAGGCACGAGGCTCGGCTGCCTCAGCTACTCCTCCGTCGCCCGTCGCTGGGTTGATCTGGTGCTGGTGGGGGGCGCGGGGCGATTCAAAATCCGTCGCCAGCGCTACAACGTGATCGTGTGAGACAGATACGTCCTCTCCGCCGCGATCGCCCAGTTGGTCGAGGGTGCTGCGAGCGCGGTACCTCGTAGCGCGGTCGATGACGGTTTTGAATGGCACACCTTGCTTGCGCGCGATCGCGCTGAGCTCGCTGGTTGTGCGCGCATCCTCGTCATCGCCTTCGTCGGAATCCGACGAGGAGCCTGCGAGAGCGCGATCGGTCGGCGCATCATACTCTTCCTCAATGCCGTTCGTCGCGCAGTCGTATAGGTGCTCGAAGTCTGCAAGCAGGCGCAGCGCCTCGCTGTGCTCGGCATCCACGGCGCCAACGGCCCACGCGGGCACCATCCCTTCGGCACCATCTGGCAGCCGCACGCAGGTCCATGTATCCTCGCCTTTGCTCACGTACGAGGCTCCAGTATGACCTATAGCGGTCTCGGCTTCATTAACGCCGAGTCGGCGCACGCGCTGATAGCACAGTCCGACGCTGATGGGCACTGTTCTGGAGATGGCACTGCGCTCCTTGCTTTTCCTGCGCGGCAGAGCGCCCTCGGGCGCGGGCGACACGCAGTCGGCAGGCACCTCACCGCCGAACGTCGCGCCCGCTGCGTCGCGAAGCATGACCCACTTGGGGTCGTCGGTGCTCCACATGGCGTAGAGCTGGCCAGGGAGGACCGACATCTCAGCGGCGTGCGCCGGGCTGTAGTCACCCTTGCCCACGACCCAGGTTGCGCCGTATGGCGGCGGGCCAAGCTCACCGCCCTCCTCTGAGTCGCCCTCGTCATCAGGCAGGGCGGACAAGCCGCTCAGCCGGGCGTTGTCAGCGGGATTAAAGTCCTGCAGACCGACCAGCCATTCCGATCCGCCCCCGCTCTCTTCTGCCAATGAGGAAGCAGCGGCAGGGCCGGCGGCGGCGGCTCCTCCTGACTTCGCGCCGTCTTCTCCGAGTCTACCGGGAGCGGCGTCGGTGCCACGCCCCTTTCCTGCTGTGGCAGTATCCGTCGCAGTGAAAGGCGCCACGCCGGCCACGGCCGCAGGCTGTGCTCCTTCGGGAACAGCGTCCGGAGGAGTTGCCTCGAGTGCCGCGGCAGAAATATCACCGGTACTGGTGCCAGCGTCGGAGGCCGCAATCTGCGTGCTACCTGCACGCGAGGCGACAGTCGTTGGTCTGGCGCCAGCTATCGCTCTTCCGTTCGCTCCCTCGTCGATGCTCCACACCGCCGCGCTCGCGTGTGTGAGGGACCCGCTCATCACGTGCATGGACAGCAGCGCCTGTTCAGAGCCGGAGGCGACCGAACGAAAGGCCGGGTAGATCATGAGCGGCACGCGAACGTGCGTGTGGCTGCGGCGCACTGATGCATACTGCGCGAGATCGACTTGGACCTTGGCGAAGGTACGCAGCACACGCCGCTCCTCGTCCACTGCCTGGAGCTTGAGCTTGACGGTGACGCCCGCGAGCGCGGCGCCCGCGGGCCCCCGGCGTCGCATCTCGGACACATAATGCAGCGACGAGCCCTCCGCGCCGAAGTCGACAAGGCCGCCCGCATCCACCACGCGCGAGGGCGTCTGCGTCGTCGCCGACGAGGAGTCCAGTCCGCGCATTACAGCAGGAACAGGGTAGTGAGATGCAGGGGTCAGCAACGACGCCAATCATGCGCACAAATCAGTGCTGCCACTGGCAGCCGCTGACGACGGACGGGATAGAGTGTCACGGTGAGTGTGAGCGCGAACGCGTGCATACTGATGCCGCACAATAATGCGTGCTATTGGGCGCTTCCCATCATGCCTTCCACGACACCCAATATGCGCAGTCGGCGCCTGCCATCAAGGATGTTGGCATGCATCGCGTGATCGTGCCCGCGCGCACGGCGGCCACCAGCGGGAGCGTTCGCGAGGCGAACGCATCCGTGCGCGGTGAACGCACGGATGCGCGCTCGCCCGCGATCGAGGACGCCACGCATGCGCCCTACCGCGCGCAGGAAGTATTTCGTTCGCTGTTGGTAAATGCTAACGAATGTGACGCACCGTTTGCACGAGCGATCCTCGAGAATCGTACAGTGAGACCGCCACGCGCTGGACCCCCACGGGCGCGCCCTCGAGCGCGGCCGGCGTCAGCTGGAAGAGGAAGCGCTCGGACGAGGCCGCGCCATCGCCGCCGCCCACGCCCGCGCCGTCCCCGCCCCCCCCGTTACTGCCGCCGCCGCCGCCGCCATTGCCGCCGTGCGATGGGCCGGGGCAGACGCAGCTGCGCCCCGCCGCGGCGCGCGCGCCGAGTGGGCCCCGCGGCGCGCGAATAAATCCTCGCCGGCCGAAACGAGCGATGTATTTTTGTGTGTGTCTGCACAGTACGACGTGCGTGCACATTACCATTACGTTGCCGGGCGCGCGGCCTCGGGGCGCGGCAGGCGGCGGCGCAAGCATGGCTTGGGGGGCGCGCGATCACACGCCGAGCCTCGCGAGCGCCGCGGCGGCGGCCTCCTCCGGCGAGCGCTTGGGGTTGAGCGCGCCCCGGCCGAAGTGGTCCGCGATGACGGAGAAGGCCGCCTGGCCGTCAGAGGCGTTGGCGAGCTGCTGGAAGAACTTGTCGTGGTCACCCGCCTCGGCCTGCAGCGCGCGCTGCACCTCGCGCACGGTGCGGTGCGCTGGGGCGCACAGCGGGCATTCGTCCGCTTCAGCGATGCCGAAGCCGCCGCCTCCAGCGCCGCCGCCCAAACAGCGCGCGTGGTACGAGTGGCCGCACACGAAATGCGTCGCAGGCAAGTCGAGCGCGCCCTGGCAGGACGCGCAAGACGCGTTCTGAAAGATGCGCGCACGCCCGCGTAGCTCCGCCACCTCGGCGCGCATGGCGGTCGCCTCGTCGCGGTAGCGACGTGTGGCCGCAATGTCCTCCGCCGCCGCTGCCGACTGGCGCTCCAACAGGCCGCTCAGAAATGGGCGCACAGCGCCGAGAGTAATGAGCTTGTTTCCCGACAGCAGGCGCAGCGCCTCGAGCGGCGGCACCGCGCCGCTGGACTCCGCGCTGGCCAGCGCCTCCGCCGCAGCGTCCTCGCACGCTCCCGCACCTGGGCTGCCCAGGTACTGCAGAACGGCGCGCCACACTGCCGCCACGGCCGATTCCGTGGCCGACGCGGCCGACGCAGCACGCTTGGCGTAGTCAACCACCGCCTGCGGCCCGTGGTGGGGCGCTGGCGAGGCGATGATGACCGCCAGCGCCTCGGAGAACAATCCCATGCGCTCACACAGTAGTACCGAGCCCTCGACGAATCCATGCAGACGACAGAGCACCAACGCCGCCTCGGCATCGTACCGCGGCTTGCCACCGGGCGGCCAGCTTGAGCGAAGTAGGGTTGTCACCTTGGCGAGACGTTCCTCCGTCCTCCCGAGCCCGTCGTTTCTGCCCGTCCTACGCTCCGACTCCTTATCCGCCATTTCCTCCGCTGCGTCCTCATCGCCAGTACCGCCCAAGTAGAGCTCCAGCAAGGTGTTGTACACGGCAGGGGGTTGAGCAGGCTGATCCTCGCCGCCCTCGCCGGCGGAGGCCGCACTATTCACGACAAACTCGTAAAAGAACATGAGCGCGCGCGGCTGCTCGACGAAGAGGTGGGCAAACTCCTCCGGCGAGGCGCGCCCATCGCCTGAGCCCGTGCAGAGCGAGGCCAACGCGGCGGTGGCGGCCTCGGGCCGCGCGTCCACCAGGGCCTTGCCGTAGCGCTTCACGGCTCCCACTGCGTCCACGAGGTCGAGACGCGCGATGAAGGCAAGCGCCTCGTCGTAGTGCTCGAGGTCCTCGAGTAAGATGCGCAGCTGCCATTGGGCTTCTCCCGCAGACGCGGCGACCTGAAGCGCGTGCTCGTGATAGCCTGCGGTACTGAGCACGCCGATGGCCGTTTCGTGGTCGAAGCCAAACGGCGCACCCGGTGCGGTGGCACGGTCGACAAAGGCGCTCAGCTTCTCGGCGTCGCGCAGTTTCGTGTAGCAATTCAGCAGCAAAGTGGTGTGGTCAGGCGTGGCAAGCTCACCACCAACCTCGTGCAGGCGTTCGAGATAGGTCGTCAGAGCGTGGATGCGTTGCGCCTCGAGGTACTTTCTGATGACGTACGATGGCGCTAGGTGGCCGATGGTCTTCTCGTACTGCGTCATGGCGCCGTCGTAGTCGCGCCGGCCATAAAGGTAGTCACCATAGCGGCGATAGACCGTCGCGGTGGCGGCTGTGGGCTCCCCCACCTCGTCGAGCGTTAGCGGCACGGCGTGCGTATACTTGTGCCGCCGGCACAAACCCTCGATGCGCGATGCGACGTCCATCTCCTCCGAGGGTGCACGGGGCCTTGCGGGCGAGCCCGTAGGACCAGCGGCGCCGTCATGGGCATTGGCACTCCCCGCCACGATGCTCCGCGCGGGCGAGGCCGTCGCCGCCGGTGCCGGTGCCAGTCCTAGGTCGACGCCGACGAGGTTTCCCGCCGTCGGGGCGGCGGCCGTTGCGAGCGTCGAAAGAAGCGAGGCCACCGGTGTGGCGTATGCGCCGCTCAGCGGCGCGCCCGCGGAGTCGACGGCAATCTTCCCGCCCGTCACTGGCGTCCGCCTTGCCAGCGGCGACGTAAAGAGCTGCCTCGGGCACTGGCCGAACTCGCTGATCTGTGCCTCCATGCCCGTCCGCTCCACCGGATCAGACACGGCATCCAAGTTGACGCTGCCGTCGTACGTCAGCGGATGAAAGAGGTTGTCCGCCCGCATAGCTGCCTCGCCACGCTGCTTGTGGCCGAAGATGAGGTCAATCCACTCATGCAAGTGCGCGCTCACGTGCTCACTCTCGAGAGCCTCCCTATTTTTCGCGATGAAGTCCGAGGGTGAGTCTGCCCACGGCGGCAGCACGACGTCGCCCACGGCCTCACCATTCTGCCGACGGCCGAGCGGCAGCGCCGCCGAGTTGAGCAGAAATGCGCCCGGCGCCGCTGCTCCGACGGCCGCGGTCGCACCTGAGCCTGTCGAGGGTGCCGCGGCAGCGAAAAACTCGGGCACCAGCTCCTTCAGGTCGGCGGGATTGGACAGCACGGAGCGCCAGCTCTCCGCAACCGAGCAGAAGAGTCGGTCAGGCGCATCAAAGCGACCGTTCTGAAGGCGCAGCATGTGCGCCGGCGCGCTGCGAACCATCCAGTAGAGCACGTAGCCTGGCGTGCTGTAGTGAGTGCCGTACAAATACGGCGCCGTGCGCACGCCGGGCCCGCTGCCTCGCGGCATCTGTTCCATGCGACGGCGCAATGTCGCGAGCCGCTGCTGGTTGAGCGCGCCAACTGGCTTGCTCAGGTCGCGAAAAGTCGCTTTGTTTGTCGTGTCGAGTGTGGACGATTCGTAGTCAGCGACCACCCAGGGAAACACCGGCCACTGCGACAGGTCGTTCGTCGAGCGCCCCGCCACCAAGTTCAGGTAGCTCAGAAAGTCGAAGTTCGAGATGGCGCCAGCACGCCACGCAGCGACGGTCCGCGTGAGCCACTGGTCCCCGCCCGCTGGGTCAAAGACTGCCGCAGCGGCTCGCGAGCCAAGTGGCGAGTCCTTGGCAAGCGCTCCCGCGGCGGCACGCTCGGCGAGCGCTGCGAGCGCCGCGGCGGCGTCCCCAGCTGAGCGGAACTCGAACAGCGCGCTCGCTCCGAATGCCTCGCCAGGCGCCGCCGTCAGGAAGTACGCTTCGAGCGCGCGCGGCCGGTGGCAGACGCGGCGCGGCGCAACAGCGCCGACGGCCCCCAGTGGGCGGCAGCGCGCCGGAGATGACTCTGCGAGATTGTGCAGCGGCTGGAAGTACATGTTTTTGTCGGTGATCACCAGGATGCCGGGCTCGCGCACGAGCGGCGTCAACTGCGCAATCACCAGGACGCGATGGCGCGCAGGCACACATGCGCATCAGAGTCAGCATTGGCATGAGCGAGCGCCCGGGCGCTCGCAACGGCGCAACGTCTACACGCGCCGCACCCCGACGCGGCGCGGTTTGCGCACCTGCACCGCGCGGCTCTGCAGCAGGATCCGCTCTGAGAACGATCGCAGCTGCGACATGTCAAAGGTCGCGGCTTCCTCGACGGCATCGGCAACGGCCGCGACGTCGGCCTCGCGCTGCGCCGGCTCGTCCTGCGCCCAAGCGTCCACCAGCGCGCGCAGCTTGCCAAGGAGCTGCGCCGGTTGCGCGTACGCGAGCGCCACGCGGTAGCGGCTTGGTGAGGAGTCGGTTTCGTACGGCGAAGCGCGCCCCTTGCCCCCACCCGCGGAGATGCGGGTGGCTCGTCGCGCGGTGAACTCGATCGCGCCATCGGCCGCCTCTTGCAGGTCGCCCACGGCGCGCAGTGACACCTTGAGAACCGCCTGCGACGGCGCGGCCGCCTCGGGCTCGAAGAAGAGGTTGTGTGTGCCCAGGCGCACGCGCCCCTTGCAGCGCTGCGCTGCGGGCGCACCCGCGCCCGCACCCGCCCGCGTGACGTCGAGCTGCGCGATGAAGTCCGTCAGGTAGCGCTCACCCTCGTCGAGGCATAGGTAGGTGAAGCTGCGGCCCTGTGGGCGCGCAAGCGTCGACGACGCCATCGGCCCCGCCGGCGTGCCCACGTTCCCCCCACCCCCAACACCTTTCCCCCCACCACCCCCACCACCCACACCCGCACCACGCGGAACCGCCGCCGCCGGCCCCGCGCCCGACGAGGACAGGGCCACCAGCAGCAAGCCCCGCCCGGCGTTCGTCATGATGAGCTCGCAGTGCGACCAGGCCAAGGTGCGCCGCTCGGAGGCGCTCGGCGCGCTGCGCTTCCTGTCCAAGCCGGTGGCCGCCGCCGACCTGCAGAAGGTCTTCGCCCAGCTGGCGGCCGGCGGCATGGACACGCGCGCCGTCGCCGAGGCGGCCGCCGCGGCGGGCGTGGAGATGGTGCCCATCAAGCGCTGCCACTCGAGCGAGGACGTGACCGTGTCGCTGCCGCTCGCCGTGTCGCGGCTGGCGCCGACGAGCGCCATCGACGCGGCGGCGCCCACCGCCGGCCGCGGCGCGTTCCACGCCTTCACGCAGCCCAAACCCGTCGTCAGCGGCCCGCCGCCCATGGGTGCGCCGCAGGCGCTCACCGCGGAGCAGGTCGCGGCGCTCGTGTGCTACCACCAGCAGCAGAGCAAGCAACGGAATCACGCGCAGCCGCAGGCGCCGGTGGGGCACCTGCAGCAGCAGCAGCAGCGCGCCGGCGCGTGCTCCACGGGCACCGCCAGCGCGAGCACGGCGCCGAGCTCGGCGTGCGCCGGCCCGTTCATGGCGCGCATCAGCTGCAACCCGGTGCCCCAGAGCCAGCGGCGCGCGGTCGCGCTCGAGAAGTACAGGCAGAAGCGCAAGACGCGCTGCTGGGACAAGAAGGTGCGCTACGAGAGCAGGCAGCGCGTGGCGGTCAACCGCCCGCGCGTGACGGGCCGCTTCGCCAAGCGCAGCGGCTCGGACTCGGACACCACGGACGTCACGCCGGCCCCCGCCGAGGCCGCCGCCACCGCGGGGCCGGAGCCAGCAACGAAGGAGTAGGGACGCCCCGCCGCCCCTCCCGTGTACCATAGCAAACGACAGGCGCACGCGAGAGCCCGCCGCGGCCGCGCAGTGCCGCGAGCGAAGCCGCCCTCTTTTAACATACGTAGCACGAGATCAACGCAGTCGCCGCGGCCGCCCGCGGCCGGCGCCGCCGGGCGCGTTGCATGTCCGAGGGCGGGCTGAGTCCTGCTCTGCTTCATGGACTCTACTAGCGCGGCGGGGTGCTGCCTCGGGCGTGCGGTCTTGCGAGCGTGCGAACGTGCCCTTGCGAGTGCCCAGCGACTTGCTCGGGGCGGTCCCTCGCCCTCCCCTCCCCCGCGCCGCGCCGCGCCGCACCGCGTTGCCCAGCTCGCACTCCCTCGCCCGCTCCTCAAGCTCCCACTCCCGCTCGCGATGGTGTTCACGCTCAAGCTCAAGCTCGGCAAGCGCAAGGCGGGCGACGACGGCGCGCCGCCGGCCGCCGGGGCGGCGCCCGCGGCGTCGCGCGCCCGGCGGTGCCGTCGGTGGACGCGGCGCTGAGCGCGGCCGAGCAGCAGCGCCAGTTCTACATGCAGGCGAACCGCGACGCGGAGGAGCGGCAGCGGGCGGAGGCCGAGCGCCTCGCGCGCGAGCAGGAGGAGGTGCTGAGGCGGGCCGCTGCGGCGGCCGCCGAGCCGGAGGTCTCAGAGCAGACCTCGCAGAAAGCGAGGGGGCGGTCGGGGGGGCGCCGCGGACCTCGGGCGCGCCCCGCGCCCTCGCCGGCGCCGAGGGCGCCCGCTGCGCCCAAGCCGCAGCGCGACCGCGGCTTCAAGGCTGAGCGCGCCGCCGCCGTCATCGCGTCGCTCGCACGCAAGGACAAGTCGTCGGTGTTCCTCAAGGAGGTGCGCGCTGAGGACGTGCCGGGGTACTACGACGTCATCAAGGAGGCGATGAGCTTCGATACGATTCGTGCCAAGTTCAAGAAGGACGCCTACACGACGTGGCAGGAGGTGAAGGACGACGTGGATCTCATGTGCAACAACGCGATGTACTTCAACGCGCCCAGCACTTTCTACCACACCGCGGCGAAGACCATCTATGAGGCAGCGCAGAGCCAGTTCAAGAACTGTGCCGGCAGGGCGCTGCCTGTGCGCCGGGGCGCGTGCCTGTGGGCGGGGGATCACACGCCCGCGCCCAATCCGCTCGCGGCAGAGGTGGGGACGGGAGCGGCGGGGGTGACGGCCACTGGCGATGACAGTGTGACCGAGCCGCTCGATGCTGGGGCGACCGGCGGCGGCAGCGACCGGCCGCAGGCGGCAACGCCGGAGCCGTCCACGATGGGTCCGGCGATGTCACAAGACACAATGGCAGCTGATGCTCAGGGCGGCGGGGCGGCGGGCTCGGCAGCCATCGACGGCGAGGGCGGTGCCAGGCAGCAGAATGCCGACGGCGCCCCGAGTGCGGCTGCCGCAGCGACGGCCGTGCCGCTCGTGTTCCGCTCGAGCAAAGCTGGCACTGCCATCGATTTCCGCACAAGGCTCGACAAGCGAGAAAACCGGCGCCGCACGTACCCCAAGCCACCGAGTGTCTTGAGGACCAAGGCGCCCACCAACAAGGGGCCCGCCGCAGCCGAGCAGATGCGCGTGCACCAGGCGGAGAAGGCTGAGAAAGCGGCGCTCGAGCGCGCATTGTCCGGAGAACGCGTGGCTGCGCCCGACCCCGCGGCGCGCGCGGCGCTAGCGCGAGTCGAGGTGTACGAGCATTCGCTCATGCGCTTCGCGCGAGGGATGGGAAGCGTCGTGCAACGAGTAGCGGAGGAGATGAGGGCCCGCGTGGCAGGGGCGAAATGAGTATGGTAATGTGTGTAATTATGGATGCCTGAGCGCGTCAGATCATTCGTTCATGCGTACAGTGTCAGTCCCAGGAAGTTGCTGTGCACGCACTGTTGTAGTTGGGCTGTGCGTGCAAGAGGAGTCGATTCCAACATCATATGTGTATCATTGCGTCGGGTTGTTCTTCATTCGCATCGTGTCGTTCGTCGGTAGCAATGTGGCGGAGCGACATGATGATTTGTGCCGCCGTCCATCAGCACGCGCGCCAGTGGGCACTGCCACTCGAAATGGCGAGTAGGTGCTAGTGGCTCTACCGGCTCACATTCGCGAGCACTGCGAACACGATGGTGATGCGTGCGCAGCGGCAGCGGCATGTGCATTGCTGACATTTCCGGCTTGAGGCCGACCGCGTGATCCAGGCACGAGACAGCTGCCGTCAGGGTCACTGTCGCCGCGTTCTCCGGAGCATGCCGCGTGCTGCTCCCAAGGGTGGGCAATTCCAGAGGTGATCAGAGACTGCCCTCTTGCTCCTTTGCCTCCGCTGCCACCGGCAGCGGCAGCACCATCTCTATCGCCATTGGCGGGCGTGAGAGTTATTTCGAGCACACATTTGGCAAGGGCACTGATGTCGTGGACCTCGGCGCCTATCTCCTTGGCGAGCCATCCCGTGATGCTGAAACGCCGCGGGACGGGAGGGCGCAGGCGCACGATGACGAACGCAGCCGCGAGCACCGCTGCGGCATGCAGCTCGGTGTGCAGGGCCGCGAGCGTGGCAAACGAGGAGAGCTCGTCGTAGAGGGCATACACCTGCATGACACAGAAAAGAGCACAGTCGGGCAAAATAGATTGTACGTAAGTGTCAGATGAGGGATCGATGACGGACGGATGCGCACACACATCACGGCACGCACTTTGGCAAAACTTTGGCGCAGGCTATCACGCACGTACCAAAAGTTCTCCGAACTCTGCTATCTCGCCGAGGTCACAAGAGGCGACAGACATGGCGTCGCCGTCGGCGCCGAGCGCCGCAAGGAGGGCCTCCAGTCTCGAGCCGATGAGCGCGCACTCAGGGAGCCAGCAAGCTCCGCAGGCGCCACCCCCTCCACCGCCGACGCCGGCGACCGCCACAAGTGTCGCGAGCTCTGCCGCCCGCGCGTCGCTCGGGCAGAGGGGATACGTGCACGCTCCCTGCGTTGAAGTGTGCATGAGGCGCAGAATGTCGTTGCATCCCAGCGCACGAAACGCGCCCGGCTGGCCACGCTCGCCGTCACTGAAGACCATCTTGGACGCCAACTGGACGCACGCGCCCGCGGCCGCAAGTGCGGCCCGCGGCCGCGCCAACGGCGTCGACGCGCCAAATCCGCCATCGCCGCCGGGCACCGCGGAGGCGATGCGGTCCCTTCCAGCTGCTCCTTCAGCACCACTCGCCAATCGTGACTTGATCCTCATGCTGCGCCTCAAGGTACCGAAAGTATGCCACGACTCGAGGGGAGCGCTGTCAGGGCACACTGCTGCTGGCAGGTAGCCGACATCATCCTGGCCGTGCGGGGGGACGGGTGCCGCCAGGGCCTGCGTTGCCGCGGCGCGGGCGTACAGCTCTGCGAAGAGGTGCAGCGCGCGCCGCGTGACTGCCCGCGGCGCACCGCTCGCCGCGGCGCAGGCGACCACGAGGCGCACGCCCTCGCGTCGCGTGGCGTCATCCATGGCGCTTTTTCTTCTTTGCAGCGACAGGCGGGACAGGGGGCGCCACGCCGCCCGCCGCCGCACGCGACCAACCGGCGCCCCAACCCCCCACCCCCCCGCCCGCGCGGCGCGGCGCCTCTTCCAACCCCCCAACCGACCGCGACGCGACAATGGCGCCCGCGCGCGCGTGGGCTGGGGTGGCTTCGGAGGGGGCGCCGGCGGCGCGCGCTGTGGTGCGCGCGCGCGCCTGCTTTTTCTCGCGCGAGCGAGCGAGCCCCCCGCCAGAACACGGTTCGAAAGCGTGCCGCGCGCGCGGCTGCCGCCACACTGCGCGCGAGTGCTCGCTCGCTCGCTCGCTCGCTCGCTCGCTCGCTCGCTCGCTCGCTCGCTCGCTCGCGCGTGTGTACGTCGTTCGCGTGCGTGCGTGTCGTGCGTGTCGTGCGTGCTCGCTTGCGCGCTCGCGCGCGCGCGTGTGTGTGCGCGCGCGCGCGCGCGTGTGTACGTACGTGTGCGCTCGCTCGCGCGCGCGTGTGTGTGCGCGGCGGTAGTGGGTGTGTGGGTGGGTGTGGTGGTGGTGGTGGTGGTGGGACGGGACGATGAGCGCGCAGGAGGCGCTCTCCGCGGGCGCGCTCCTCGCGTCGGGCACGGTCAACACGCTGCTGAACGCGCGCGTGCTCGGGCTGGGCTGCTACGCGGCCGAGAGCCTGCTGCAGACGGCGGCCAAGCTGGCCGCGCAGAGCGCCGTCGTGGGGGTGCGCGCGCTGCGCTCCCGCGGCGCGGCGCGCGCGCGCTCGCAACGTCATCTGCCTCCGCCGCGCGAGCGGCGGCGGCGGCGGCGGCGGCGGCGCGTCATGGCGCACGCGCGCGCAACTCGTGGGCTCGGCGGTGTGCGACCTCGTTGGCTTCCTGCTGTATCAACAGGGGCTCGTGCGGTGCGGCCCGGCGCTCTATCAGGTGGCGTGCAGCGCGCAGGTGGTATTTGGCGTCGCCTTCTCGGCGGCGTTTGTCGGTGCCCGGTACTCGCTCGGGCAGCTGGTCGCAGTGGCGTGGGTCGTGGGGTCAATCGCAGCTAGGGGCGCGCTCGCGGCGAGAAAGGCGGGCGCTGCGGACGAGGGCGACGCTGGGGCAGTCACTTTCGGCATCCTCATGGTGCTGCTCGGCTGCGCGGTCTATTCGGCCGGGGCGGTGCTCGTAACGCGCATGAACAGGGACTGCGTGCGAGCCGGGGAGACGCCGCCCAGCGGGTCCGACGTGTCTGCGGCGAATGGCGTCGTAGGCCTTTGCTTCATTCTCGTGTACCTCGCGGCCTACACCGTGCCCCGCTGGACTGAGCTCGTGACCGACGTCCAGGCAGCGTCCGGCGTGACCCCATGGGAGGTGCTGAGCACCCACGCCATCTACCTGGCGTGCTACGTCGTGCACAACGCGGTGAGTGCGCGCGCGACCGCGCGCACGCACGCGATTGTGCGTGCGCGCACGTGTGCGCCTGCGTGTGTGCGTCCTCCTGACTCGCACACCCGCCCTGTGCCGGCGATTGCACGTGCGTGCAGAACTATTGGAACTGCGTCGCGAGCGCCGGCGTCACGACCGCACAGTGCGCGAACGCCGTCCGCACTGTTTCCGTCGCCCTCGTCTCCGCCGCGGTCATGTGCCGCGGCGACACGCCTGCGGAGTGCCTGGACGCCGGATCGATGGCGTGCGCTCTGGCGACAGCAGGTGGCGGCGCGATGTACGCGCTCGCGACCTCCCGCGCGAGCGCGACCAAGGCCACGCTCGTCGCGAAGAAGGAAAAGTAGCAGGGCACGCCCCAGCCACCAGCAGAACGCGTGAAATCAAGAGACGCAACGGCCCAACGCACATACGCGCACGCAAGCGCGCGCACGCGCACGCGCACGCGCGTGCCCACGTGCATATCTCGCAATGATAATACAGGCATGATACACACTCTGCGCGCGAGGGCGCCGGCATTCTCAACGGCCGCCCACGCCCGCCGCGCTGACGGCGGCCATGGCAGCGATGACACCGAGGTCTGTGCGCGCGCGGAGTGCTCGGAGGGCGCTCGGATCGACTGTGGCGGGTGCGTCGAGCGTTGCCGCTGTCGCCACGGCCTCCTCGTCGGCGGCAGCCTCGTCGGCGGCACGCATGGCCGCGGCGCGCAGCGAGAGGATGGCGGAGCGCACGTCGCGCCCGTCCTCGCCTTGGGAAGTGGCTGGCTGGCGCTGCTCTTTGTCGGCGTCTGTCGTTGCTGCCATTTGTTGTTGTTGCGCTGCACCGTTTGGCACGCGGTCTGGCGAGCCCGGAGAGCGGCAGCGCTTGCGCGAGATAGCAGCCGCATCGATGTCGCCCACGTGCTGGAGTACGCGCGCCGCACCTGGGCTGTACGCCGCAGCGCCCCACCGGGCGCGAGCCCGCTCGGCCGCCCCCCGCCAGCCAATTGCGGCGATAGGATCTGCGCACGCACCCTGGGGAGCGCTGTCCGCGGCGCAGATGTACACCTCGTACCTGTACGCGCCCTCGCCCAGCTCGTCGCCCGCCGCGCGCTCCGCAGCCACCTCGGCTCGCCAATCGTCGATGACGGCGTGCAGATCCGCTTTGGCGTGGGGCGCAAGGTCGTGGACGACGTTTCCTGACGCAGAGACGAGGTCGATCTCTTCCCCGTCGAGGTCCGAGGCGGGCGCAAGCATCAGCAAGCGCACGTCACGTAGCGCGCGGGCTGCGGCGACGACCCGGGCGCGTACGACAATCCTCCCGTCGGCGCCGCGGGTGGCGATGACGTCGGCGCGGACGCGGTGCTCCTCCGTCAGCTGCTGTCGTGCGACGTCGTCTCCGCTCGCGCTGTCCTTGCTCGCCTCGCCTGACTGCGGCGAGCCCCCTTTTTCAGCATCTGCACCGACATGTTCGCCGCTTCGCTCACCGTCGCACATGGACGCGAGCAACGACGCGGCGTCGGCAAGCATGGCCTTCTTCGCCGCCGCCTGCTTCTCGCCCTCCCAGAGCTCCCGCGTGAGCTCCTCCCTTCGCTCTTCGAGCGCAGCGGAAAAGAGGGCCTCGCCGGCCGCGGCACGCGCGGCGGCAGCGCTAACCCCGGTGCCGCCCACGCCGACACTGGCGCCGCCGGGCTGCGGGCCACGCGCGCCAGTCAGGTCGACGAGCGTGACCGCCGGCAGAGCCTCGTCCTGGGAGCGCGCCTCGCCCTTCGCACCCCTGAGCACAAGCAATTGCTGCGTGCCGTCACCCGCGGGCGCCCTGAAGTCGCCTGGGAGCAGGGCCGCCACGCGTTCGCCGAGCGCCATCAGCGGCACCAGCGCCTCCGCGCAGTAGAGCGTCGCCGTCGAGTGCATGTCGTCGTGCGCGGCGGCGACCACACGCGCCCTGCCGCCCAGCAGCGCCGCCGCGAGCGAAGCGGGGCGCGGCACTGACCCCGGTCGCGCGCGTGCGAGCTCGCGTCCAGCGCCGTAGCGCGTGACAGCATTGCCCTCGCCGTCCGCGATGACCACTTCCATCGTGTCCGCGCCGGGACCCGCCCCTGCGCGCGGCGGCAGGACGCACGCCACGGCGCCCTCTGCGGTAGCGGCAGCTGCGAGGCCGTCGCCGCCGACTGCGAGCGCGGCGCGCCGCCAGCACGCATCATCACCGCCCTCGTTGAGGACGACCGCAGCGATCGGAACGGCGAGCGCTCCTGGCGTAGCGCCGGCGCTGCGAGCGCGCGTGGCTACGAGCGCCACGGGCGGGGCACCTGTGCACCCGCCGCCCGCGCAGAGCACGCGCGCGCCGCGCCCAAGCTGCACTACGAACGACTGCCAGCGACCGCGCGCGCCGCGCGCGATGACCAGGAGGGACACGGACGCGTCCGCATCCGTCTCGCCCGCCTCGTCCCCTTTCGCCTCGTGACCGCCCTCGAACACGACGGCGGCCGCTGGCCCATCGAGCACGAACGCCCTCACCGCACGCGCCCCTGGCGGGGCTGCGGCGATCGCGACTGACTCCCAGCGCACGCCGCCGCATCGCGCGTCGTCGGAGCGCGCTTCGGCGCGCACGGCGCCCAGGACGAGCTCTCCGGTGCGCTTGTCGAGCGCAACGCCGTACGGCGCCTCCACCCAGCTCTGGCCGTCCTCGACGACGGCCGCCGCGAGCAGCGACAAACTCTCCGGGCACACGCGCGCTCCGTACTCGGGGCGGCCGCCGCTCACCTCAACCAGCGACTCCGACGCCTCACTCACGCACGCCGCCACGCCCGTCCGCGCGTCCACGACGCGCGCTCCGCCGGCGTGCACGAAGCGCGCCATGCGCTCGCTCGCAACGGCGGCGTGCGTGAGTGAGGCGTCGGAGTCGCTGGTTGAGGTGAGCGGCGGCCGCCCCGAGTACGGAGCGCGCGTGTGCCCGGAGAGTTTGTCGCTGCTCGCGGCGGCCGTCGTCGAGGACGGCCAGAGCTGGGTGGAGGCGCCGTACGGCGTTGCGCTCGACAAGCGCACCGGAGAGCTCGTCCTGGGCGCCGTGCGCGCCGAAGCGCGCTCCGACGACGCGCGATGCGGCGGCGTGCGCTGGGAGTCAGTCGCGATCGCCGCAGCCCCGCCAGGGGCGCGTGCGGTGAGGGCGTTCGTGCTCGATGGGCCAGCGGCCGCCGTCGTGTTCGAGGGCGGTCACGAGGCGAAAGGGGACGAGGCGGGCGAGACGGATGCGGACGCGTCCGTGTCCCTCCTGGTCATCGCGCGCGGCGCGCGCGGTCGCTGGCAGTCGTTCGTAGTGCAGCTTGGGCGCGGCGCGCGCGTGCTCTGCGCGGGCGGCGGGTGCACAGGTGCCCCGCCCGTGGCGCTCGTAGCCACGCGCGCTCGCAGCGCCGGCGCTACGCCAGGAGCGCTCGCCGTTCCGATCGCTGCGGTCGTCCTCAACGAGGGCGGTGATGATGCGTGCTGGCGGCGCGCCGCGCTCGCAGTCGGCGGCGACGGCCTCGCAGCTGCCGCTACCGCAGAGGGCGCCGTGGCGTGCGTCCTGCCGCCGCGCGCAGGGGCGGGTCCCGGCGCGGACACGATGGAAGTGGTCATCGCGGACGGCGAGGGCAATGCTGTCACGCGCTACGGCGCTGGACGCGAGCTCGCACGCGCGCGACCGGGGTCAGTGCCGCGCCCCGCTTCGCTCGCGGCGGCGCTGCTGGGCGGCAGGGCGCGTGTGGTCGCCGCCGCGCACGACGACATGCACTCGACGGCGACGCTCTACTGCGCGGAGGCGCTGGTGCCGCTGATGGCGCTCGGCGAACGCGTGGCGGCCCTGCTCCCAGGCGACTTCAGGGCGCCCGCGGGTGACGGCACGCAGCAATTGCTTGTGCTCAGGGGTGCGAAGGGCGAGGCGCGCTCCCAGGACGAGGCTCTGCCGGCGGTCACGCTCGTCGACCTGACTGGCGCGCGTGGCCCGCAGCCCGGCGGCGCCAGTGTCGGCGTGGGCGGCACCGGGGTTAGCGCTGCCGCCGCGCGTGCCGCGGCCGGCGAGGCCCTCTTTTCCGCTGCGCTCGAAGAGCGAAGGGAGGAGCTCACGCGGGAGCTCTGGGAGGGCGAGAAGCAGGCGGCGGCGAAGAAGGCCATGCTTGCCGACGCCGCGTCGTTGCTCGCGTCCATGTGCGACGGTGAGCGAAGCGGCGAACATGTCGGTGCAGATGCTGAAAAAGGGGGCTCGCCGCAGTCAGGCGAGGCGAGCAAGGACAGCGCGAGCGGAGACGACGTCGCACGACAGCAGCTGACGGAGGAGCACCGCGTCCGCGCCGACGTCATCGCCACCCGCGGCGCCGACGGGAGGATTGTCGTACGCGCCCGGGTCGTCGCCGCAGCCCGCGCGCTACGTGACGTGCGCTTGCTGATGCTTGCGCCCGCCTCGGACCTCGACGGGGAAGAGATCGACCTCGTCTCTGCGTCAGGAAACGTCGTCCACGACCTTGCGCCCCACGCCAAAGCGGATCTGCACGCCGTCATCGACGATTGGCGAGCCGAGGTGGCTGCGGAGCGCGCGGCGGGCGACGAGCTGGGCGAGGGCGCGTACAGGTACGAGGTGTACATCTGCGCCGCGGACAGCGCTCCCCAGGGTGCGTGCGCAGATCCTATCGCCGCAATTGGCTGGCGGGGGGCGGCCGAGCGGGCTCGCGCCCGGTGGGGCGCTGCGGCGTACAGCCCAGGTGCGGCGCGCGTACTCCAGCACGTGGGCGACATCGATGCGGCTGCTATCTCGCGCAAGCGCTGCCGCTCTCCGGGCTCGCCAGACCGCGTGCCAAACGGTGCAGCGCAACAACAACAAATGGCAGCAACGACAGACGCCGACAAAGAGCAGCGCCAGCCAGCCACTTCCCAAGGCGAGGACGGGCGCGACGTGCGCTCCGCCATCCTCTCGCTGCGCGCCGCGGCCATGCGTGCCGCCGACGAGGCTGCCGCCGACGAGGAGGCCGTGGCGACAGCGGCAACGCTCGACGCACCCGCCACAGTCGATCCGAGCGCCCTCCGAGCACTCCGCGCGCGCACAGACCTCGGTGTCATCGCTGCCATGGCCGCCGTCAGCGCGGCGGGCGTGGGCGGCCGTTGAGAATGCCGGCGCCCTCGCGCGCAGAGTGTGTATCATGCCTGTATTATCATTGCGAGATATGCACGTGGGCACGCGCGTGCGCGTGCGCGTGCGCGCGCTTGCGTGCGCGTATGTGCGTTGGGCCGTTGCGTCTCTTGATTTCACGCGTTCTGCTGGTGGCTGGGGCGTGCCCTGCTACTTTTCCTTCTTCGCGACGAGCGTGGCCTTGGTCGCGCTCGCGCGGGAGGTCGCGAGCGCGTACATCGCGCCGCCACCTGCTGTCGCCAGAGCGCACGCCATCGATCCGGCGTCCAGGCACTCCGCAGGCGTGTCGCCGCGGCACATGACCGCGGCGGAGACGAGGGCGACGGAAACAGTGCGGACGGNGCGAGCGGCTCTTGGCGGCGGGCAGAGCGCCCGCGGGGCGGCGAGCGACGCGACGACGACCGCGGTGGACGAAATCGCGCGCGCGATGACGATCGGCGCGTGCCCGACGGAGACAGGCGCGAGCGGGGTGGCGGCGGGGGGCGCGGCGCGGAGCTGCGCAGCAGGCCCGGGCTAGGGGCGAAGCCCCTGTCCGAGGAGGAGCAGTGGGAGCGCGACCAGCAGCCGCGTCCACGCAGTGGCGGCGTGGCAGCAAACGCATTCGCGAGCGATGGGTCGTTCATGGCGCGCTTCACCGCGGCGGCGGGGGGTGGCGGCAAGGATCAGGGCGCTGCGGCAGGGGAGAACGCGAAGGCCTCCGCCGCCTTGCCAGCCACTGCACCAGGGGAGGAAGCACGCAGCGCCCTGGCGGCGCTCGCTGCCCTCGCACCGGGCGGGGCGGGAGTGGGCTCGGCCGGGACCGTGCCAGGCCCGACCCCGGCCGCCAAGGCGACAGAGCGAACGGCCCCTGTCCCCGCCCCTGCGCCCGCCCCTGCGCCCGCTCCCGTGCCCGTGCCCTCGCCCGCGCCCAGTGCCACTCCCGCGTCTGCTCCGGCCGCGAGTGGCAACGCGTCCGTCGCCGCCATGCTGCGCGCCAAGCTCGGTGGCAGGCCGATGGCCAAACCGGCGGCGCCTGCACAGCTCCCCGCGGCGCCGGCGCAGCCGAAGGTCACGCCTGTGGCGGCACCCGCGGCTGTCGCCCCGGGCCCGCAGGAGCGACAACCCAAGCAGCTCCCCGTCATCGACAACAGCGGCCGCATGGCCGACTACTCGGGCGCCGCGCAGGGGGGCGTGAACGCCGCCACAGGCCGCGCGCAGCCTAAGCGCGTAGAACGCTACGGCGAGGACGGACACAAAGCGCGATACTTTGCCTCGGATGACGCCGAGGGCAAGGATCTGGCCACACTGCGGGCGGCTGAGCACAAACGCCGCGCTGGAGATCTCGACGAGAACATGGCGCGCAACATCGTCCGCGGACACCAGCGCTACAAGGGGCCGACGTCCGCCGACGACGAGTACGACTACGACATGGGCGTGGAGGCAGGCGACCCGCGCACGTCCAAGCGCGCGCGCCGCGACGGCAACTTTGCTGCATCAGCCGCGCGCGCGCGCGGCATTGCCGACGCACGTTCGCTGGAACGCGCGGCGGCGAGCGACTGGCTGCGCGCGACGCCGCATCTGGTGCTCGCCGCGAGCGAGCGCGCGTACCTCATGCTTGCGCCGGCGACCGACCGCGTTGTGGAGAACCACTGCTACGTAGTGCCGATGGAGCACTCCGGCGCGACGCGCTCTCTGGACGACGGCACGTGGGAAGACATGCGAAACTTCAAGAAATGCCTCATGCGTATGTGGGGCGAGCGTGGCAGGCAGGTGGTCTTCTTGGAGACTGCGATGAAACTCGACAAGAAGGGCGCGCCGCCGAGGTGCTACGTGGAGTGTGTGCCTGTCTCCGCGGAGGCGTTTAGCCTCGCACCAATGCATTTCAAGCGTGCCATCGACGAGGCGGAGGACGAGTGGTCGACACATGCCGCCAAGCGCCTCATTGATACGAGCGGCAGGGGGCTGCGCGCGAGCGTGCCGGTGGGTTTCGCGTACTTCCACGTCGAGTTCGGCCTGCGGCAAGGCTACGCGCACGTGATCGATGACGAGCTGCGCTGGAAGAGGTCGTTCGGCCGCGACGTGCTCAAGGGTGCGATGGGCATCGAGGACAGGGGCGGGCGCAGGCCGAAGCCGAATCCTGCGCTCGACGCCCAAGCCGCCGCCAAACTCAAAGCGGTCTACGCCAAGTACGACTGGGTGCCGCAGCTGGCCGACGCCGCGAGGGCACGGGCGGGCGGCGCTCAGGCAGGTGGCAGCGGTGGTCCCTAGCAAAGTAGCGAGGGCCAGCAGCGGGGCCGTGCGCAGCGGTGTAAGAATGCGCATGTACAGTACCATACGAGGGCGCGCAATCCGCGCGGCCCACGCGCGCACGTGCACCCTCTACGCCCTACAAATTGTTGTGTGGTTGCTCAAGTGTGTTTGTTGTGTAGTCGGTCGTGCCAGGGGAGCTCTGGCCGGGCGTCCGGCTAGGCGACGCACTCGGCGATGGCCACCGAGAGCGAGTCCATTGCGTCCACGAGTGGCACCCCGCACGCGTCGCGCGGGCAGTAAGTGCCAATGTCGGTGCAGCCCAGCACGATCGCCTGGGCGCCTGCCGCCTCGAGCTCGCGCGCGGCGGCAGCGAGCACCTCGACCGCCTTGGTGCCGTCGGCAAGCACGCCCGTCTTTCCGGTGCCCACGCTCTCCACCGCCTCTTGGATGCGCGCCTGCGTGGTCTCCGTGGGGATGACCATCTCCTTCCCCCACAGCTCCATCTTGACTGTCAGCGTGGTCGCGAGGAGGCCGAGCGGCTTGCGGCCGTCGCTCTCGCATTTCTCGATGGTCTTGTTGACCATGTGGATGGTCTCCAGCTCGGGCACGTCCTCGCTCAGCTTGTCGAACCATTGGTGTGCGGTGCAGCACGGAAAGCAGACGTGCGTGCACCCATGCTCGTCGCGGAGGGCCTTCGTCCCGCGTAGCATGCTCACGTAGCACCCCTCGGGGTCGACGGAGCAGCGCGGCATCTCAAGGTCCGCCCACATCACCACGCGATCGGGGTCGGCGGCGTTGCCACCCAGCTTCGGGGCGCGCGCATCGTGCGCGAGTGCACCAGGGAGCCAGGGTGCGAGCGCGCCGCGGGAGCCCGCCGGGAGGGCAGGTAGCGTCAGCGCTTGGACGTGGGACGCGAGGGGTGGGGTGGGGGGTGGGTGGGGGGGACTCCTCAGGGAGAGGGGGCGGGTCGACCAATGCGCGCGCGCGATGCAGATGCGCCACGGGAAGGGGATGCGTGCGTGGCGTCGTGGCTAACGCACCGCGGCAAGCCTCGCCATGAAGTCATCGTTGGTCACTGGGAACGCCCCGCCGAGCACGCCGACCTTGGGCACGCCCGCGCCCGCGCCCGCCGCCGTCGCCTCCGCCCCGCGCGGCAGGCAGCGCGCCG
>RQSC01000028.1:845758-857924 GCA_013416795.1 Prasinococcaceae sp. CCMP 1430
CGCCGTCGTCGCCGCCGCCGCCGCCGCCGCCGCCGTGCCACCCCCTGGCCGCGCCGTTTGCCGCGGAGCCCCCGGCGCCGCCCTCGTCCTCGGCCTCCGTCTCGGCGTCGGCCAGCTTGGCGAGCTTCTCAGTGCTGGTGACGCTCGCTTTGAAGACGCCCACGTTGAGCTCGCGCAGCGCCGCTGTGACGTCCCACATGATGCGCGGCCTCCCGCGGCCGTCCTCGTCGACCTGCGAGGTGACCAGCAGGCGCGCGTAGTCGGCCTCGGAGGGCAGCACCATCTCGATGCGCACGGGCTCCTCCATCGCGCGGCTGAAGCGCCGCCGCAGCTCGCGCTGCAGCTGGTCGTCGGTGAGCCGCGTGCCGTCGGGGCACTGCACGAACAGGTCGGTGTAGCACATGTCGTCCCGCGTGATGATCTTGCCGAACGACACCTGCAAGTTGCACGACTTGATGGTGCGCAGCTGGTCGTACAGCAGGCCCTTGCGGTCCTTGGTGATGACCTGGACCATGGTGTGCGCGCGCGACGTCGTGTTGTCGAAGCTCACGCGCAGGCCGATGTCGGGGCGCTGCGCGTGGCTCGCGCGCGTGCGCACGACGGTGCGCTCCTTGGCGCCATCGATGGCGCCGGCGCCCACGAGGTTGGTCGTGCTGCCGTAGGAGCTCCAGCCGGTGAGGCTGTCGGAGCTCGACTGCCGGCGGTGGTGCGCGCCGCGGGCGGCGTACAGCTGCGCCTTCTCCTCGAACGAGCTCGACAGCGCCTCGCGCTGCTGCGCGTCCGACGCGCCCGCGGCGGCGCCCGGCACGTCGACGCCCGCCGCCACCGACGCCTGCCGCCCGGCCGCGGCCGGCGACATCATGAACGAGCCCAGCAGGCCGCCCGCCTGCACCTCGGCGATGCGCCGCAGCCGCTGCACCTCCTCGGCGACCAGCCAGCCGGGCGCCTCCGACACGGCCACCTGCACGCGCGAGTCGCCCAGCGCCTCCACGATGCGCGCGCTCACCTCGTGGACGCGCGCCGCGTCGGGCATCTCGTCGCGGATGTCGCTGATCATGAAGAAGTCCACCGCGTGGTTGGAGGGCGAGGTGGTCACGTGCGTCGAGTGGATGTTGAGCTCGCTCTCCCACAGCGCGTGCGTCGTGTCGTGCAGCATGCCCACGCGGTCGGGCGCGCACACCTGCAGCATGAAGAACTGGCGGTCCTCCGGCCCGCCGCCGCCGCCAGCGCGCGCCCCGTCGGCGCCGGTCGCCCCCGGCCCGCCGTCGGCGCCGACGTCGCCCTCCTCGGGCAGCAGCTGCGGCGTGCTCTGGGGGCACTCCTCCTCGATGCGCTTCTTGAGCGTCGTCCAGAAGGGCGACGCCTCGTCGTGGCGCTCCTTCTCCAGGGTCACGTGGAACACGACGAAGCACCAGCTGCCGTCCGTCGAGAAGTCGCCCTTGATGACGTTGAGCCCGTAGCTGAACATGATGCGCGAGAGCGCGAAGCCCAGCCCGCGGCGGTCGGGGCAGCTCACCTCCACCTCCGTGGTGTCCTTGCCGGGCTTCACCTTGACCACGTCGCTGGACACGCCCACGCTGTAGCCGTACGCCTCGTCCTCGGCGATCGGCTGGTTGGCGTACGCGCCGCCGTACGCGCCGCCGTACGCGCCGTACGCGCCCCCGCCGCCGCCGTACGGCGAGCCGCCCATCATGCCGCCCCCCATCCCCGGCACCACCTCCGAGTGCCGGCGCATGAGCGCCTTGGCCTCGCGCGCGAGCCCCTCGCGCCGCCGCTGCTCGGCGTGCTGCTGNCAGGCGCGCGCGCCGCCGCCATGCTGGAGCGCGACTTGGCCTGCCTGCCCGAGGTCGCGGAGTGGAGTGGCGCCCCGGTGCCCGCCTTCGATGGCAACGGCAATGCCGGTGCCCATGCCGACGCCGGGGTGGACGCACCCGCCTTTGACCTTGAGGTCGACGTCGACGTCGACGGCTACGCAAATGACGACGCTAAGCGCGCGCGCGAGCTCGTGGCAGGCGCTGCCGTCGCCACTGCCGTCGCCACAGCCGCTCAGCCGTCACTGAACGGAGGAGGGGGGGCGTCTCCAGCCAACGAAGACTGTGCGCCCGATCAAACGCTGGAGCGGCAAAGGCGCACGTCATCACGTGTTCCACCGTCCGCTGCGGCCGCGCCACCAGCGCAAAAGGAGGAAGGCACGGGTCCGCGAGGCGATGATGGCGGCCCGAAGAAGAGAAGGCGCGAGTGCACGCTCGCCGAGGGCATTCGTCGTCTGTTTGGCCCGCGCGGGGAGCCCACCCCAGAGGCGACGGCTCGCCTCAAGCCGCATCGCGCGTTTGCCAACCTCAGGAACAAACGCGCGCGCGCGCCCGTGCCGAGCGCGCTGAGCGAGGGTTGCAGCGGGCCCCGCTGGCGCGCGCTGGCCGCCCGCGGTATGGCGGCGCGCATCGACGACGCCGATGTGCCATGCATCGACCCGTGCACCGACGGCGCCGCCGAGGTGGCCGCCGAGCGAATGGCCATCGCCCTGTGCAAGCAGGAGCACAGGGCGTCGCGCGTCAAGGTGTGCGCGGCGGTCTCTGCGGGCGCCGATGAGCTCAAGCGCGCCATCCGGCAGCTCCGTGGTGAGGTCGAGCCGCCCGAGCGGCGCCCGCGCGCCGCTGCGTGATTGGGCGCGAGTAATATGGCCACAAAACAGCGCCCCCCCCCGCCCTCCGCGCCGACGCAAGCGCTACGCGCCGTCGCAGGGCCCTGTCCGGTCGAATTTCGTTTGTTACACATGGAGAGGCGACGGATGCTCTCGTCGTCTTCTTCCGATGGCCACCACTCAGTCCTCGTTTAGCTTTCCGGCGATGGGCGCCTCCTCGCCCGCCTTCTTCGCCGCCTTGTTGAGCACCTTGCCAACGGAGCGCGAGATGTACTTGAGCTCGTGCTTGCCCTGGCGCAGCGTGCCCATGACGCCCGGCTGTGCGGACTGCTCCTCGGGGGTCTTGGCCATGAGCGGCGCACCCTCCCTGTACACCATGAGCTCCACGTCGCCGTCATCATCGCCGTCGATGATGCGGAAGGCTTGCTCGCTGAGCGCCTCACCGCGATAGCCGCCGCCTGAGCCGCCGGGCCCATCCACAGGGCCCGCGCTGGCGAATGCCGCGTCGCGCGTCCTCATCAGCCGCCGCGCGCGACTGGTTTGAATGCACGCCGCGCAGCCCGCCAGGCTCTGCAGTACGCTCATGGCCACCAGGATGAAGCACGCGGCACCCAGCTTGTTGAGGTTGTCCTCGGTGATGGCAACCACGTTCTCCATCGACATGGCGCCGTACCGCTCCCGCACGTCATCCCAGCTCTTGCGCACGTACGACGCCGCCTGATCGCCTCGCGCAAAGCACACGATGCCAATGAAGAAGAGGATCACCGTGAAGAGAGTTACCAGCGCCGTGTGCACCACCAACAGGCCCATGGAATGGCGTCGCACGCCAAGCAGCCCCAGTGCGCTCGTGGTGGTCACAGCCACCGAGAAGAAAGCCGCGGCGACCACCACGCCCTCGTTGCCGCCGAGGCCTCCGGCGGCAGTGCCCACAGCCAGCAGGAAGAGGCCGGCGCCCCACACGAAGCCCGCGTAGCACGACGTTGTGAGCGTCTTTGTGACAGTCATCACGTGGCCCATGATTGAGCGCGCGGCCAGCAGGCTTGCCACGCTCGACAGCGCGGCGAAGATGCACAGGACGCCGCCAGCGGTCACGCGCTGGTGGATGGTCGCGATCATCTTCGCGGCCTGCTTGTGCTGCGCGGCAGTGTCGGCACTGGCATCTACCGAGCTGAGTTGGTAGTAGTAGCCGTAGACGGCCTCCTCGGCCGAGTCGCGGTACAGCAGGCACAGCGTTGCCCCCCACATGAAGACGGCCGCGCCAACGTACTGCATCGTGAAATACGCGAAGAGCAGGTTGGAACCCACGCTCACCTTTGCGCAGCATACGCCTATCAGGCCGGTGCCGCTCGTGATCACGACCGCCACGCCCACGATCATCATGAAAGAGTATGGATCGTTGAAGAGCGACACGCCCCAAGGTTCGGCGTTGACGTCGTAGTTCGGGTACGACAGCGCGTGCGTGCCCAAGCGCGATCCGACGGGGTGCACGTCGCTGTTGGCGCACTTGCACATGGGATACACGCCCGCACGCAGCGCGTCGCACGCCGCGGCACACACCGTGTCCGCGCCCACGCGCTCGAGGTAGTCCGGGTGCTCCTTGAGCGGTGGCGACGCAGCCACTGCCGCCGCGCACGCCTCGCCTGCCGGGAAGCTCGAGATCCAACCTTTGAGATTTCCCGCCGCGCCATCGCCCCCGTCGCTGGCGTCAGCGAGCAGCGCGCGCGCGGCGGCGCCCACCTCGCCGCCTCCGCGCGATGCAAAGCTCGCCGCGCCGTCGATGGCCCAACGCGCGACAGGCGCGACCTCCGCACGGGCGGGGCGCGAGCGCACGGTGAGGGAAAGCGCGCGGCGCGTGGGCTTGATCCCCGCTTCCGCGTCGCCCTCGCCTTCCTCCGCTCCGGGCTCGCACAGGCCGCAGGTGAGCGGGCACACCTGCAGCGCGTTGTCGTCGCTGCAGTACTTGTGGTTGGAGTTGCCGCCGGCCACCTTGGCGTAGCTCGAGCAGTTGCCAAAGGCCGAGCGGAACTGTGCGTCGTCCTTGCACGTGACCTGTGCGCCAGCCGGGCCGTAGCCCGGCTCGCACAGCCCACACGCCACAGGGCACCACTCGGTCGCGCCGTCGGCATCACACTTGCCGTCGCGACTGCCGCCGCTCGCGTACTCCTCGCACATGTGCCCGTCGTCGTGACGCCAGTTGTCGTTGTCGCGGCAGCACACGCCGCACGCCACCGGGCAGTGCTGCGAGGCGCCGTGCGCCGCGCAGTTGTCCTCGTTCGCCCCGCCCAGGCGGTAGCTCGTGCAGCCGCCGTGACCCCCGTCCCACGTGGGATCGTCCTTGCAGCACATCCCACACGCCACGGGGCAGTGCTCTTCGACGCCGTCGAAGTGGCAGTAGCCGAAGTTGGCCCCGCCAGGCAGGTAGGTTGAGCAGTTGCCCTGCGCGCTCTCATAGGTCGGGTCGTCGGCGCAGCAACGGCCGCACGCCACCGGGCACTTGTCCCACGCGCCGTCCTCCACGCACGACCCGCTCAGCGTGTGCGCGATCAACGGGTAGTAATCGCTGCATCGGGCGTTGAAGGTGGATACGAAGGTGGGGTCGTCGCTGCACAGCGCGCCGTCGGCGCGCTCGGACAGGGGACCCGCAGCGGGCGTGCCCACGGGCGGCGGTGGGCTGGGCGGCGGGCTGGGCGGCGGCGGCGGCGGCGGCGGGCTCGGCGGCGGGCTCGGCGGTGCCGGAGGCGGTGCGCCCTCGCCATCCGGACCGCCCTTCAGGTACGAGCCCGCGGGCGCCCCCAGGTACACCGTGTAGCACAGCCGCTCCGACCAGTCCTCCACACTCTCGCCGTCCACTTGGTGGCGCAGGAGGCTGCTCGACCACACGAACTGCGTCAGGTTCGCGAGGCACGCGAAGTTCACCAGCCTTTGCGCCGGGAGCGCGAGCGCGGGTGTCAGCGCGAGCGCGCGCTCTCGCTCTGTCGCGCGCACCAGCCTGCGGCACGCACCGACATCCCCGCCGTACGCCCACCAGTGCAGCGGCGTCACCCGCAGCGTGTCGCCGGCGTGCGCGCGCGCGTTCGGGTCCGCCCCCGCACCGAGCAGGAGGCGCACGACGTCCACGCTGCCACCGATGGCCGCGGTGTGAAGCGCGGTCTCGCCGTGCTCGTTCGTGGCTCGCGGGTCGGCCCCACCTTCCAACAGCTCGCGCACGCGCTCCGCATCCCCCTCGCCGGCCGCGAACAGCAGCGGCACGCCCTCGCCCGCATCAGCCTCGGCGCCCGCGCCCTCGCGGAGCGCGTTCACGATGCACGCCAGCGCAAGCACCGCCGACAGCGTGCCGCGCGGCGCGCTCCGGGCTCGCCGCGCGCCCCGCATGCCGCAACCGGAGCTGCGAGCGCCGGAGCAGACGGCGAGCGCGGCCGGGGACGAGGACGTAAGCTCGCGCGCACGCACGCACACGCGCACAAACGGGGCGCAGGCGCACGCGCACGCGGGGGCGCGCCAGTGTCCTCTTCCCACACGCCCCGGCTCGGGAGCGGGCGGCTACCGCCCCAACCCCACCCCACCCTGCCGAGCGCGTGCGCTGTGGCGGCGGCGCGCTCGCGGCCGAGCCGCTGGTACATAAACCCTAATTCCTTTCAACACAAAACCCAAAACCCAAAAGCGCGGGCGCCGCCGTGCGCTCGGGGAACCGCGCGCGAGCCTGTGCGCGCGCGTGTGCGCGCGCGCGCGCGCGCATGGCGCGTGTGTGTGTGCGTGCGTGTGTGTTGTCTATGCGCGTGAGTGGTGTGTGTGCGCGCGCGCGTGTGTGTGTGTGTGCATGTGCGTCACAGCGCGCGCGGGGAACCCCCCCCTTCCCTTTCTCCGGCGGTCCAACCCGGCGGCAGCCATGGGCAAGCGGAAGTCGTCCAAGCCGCCGCCGAAGAAGAAACAGCTCAAGGTGCGTGGCTGCTGCGCCCTCGTGCGACAGGCGCCCGCTCCTGCGGGCGCGCAAGCGCGCGCAAGCGCATCGCACGCGCGCGATCGCCATCGCTCCATCGCGTCCCGAGCTAACACGCGCACACGCGCGCGCCGGCACGTCCGCGCCCGCCCACGCCCACGCCCACGCCTCACGCGCACACGCCTGCATGCGCGCACACGCGACACGCGCACGCACACGCGCGCGCGCGTGCACGCGCGCAGGTGGACAAGGTCTTCGACTGCCCCTTTTGCAACAACGCCCAGAGCGTCGAGTGCAAGCTCGACCGCATCAACGACGTCGGCACCGTCAGCTGCCGCATCGTACGTCGGCTTAGGGGGCGAGGGCGCCGTGCCGCCCGCGCTTGCGCTCGCGCACGAGCTCAGCCGCGAGAGAGAGAGAGCCCGTTCACCCGCGAGCACGCCCAAGTGCCTGCCTGTGCTGACATTGACACGCACACGCGCAAACGCACGCGCTCACACTCACACGCCGGCCCCTCACACACACACACACACACACGAACACACACACACACACACACACACCACCCACCCACCTCACCCACCTCTCTCCGCCCCTTTCCCAGTGTGGTGCGAGCTACTCGACGTCCATCAACAACCTCACCGAGGCCATCGACATCTTCTCCGAATGGATTGACGAGAGCGTCGCGGTCAACAAGGGCGACGGCGGTGGGGGGGAGGGTGGCGCGGCGGAGGCGGTCAAAGCGGGGCGCGCCGGCGCCGACAGCGAGTGAGCAGGTAATACGCACGCCGATTGTGCGCACGCAGAGAGAGAGAGAGAGAGGGGGGGAGAAGGGGGGGGGAGGGGGGCAGCGCAGGCGCACCGCTACGCGTGCACGTGCGCGCGTGCGCGCGACCCCGAGTGCGCGCGTCCTTGCGTGCACATGCGTAGGCCTGCACGAGCGTGCAGGTGCGTGCGTGCGTGCGAGTGCGTGTGTGCGCGCGTGTGCGCGCGTACCGCTGGTAGGTGCGAGGGGCGCGGCGTGAGCGCACGTCGCGGGAGCCCACAGCGCGCCCCTCCGAGCGCAGCCTAGCGCACCACGGCATGCAGGTACGTATACATTACATCCTCGCGCGCCCACACCAAGACGCCCGCACGCACGCGCCCGCGCCCACGTGCGCGCGCGCGCGGGCGACACGCGCGCGTCGCCCCTGCCGCCGCCGAGGGCGCCGGGCGCCGCCGGCGCGGCGAGCAGCGCGAGCAGCAGCAGCGCGTGGCACGCGGCGAGCAGCGCCGAGCTCCCCGGGGTGGAGCTCTCGCCCTCCCACGGATTCCAGCAGGCCTCGATGGCCGCCCAAAGCAGCAGCTTGGCGGCGGCGGGCAGGCGCGTCGCCCACAGCAGCGCAGGCAGGCCGTGCGCGTACCACGCGTAGAACTGGAAGTGCAGCGAGCGCGCGAGCGCGATGCCCGCGAAGTTGCACTCCAGGAGCACGCGCGCGGTGGCGCCCGCGCGCGCGTGGCCTCCCTCGGGGAACGGCAGCGTGCGCAGGCGCAGGTTGGCGGACACGATGTGCCGCAGGCGGCCGTGCGGCGCCCACCGCCGCGCCGCGAACACCCCCAGCAGCAGGAGGTGCGCGCCGAGCAGCCCGGCGGCGAACCCCTTGGACGAAAAGGTCGCCTCCGGCACCCACTTGAAGTTGACGCTCCAGTAGTGGACGAACTGGCGCCCGAAGTTGAAGGCGCACGCCACGTACTCCCGCGGGTGCTGCAGCAAGAAGGGCGCGCCGACGCAGAGCTGCAGCGCGGCCGCCAGCGCTAGGCTCTGGGCGACGATGCCGAGCGACTGCGACTGCGCGAGCAGCAGCGCGAACGCGGGCGCGTACAGCAGCGCGCTCATCTTCACGGAGACCGCGGCGCTGTGCGCCACGAGCGCCGCGCACGGGCGCTGGCGCATCATCAGCAGGACGGCCAGCATGCTCAGCGTCGCCACGACGCCGTCGTTGAAGAGGCGCAGGAGGAAGATCGAGTGCAGGCGCTTGGAGAGCACCAGCAGCGGCAGCGCCCACGGGGGCACCAGCCGCCCCTCGACGTACACGGCGAGCCCCAGCGCGAGGTTGACGAGGTACAGCGCGCCGAACGCGCGCTGCGCCAGCTGGATGTCCCCTCCCCCCGTGATCGCCTGCAGCGTGCGGAAGACGTACACGTGGCCCGCCGGGTACACCAGCGGCCCCGTGCCGCCATGGATCGCGCTGTAGTCGCGCTCGCCGGCCGCGAAGGTGTCCACCTGCTCCATGTACGCGGTCCAGTCGACCTCGGTGTACGGCACGCGCTTGACGATGGCGAAGCACAGGCAGGCGTCCATGACGAAGCACAGCAGCGCCACGAGGCGCATCGCGCGCGTGTCGTCCGGGTTGTTGAGCCGCGCGAGCGCGGCGCCCACGCGATCGGCGAGCCGCCCGCGCTGTCTGAAGCGCTGCTGCTCGAACTGCCGCTGCCAGTCCGCGGAGAGCTGCCGCCGGTGCAGGCGGCGCTCGTTCTCGTCCATCGCCCCGCTCGACGAGATCCGCCTGTGGCGCCGCCCGTCCGCGCGCGCGTGCCCTTGCTGCCCCTCCTCGCCCCCGTGCCGCTCCTGCTGCTCCTGCGGGGTCGCACCGGCCCCGCCGCCCTCGAGCGGCGCCGCCCGCCTGCCCCGNAGCGCGCCATCGTTCACATAGATGTCGACTGCATGTGCGTTGTTGCTCGCGGCGTGGCCGCGCCGCCCTGCTCCTGGCTTGCCGCGCGCTCACGCGCGCCAGCGCTGGCTGCGTTTCCTCGCGCTCGCAGGTACGCGCAGGTGGAGGCGGTGAACAACCCCGCGCTGCGGGGCCGCCCTCTGGGAGTCGTCCAAAAGTACCTCGTCGTCACGGCGAACTACGAAGCGCGCGCGCTGGGCGTCGGCAAGCTCATGGCCGTAGATGAGGCGCGTCGTCTGTGCGGGGGCGCGCTCGCGTTGGTCGACGGGAGCGACCTCACTCCGTACAGGGAGGCGGCGGACCGCGTGCGTGCGGCAGTTGGTGGATTCGGGACGTACTCGAGCGTGGGCCTGGACGAGGTCACCGTCGACGTAACGAGTCTGGCGACTGAGCGGCTCAGGGAGTGGGAGGGCGCGGTCAGAGGCGGCGGCGGCGGCGCGGGCGGCGGCGGCGCGGAATGCGCGGACGCGCATGAGGGGCGCGACGAGCCTCGCTTCGCACTATCCGGCTTCCTGCACCTCGCGTCCGAGGGCACGGCCGCCGAGAATCGCCACCGCGTGATGGACCTGCGTGCGAGTGACAGCGCGCCGTGCGGCGTGCAATATGACTCGCGCCAGTGGGCCGCGCTGCCGTACCCGCACAGGCTGCTATGCGCGGCCAGCGCGGTGGCGCGCGAGGTGCGTGCGGCGGTACGGGAGCAAACGGGGCTGACGGTGGCGGCGGGCATCGCCCACAACCCCTTGCTGGCAAAGCTCTCAGCGGGGCTGCACAAACCTGACGCCCAGACCACGCTGATGGCCTCCGAGGCCTCGGCATTCGGCGCGCCCCCGCCCCGCCCGGCGCTGGCCCCCAGGACGACGGCGAGGGCGTGGAGACCGAGGCCGACCGCCGGTTCATCGACCGGACGGACGAGCCCGACGACGACAGCGATGAGGAGGAGGACGACCTCGAGGACGCGCCGCAGGCCGAGGAGGCCGAGGAGGGCGAGGAGGATGACATCGACCAGGCCTTCAAGTCCAAGTCGACCCACAGGAGGGCAGCCGACCCGCAAATCCTGATGGCGCACGCCGAGAACCTGATCAACAAGATGAAGAGCGCCTACAACTCGGACCTGGAGCAGCTCAACCTGAGGAAGGCGCAGAAGAACAAGCTGAAGATGCTGCCGGAGGTCGTGGAGGGCTTCCAGGACCGCGAGCTGAGCGAGTACCTCATGGAGCTGGGCGGCATGGACGTGCTGCGCATGTGGCTCGAGCCCAGCCCCGGCAGCATGGTGCTCCCGAACTCGCGGATCAGGACGGAGATCTTCCGCGTGCTGCGCGACATAAACATCGAGGCCGAGCGCGAGGACGTCAAGGAGCGCCTGCGCAAGAGCAAGCTGGGCAAGCTCGTCATGTTCTACAGCAAGGTGCCCGACGAGCTCGTCGACAACCGGCGCATCTGCCAGCGCCTGATCAACACGTGGTCGGAGGCCATCTTCGGCAAGATGACCAAGCACACGGCCGCCGCCGAGGCCGAGGAGAGCGAGCGCGCCGCCGCGCGCGGCAGGCTGCGCGTCAAGTCGCTGGCGGAGCAGAAGGCGGCGATGGGCGGCGCCGACCAGAAGCGCATCCACGCCTTCGTGCCTCAGGCCGCCCCCATGGACTTCGTGCACAGGCCCACCGGCGGCCTCAAGAAGGACCACATGCCCAAGTCTGAGCTCCACCGCGAGAAGACCAAGAGGCTCCAGAAGAAGCTCGGAGAGATCACCGCCCGGCAGAAGAAGGGCGGCGGGCGCGCAGAGAACGTCAGCGTCGAGGGCCGCGGCCTCAATGTAAACTTGTAGGGGTGGAGCTTTTTTTTGGTGGCGTGCTGCGAGATCGAAGGTTTGGGCGGGGAGCTGAGGTTTACAGGGGCCCGCGTGCGCCGCTCAGTCGTCCTCCTTGACGACGCCGATGTCGACCTGCGCCGCGGACGCTCGCGTCAGCGCGGCGCGGACCGCCGCATCGGCGCCCGGACGAGCGCATGTGCGTTGTGGGTGCGCGTGGGTGCGCGCGGCACACGATCACACAGGAACAGACACGTGCGCGCGCGTGCACACAGACACGTGCGCGCGCGTGCACACAGACACGCACACACGCGCGCAGGCGCGCCCCCCCTCCTCACGCACACACACGCACCAGCTTCTTGTATGTGAGCGAGTTCTTGATGTTGGTCTGGTAGCCGAGCCACTTGACGAACCCGGTGCGCTCCGGCGGTGGCTTGGGCAGCTTGGCCGTCGCCGCCTTCCAGCGCTCGGCGTCGCCCTCCCGCAGCGCGCGTAGGGCCTCGGAGCCGGTGATTACGGCCGCGCTGGCCCCAGCTGCGGGCGCCGCCTCCACCGCGCACTGGACTGCGTCGAACGCTGGCGTGGGTGCCGTGGTGATCGAAGTCAGCGCGCAGCGCGCCTTAGTGTGTGCGCAGATGTGGGCACGTGTGCGAGGGCGCGTGCGCGTGTGCGTGCATGTTTGTGCGTGCGCCGGGGCAGCAGCTTGCGCTGAGGGTCCGATCGGGCGACGAGAGCAGGCGACCGTGGGATGCTGGGGTCGGGTGGGGTGGGGTGGGGTGGGGGTGTCGCCGCCGGCGCCGCCTGGGCCGCTGCCGCTGCTGCGAGCGCGCGCGAATTTCCCCATCAAAATGAGAGCAGTCTAACCGAACCGCAAAGATTCCGTTTCGCTGTACAGTCCTGTAGTTAAGGTTACACATTAGGGTAACAATTCGGATAGAGGGTTCTTTCATGATCACATCGCACTCGCGCGCGCGGCGCCCCCGCAGGTCGAATCGCATGCGTCGCCGCACGGCGCTCCGGCCCGCGCTCCTCGATGGCGCTCGCGCTGACGTGGCGGGCGCGCGCGCGCTGCT
>RQSC01000028.1:863473-877161 GCA_013416795.1 Prasinococcaceae sp. CCMP 1430
GGGGGGGGGGGAGGCACGGGGTCCTCGGGCCCGCTCGATCGGAAGGTAGGGAGGCTGGTGCGGTCGGTCACCGCGGAGCCTTCGAGGAGGGCTAGGAGGAGGCGAACAGCCGCGCGCGGGCGGGGCGCGCGCGTAGGGGTGCCATGGGCGCGCTGGCAGGGTCACTGGCGGGTTCGCAGCGTGCGCGGCGCATGACGCCGGTGGCGGCGGAGGGGGGGGCTGTGGCGAGGCCGCGCGCGCGGTCTCGCGCGGCGCGACACCGTGGCGCGCGCTGCGTGCGCTCGAGCGCCGCGGCCGCGCCGGGTGAGGGGGGAGGAGGCGCCGAGGACAGCGCCGGCAGCGGCGGCAAAGGCAGCGGGGAGCAGCAGCAGCGACGGAAGAAGAAGAACGCCTTCACGCACTTCGAGGTGGAGACGGCCGTGCCACCCACGAAGCGGCTCGGCCTCCACCCGTTTTTGCGCAACACGCAGTGCGGCGACAACATCACCGTCGACGAGCGCGACTACATCGTGAACAAGGTGAGCAGGCGCCGCACAGGCCGCTGCGAGCGCCCGTCTGGCCGCCCACCGCGCTTCCTGCGGACGCCGCGTTTCCTGACGCTGCCTCCTGCGCCACAGGTGACGTACGTGTACAAGCTCACGCGCGGGAGGTACGTCAAGGACAATCGCAAGCTCTCCGTCACGCCAGTCGGGCGGCACGTGACCAACATGTTCCTCTCCTCGCTGTATGAGGACAGTTGAGAGATGCGCGAGATTACAGGGCGCGCGCGCGCGCGTGGCGCGCGCGACTGTGATCACATGAATCGCCACAGCGCCTCGCGGTGTATGTGATCAGGCGCGCTGTGGAGCGTGTAGGCGTCCACGTAACTCACGACCTCCTGGCCGCGCCGGTATCGCGGGCGCAGGACGTGCTGCTCTGCGATGGGCGGCGGGCTGCGCGAGCGCGTGCGTCGCACCGCGCGAGCAGGGGCGGCAGCTGTCAGAGAGCCCCTAGCGTGCGGCAGCGCGCGGCATAGATAGGCGAGAGCGGTGGTGGCGTGCACGTGCAACCGCGCAACCGCGCGCGCGCGTCAATGCGCCTCACCTGCTGCCGTTCCCGTCCGCATCGAACCTCTCCCACTCGACGATCGCTCCCCGCGAGCGCCCGGGGTTGGGCGACAGCTCGTTCGAGAGCTTCACGACGTGCGTGAAGACTCCGGCGCCGTCGTAGGCATCTTCGATAGGAAAGCCGAGCAACACCGTTCGCTGGCGAAGTCCAGAATCTTGGTGCCAGCTGTGCGGCGCTTTCTTCCGCGCGAGCGCGATGGAGCTGATGTCTGATATCCGCGTCGCGGCAGCGCCGGGGTCAGCACGCCTGCGCACATCCGCGGTGTATGTTGCGCGCGCGCGCACGCCAGCGCGAGCATTCAAGCAGTCCGTTGGAGCACAGCCACGAACTCACCGATCAGCGTGCCAGACGTGACTTCACCGCCGCACATCGCGCCCAGTGTGTGCATGAAGTCCCCGCCGCTCACGCCAGCAATTCCGTGGCGCGCGAGCGCGGCGCCGAGGTGTTCGTACTCCTCGGCGGCAGCGTCCCATCGCAGCATGAGGCTCGAAGACAGCGCGCGCATGGCGGCCTCGGCGGCGGGCGACAGGGGCTCCGCAGATGTGCCTGCGAGCGCCAGTGGGCTCGCGCACGTCAGCGCACGTTGTGGCCAGCGATTTCCTCTGCGCGCTTGGCTCCGCCGCGCGCACCTTGCCGCTCCCTCTGCGCCGCCAGGTCCTCGCGTAGCGCTCGCCTGCAGTCGCGCCGCAGCGCTGCGCACGTATCCCACGCGTCGCCAAGACCCGCGCGTGGGAAGAGCTCGTCGAGAGAGTGATAGCGCACGTGGCCACTGTCGATCACGTCCTGCGGCACGTCGGCGTCGTCGCGCGCGCGCGCGTAGGCCGCGGGGCTAAAGACCTCGACCGACTCATTCGGAGGCGGCATCGGCGGGACCTGCACCTCCCCGCCGCCGCTGCCGCCGCCGCTGCCGCCGAAGACTCTCGTCCGATCGAAGTGCCGGGTACACTCCTGCTTCAGTCAGTCAGCAAACNCGCAGCGGAAGGCCCGGGCGGCGCATCGCGCGAGAAGGGGGGTCGGGGGGGGATTAGTTCCGGGTGGATTAGGATTCGTTCCAGTTCCTACCGCCCCGGCCATCAAAAACGCTTGGGGCGGGCGCCCTCGACGTATTTTAGCAGCAGCGAATGCGCACACGCGCACGCTGCACCATCTCGCGGCGAGTGCGGGGATGCTTTGGCAAACATTGCGACGCACACCGCATGCCATCATGATGGTGCGCGCGGCCTCGGGGGGCGCGCACCAACCAAAACGTTGCGCGGACGCGTGCTCAGCACGTGTGTCGATCAGCTCTGCGCGCAGCGTCGGGATGTCACGCGGGCGTGTGTCTGACGTGCGCGCCCGCCGCGGCGAAATATCTCGTTAAACTGTCGGACACACGTGGCAGATACTGACTGCCGCGCTCGATCGAGCGCGCACCGCGGCGGCGTGCGTACCGCGCCGCCTCGGGCGGCGCCGCGTGTGCCCGCTGCGTGCCGCCGTGTGCGAGCGCATTGAGCACTGCGGCGTCCCCGACTCCCCGCACAGACGGGTGCCGCGGGCTCAGATGGAGTGCACGCGTGCCACTCTGCGTGCACACAGCACCACAGGCCGACGTCTGCTCCCCTCTACGTAGCACTGAAGTACTCCCGGCTGCCATCATGAAGAAAGCCGCCGTGCTCATCAGCGTCGCGGCGGCCCTTGCGCTGGCGTCGCCCCCCGCCTCCTTCGTCTCCGGCCTGTCTGCCTCACCTATGCCGTCCCCTGGACAAGGTGAGTTCCAGAGACTCGCCGCCCCCGCACGTGCTCAAGGAGCAACGAAGCGCGCATTGTTGACGAATGATTTTACTCCCACCCACGCATCCGATCCGTAGACACGACCGCCGGCTGCTACGACATCGAAGTCCATCAGGTACGCGAGCTTGCAGGTGACGCGAAGCGCGCCCTTGGCGTGTTCCGTTTGGCGAGACCTTTGTCGCTTTTCGATGCGGCGTAGCCGCGTAGCCGGCCTACATTGCCCGAGCATTGACTAATTCAACGCGCCCCTGGCCACTATGGCTGGCCACGGTGTGTTGTCCGCATTCGCGCGTGTGACGGCATGTCCTTTTAGTGCTCGTGCACGACGACAGAGGCGGCGTGCCTCGCGGGAAACGACCCGAACAGTGCAACGCCCAGGTACTACTGGACCGACGCTTGCAACTGCAACGCCGACGGCTCTTCCGCAGGCTGCTCATCATGGAGATGCACAAGTGCAACTGCACGGCTCAGAGCACCAAGGAGGAGTGCGAGGCCGATGGCAACAACATCTGGACCGACGCCTGCGGCTGGGGCTACGGCCAGCCCTGCGGGCCGAACCCTCCGCCGGCGGAAGACGGCGGCGGCTGCTTCGTCCTTCCCGGTAACGGCGCTGGCACGGCTGGCTGCAACTGTGACCCCACCGTGACTGTCTCTGATTGCTTTGATCAGGGGGGCGTCTGGGCCGCGTACTGCGCCTTCGATGGTACTGGGAAGTGCTCCATCTTTGGCACAGCCGGCTGCTACAGCGGCGCGCCTGAACACACCTGCGATTGCAACATCGACGAGGAATCATGCGCAACTGCAGACAACGCATTCGGCAAGGTTGGCATCTGGACTGACGTACGTATCACCCAGATTTTTCGCACCCGCCCGCCGGACCACCGCACGCAAGCATGCCCTGCCATCCTGCTGGCGGGAGACCGCTGACGCGCGCGCCTCCATTGCCTGCTTCTCCCCTCTTGCCTCTGCGATGAAACATACACAGGGTTGCAGCTGCGGCGGCGCGGGCGACACCGACCCGAACGGCGGCTGCTACGAGCTCTCCAGCCACCAGTGCAACTGCGACTCCTCGCGCGACGCGTGCGAAGCACAGAACCCCGACGGCGCAGACCCACAGTACTTCTGGACGGGCGCCTGCTCCTGCGACGGCACTCCAAGCGCAGGTTGCTTCCTGCGCGACACCTTCGAATGCCTCTGCAGCGAGACGGCGCTCCTCTTTGAGGACTGCTTCGCTCAGAATGGCGTCTGGACCGACATGTGCGCGTGGACCGGCGATGGCGGATGCGCCATCCCCCCGACCTTCGCCGTGGAGGCCAACGCGTGACTTTGAAGCGACGATCTTCGCTACCACGCGAGCGGCTCGCGCTTCGACCATATATGTAGGTACTTTACACTTTGTACAGCTCGGGCCACTCGCGTCGCGCGGTCAGTGTTGTCGATGAAGCTCGACGTCCGCGCCCTCGTCGAGGTCGTCCACGCGCACGCCCCCACCGCCGAAGATGGCCGCGCTCTTCTGGGCCACGCGCCGCGCGTCGAAGTCCGCCCACCCGGGGAGCTCGCGCAGCTGCTCTGCTGTCACGCTGCAACCGTGGAGAGTGAGCGAGTGCAGGCTGGTCGCGTGCGACAGGAGCTCGCGCGGCACGCCAGCGGGCCCGAGAGCGGCGTTGCCATCGGCGGAGAGCACGCGCAGCCGCGCGCACCTCCCGAGCGACGCCGGCAGGGCGCACAACCTGTTGTGCGCCGCGCGCAGCTCCTCGAGCGCGACGCAGGATCCGAGCTCCTCGGGCAGCTCTGCGAGCGCATTGCTGTCGACGCGCAGCACCGCCAGGGCGGCCATTGCGCCGATGGAACCCGGCAGGGCCTCGAGCGCGTTGCCGCTCAAGTCGAGCACGCGCAGTGCGCCCGCGCGCTGTGCGCAGAAGAAGCTGGCAGGCAGCACGCCGGCGAGCCTGTTGTGCGCGAGCTGAACGTTGGCCAGGGTGTCTGCCAGCGCATCCCAGGGCACGCCGGCAGTTGTGAGCGCGCACTCGCTCAGTCGCAGCGTGCGGAGCTTCGACAGCGAGCCCCAGTCGTAGGCCATGAGGCACTCGATGCCCGCGTTGCCGCCGGCGTCCAGGATGCGCGCGCTGGCGCCGACGCCGAACGCTTCGGCGGGCAGGGCGTCGAGCGCCTCGTCGCGCAGCGACACGATGCCCGTCTTCGCCCACGACTTGGCTCGCTCTGCGATTGGCAAGGCGCGCGCAGCTGGCCGCGCTGCGGCGGCAGATGGCACGGTCTTGCGCAGCTTTGTCGGCGGGCGGGCAGGTTTGGACGCGCCGCCCGCCACTGCCCGCAACGGTGGAGCCCCCGTGGTCGCGAGAAGCATGAGCTTCGCGCCGGGCTTGAGCACTCCGCCGAGCTCGGCAGCGTCGTCGTCGAGAGACTTCCCCTTGGCAATGAGCCGCATCGCGCGCGCGGGCGCGCCGCCGCCGGCCCCGCGCGCTGCGAGCAGCGCCTTCAGCGCGCCCACGGTGTCGCGCGGCGAGACGCCAAGCTGCAGCGGCGCGTCCCTGCCGTGCTTCACCGTCACGCTCATCAGCGCGGCCGCACCTCCCTCTCCGTCGCCGGCGGCCGTCGCCATCGCCCGCGGCGGCCAGGCGGCACGCAGTGGGCCGCGCCATCGGCGTTTTTTTTTTTTTTTTTTAACGCTCGTCGGCCTGCGCGCGCCGGATTGGGAGCGCGGGCGGGACTGCCGGGGCCGGGCGAAGGGGTGGGGGTGGGGGCGGGGAGGTGGGGGTGAGCGGGCGTCGGAGGCGCGCCGGGCCGCGCGCGAGCGCATGCGCGCGTGTGCGGGTGCGCGAGCCTTTCTCGCTCCCCCTAGTTCCGTACGCCCACCCACCGACCTCGGAGGGCTCCACAGCGCGCGCGCGCTGCGCCAGCGGCGCGCGCCGCCCCGCATCCCGCGCCACTCGCCCACACGCGATGGCCGACGCTGCGGAGGCTGCCGAGGCCGACGCCGCGCCTGACGCGCGCACGTTCGCCGTGTCGTGGCACGCACGCGCAGCAGTCGCGTGTGCGCCGGCGTCAGTCGCAGAGGCGGCCGCCGAGGCCGCGACGGCCGTCGCGGACGCGCTCGGCGCTGGAACCTTTACCGTGACGGCGGGCGAGCTGCTCGGCGCTGCGCTGGGGGGTTCCGTAGGCGGCGCGCTCGCCGCGCGCATCGCCTCCGATGAGGAGGCCGCTGCAGCTGCTGAGCAGGAGCGCCGCGCAGCCACACTCGAAGAGTGCGAGGCGTCAGCCACCGAGGCGCGGGCCGCGGCGGAGGAGGCTCGCGCGGCAGCCGAGGCCGACAGGGTGGATGACCCTGCCGCTGCCGCCGCCGCCGCCGCTGAAGCAGCTGCCAAGGCCGCCGTCGCGGACGCCGCCGTCGCCGACGCACGCGACGCGCTTGGTGCGCCATTTGCGGGCGGCGCGACATACATCGTCCTCGCGCCGGCTGTCGCCGCCGGGACAGACGATGCCGAAACTGAGGCGCCGCCGCCGCCGCTGCAGGACGCTGCCGCAATCGCCGCCGCCCTGGAAGACTGCCCCCAACTCTGCGGCGTCATCAGCCTGTACGACGAAACCTCGGCGCCCGTGCCCGCCGACGGCGCCAGTACCGAGGGGGCCGACGGCGCCGACGTGCCTACCGTGGTCGAGCCCGAGCGCGCTCCGCTCGCGACATTCCTCGCAGCCGCGCCCGTGCGCGCCGTTGCGCTCATCGACGCGCCGTTCGATCCAGCGGCGGAGCCCGCAGCCGTGCCAGCCCCTGCGAGTGAAGACGGCACGCCCGTGCCCCTCGGACCCGCTGCGACCTCGCTCCGCGCCGCGCTGGTGCGGCTGATCGAGCTCAGCGACGCGTACGACGCGTGGCGCAGCACCGCCGAGGTGCACGAGGTCCCAGACTTTTTGGACGCGCCGCTGCCCGCGCACTACACGCAGCTGATGGATGCTGTGCCCGCGGCGCGCTGCAGCGTGGCGGTCACGCTCGACTGCATGGTCGAGCAGATCGCTCGAGACGCTGCGCTTGGCGCGAGCCACGAGGATGAGGCCCGCGCTGTGGCTGACGAGGACCGCGTGGGCGAGGTTACCTCGCTGCTTGACGCAGCGTTCGCCGCCATCAACCTCGGCGACGTCGGCGGCGCCGGCCCCACTCCATCCCGCGACGCGCCGACACCCGCCGGGCCCGTGCTCGTGTACGAGTCGGACGCGATCGCACGCGGCGCGGCGACGCTTGCCGCGGGAGCCGGCGAGCGCGGGATGGTCGACGTTGACGTCGAGGCTATCGAGGCGCGCATGCTGGAGCTGCTGGCGCCGCCCGGTGGCGAGGCGCGTCGCGGCATGCCCGAATCGCCCGAGCTCTCACCCGAGGCGCGAGGCGCGCGCAGGACGGCGCTCGCGGCGCTCTGCGCAGAGCGCGGCGTCGCGCTCGAGCCAACCGAGCGCCTCGCGCTGCTGCGCGCGGCGACAGACGCGCTGCCAGTGGAGGCGCTTGGCGGGAAGGATTCAGACGCCGCCATGGCCATCGCCGCAGACATCTCGTCGCGCACCGTGGTGGAGACCATGCCCGCCACAACGCTCGCCCAAGTGTACTTCTCATCTCGCCTGCTGAGGGAGGCCGTCGAGACCTACTACGCGCCCGATGATGCCGTGCTGGCCGTCGTGTATGACAGCGTGCGAGCGGGAGGTCACGGGTCGCTCGAGGCGAATGCCGACGCGGCCGCGGCGGACGCTGCGCCGAATGCGGTGGCCGCAGCACCCTCATTCGGCGAGTTTGTCCGCAGCGGGGTCGACGCGACGGCGCTGCCGCATGTCGCTTACGATGTCGGCGCGGCATCGCTCGAACTGGGTACTGACCACGGCAGCGTGACATTCTGCTCGGGCGGCGGCATCGTCGTCGAGTCGGCGACTCTTGGCGGGCCCACGCTGGAGGCGCCCGGAAGGCGCACGACTGTCGGCCTCCGGGCGGGCGACGATGGCGAGGCGCTCGTCGTGGCGACCACTGCGGAGGGCACGGCGGTGACCGCGTCGGTGACTGGCACGGTCGGTGTCGCCGACGCGCTCGCCGCACAGGCGTCTGCCGCCGAGGCTCGCGCCGCGGCCAAGGCGGCGGCGGCCGCCGCCGCCGACGTCGGCGAGAGCGAGGGCGAACAGCAGGACCCACCCGCAGAGGTGCCCCCCGCTGAGACAGCCGAGCGCGACGAGGCCGCCGCGGAGGCTGACGCAAAGGACGTCCACGCCGACGCAGCGACAGCGGCTGCCGCGCCCGTGGAAGAGGCAGCGGCCAAGCCGGAGGCGGTCGAGGCTGAGGCAGAGGCAGAGGAGGGCGCGGCGGAGGCGGCAGCGGTGGCTTCCGCGGAGGCCGCGCTGCGCGCATCGCTGTGCGCGAGCCTACCCTCTGGTCTTATCGTGCGGCTGGCGGCCGATGGCACCGTTACGCAGCGCGGGGCGTCAGGCAGCGAGGAGCGCGTCGTGCTGCCCTCCGGCGCTGTGATCGTGCGCGGAGGTGCCGATGCCGCGGCTACCACGCTGTTGCTCACGGATGGCTCGGTCGCGGTGTCGGCGGAGGTGCGCGGCACGCCCGGCTGGGAGTGCACCAACGCCACAGGCGTGCGCTGGGCGACGGACGCGGGCGCGTGGGTGTTCGGCGGCGTGGAGTACGTCGACGAGGCGCCCGCGGCAGCCGCGCGCGATGCGGCGCTCGCATCGGCGACGCTAGCTGTGGAGGAGGCCAAGGCCGCCGTGGCGGAGGCGGAGGCTGGCGCCGAGGGCGAGGCCGCCGAGGCCGCCCCGGCCGAGGCAGCTCCCGAAGGCGGAGATGAGGAGGGCGCGGCGCTTCCTCCCACGCCCGCGCAGCTCTTGGCCGAGGCCGAGGAGCGCCTGGCGGCGATCGGAGATGTCGAGTGCGCCGCCCCACGCATGTCGGCGCTGCCTGCTGTAGCCGCGGCGGAGGTGACCGACCCCGACAGCGGCGCGCGCGTCGTGACGCGTGCCGACCTCGCGCTGGTGGTGACGTACGCGTCGGGCCACACACTCGCGCAGCACGCGGACGGCACCGCGAGCTTGGTCGCGCCGAAGGCCGGCGGCGGCGCCGTCGGAGGCTGGCGCGTGGAGCGCGCTGGCTACGCGCCGGTGTGCTGCGCGCCGGGCGACGGCGGCGTCGTGGTGACAGTCTCGCTGCCGGGCGGCGTGACCCTCGAAGCGCGCCCGGGCGACGGCGCGCTCGCGGCGACGCTGCCTGGGGAGGGCGCGCTTGCCCTGCGCCAGGGCGCCCGCGAGGTGTCGTACTCGCCCGAGGCGGAGGAGACGCAGGCGTTCGCTTTCGACGCCGTCACGCGCAGCGTCTCGCATCTGGGCGGCGAGCAGGACGGCGGCGTGCGGGCCGACGCGGCCGCGCCGGGCGCGACGCCCCGCGTGTTTGTCTTCGCCGCGGGCGACGGTGGCGGCGCCGAGCTTCTCCGGGCATCGGAGGCTCGCGCGGCCGTCGCGCGCGCTGCGCAAGCGCGGCCTGACAGCCCCGACGCTCGTCCAGGCGCGAGTGGTGCCGCTGGCGCTACAGGGGCGCGACGTGGTGTGCCGCGCGCGCACGGGCTCGGGCAAGACCCTGGCCTACCTGCTGCCCATGATGCACAAGATCCTGCAGGCGGGCGGCGCCGACGGTGGCACGCAGGGCCTCGTGCTCGTGCCGTCGCGAGACCTGACCGCCCAGGTCAAGACGGAGGCGAACGCGCTCGCTGAGCACTGCGGTGGGTCCATCAGCGTCGCGGCGCTGACTGCGGGGCTTTCCGCGGCGGCGGTGCGCTCGCTGCTCGCGGCGCGCCCCGCGCTGCTCGTGGCGACGCCCGGCCGCCTGGCGGCGGCCGTGCGCGAGGGCAGCGTGCCGCGCGCGGCGCTGGCGGCGCTGAAGACCCTGGTGCTGGATGAGGCGGACCTACTGCTGAGCTACGGCTACGAGGAGGACATCACGCTGCTAGCCGATGCCGTGTCGCGCTCGTGCCAGTGCCTGCTCGTGAGTGCGACAACCTCGCCGGACGTGGACCGTCTCAAGAAACTCGTGCTGCACTCNAGCACGCCGCCGCAGCCAAGCGCGCCGACGCCCGAGCCCGAGCCCGCGCCCGAGCCCGAGGCCGAGCCCGCCTCTGCCCAGCCGCCGCTGCACCTGCCGCCGCTCGAGCTGCCCGGCGATTTGGCCGGCGGGTGGGACAGCGACGACGGGGGGCCCGCCAGCGGGGCGTCGGGGCCGTCGATGCCGCTGTCCCCGCGCTCGTCCAAATTCGACATCTACGGCTCGCCGCGCGCGGCGCCGGCGTTGAAGCGCCGCCCCTCGACGCTCGCCCGGTCGGCCTCCAACGAGCGCTTCGAGTCCGTCGAGTCGCCCGTGCGCCGCACGACGCGCAACTCGCCCTCGACGCTCTACCGCGCGAGCGCCGCCGGCGCGGCCGCCCCGCAGTTCGCGCTGAGCCCCGCCCACCTGCGCTTCGGCCCGGTGCGCGTCGGCGCGTCGCGCACGCTCGCCGCGCGGCTCGCCAACGTCAGCCCGGAGCTGGGGAGGTACGCCGTCCGCCCGACGAGCGCGCCCTTTTCGGCCAAGTACGCCGCCGGGAGCATGGCGGCGGGCATGTCGGCCAAGGTCGAGGTGAGCTTCGCGCCGACCGCCGAGGGGCCCTTCGAGGGCGAGGTGACGGTGGCGTCAGAGTACACCATTTTGAGGATGAGGGTGAGCGGCACCGGCGCGGGGAGCGGATCGGCGGGTGGCGGGGGCGGCGACGTCGGAAGGGCCGCGCCCGCGCCGGTGGTGCTCGACGAGACCAAGACGCTGGAGGAGATGAGGGCGGAGAGGGGTGGCTGACGCGGGGACCTGGCGGTGAGCCGCCGCGTCGGTCGCGTCTCTCATTTTCACACGCGGCTGCGGCGACCCCACGCCCCAGCAGCGACCCCGCGCGCCAGCAGCGAAGGCGCGTTCCCGAGCGACCCGCGGTTGCCGCGCGCGAGCGCGTAAGAGACGACGACGCGAGCGGCCTGCGTGCTCGCTCGCGAGCGCACATTTATTATACTGCGTGAGTGCTGGCCGGCGTGTGGCTGGCCTGTGGCCGGGCGAGCGCTGCTCAGCGCTTCGACTTCCGTCGGCCGCGGCCGCCGCCGCGGCCGCGGCCGCCGCCCGCCCCGACTGCCGCCCGCCCCGCGCCTGCCGCCCGCCGCGCGCCGCGCCTCGTCGCGCGCCGCCAGCTCAGCGAGCTCCATGTCCTCATCGCGCTCCGCCTCGGCGAAGGCGTCGAGCGTCTCGCGCTGCCGCGCCCCTCGGGACACTCGCCGGTGCTTCTTGCTGTCGAGGCGCACCTCTGCGGCCAGCACGCCGCCCGCGCGGCTCTTGTACTTGAGCGCCGCGTCCGCGCGCGCGGTGCGCGCGCGCTTGCGCTCGACGGCTTCGAGCTCCTCGCGTATGGACACGTAGAGCGGGTAGCGCTCCCACCCGTGGGACGCGTCCGAGGCCTGCGCGTCGCCCTCGTCAGCCACGCCCCCCTCGTGCCCCGTGAGTTCGCGCACGGTGTCCGCGTCGAAGAGCGCGCCTCCCGCCTCCCCCTCGCCGGCGCCCGAAGGGCGCACGACGCACCCGGGCTCGTGCACGTGCGTGCAGTTGCTGAACGCGCAGGGCCCGCGCTCGGCGTGGCATCGCGCGATCTCGGGGAAGAGCGCGCCGAGCTCGTCCGGCGACACGCTGCCGAGCCCCGGCTGGATGAAGCCCGGCGTGTCGGCCAGCAGCCCGCCGCCCGGCAGGTGGATGAGGCTGACGTTGCGCGTGGTGTGGCGCCCCTTGCCGCTGCGCTCGCTCACGCCGCCGGTGGCCTGCAGGCCCGCCCGGCTGGCCGCGGCGAAGCTCACGTTGCCGGCGTCGTCGGCCACCTCGAGCACCGACAGCGAGGGCACGTATTTGTATTTGTTCTCCCTCGCCGAGAGCTGCGGCGCGTCAAGGGAGGACGGCGGCGGCGGCGGCTGGCGGCTGGCGCTGCTGCCGCCGGCGGCGGCGGCGCGGTCGTCTTCGTCGGCGTCTTCGTCTTCGTCGGCGTCGGCGGATCCCCCTCGCGCGGAGTCCTGCGCCTGCATGTGCCTCAGCCAGAGCGTGTTGATCATGGTGCTCTTGCCCACCCCCGAGGGGCCCGCCACGACTGTCGTGCGGCCCGTGAGGCGCTCCGCCAGCGCGTCGAGGCCCTCCCCCCCGCCCTCGCCCGCCGCCATCGAACAGGTGGTCGCGGAGTAGCCCCAGGCGGCGATGCGCTCCTGCGCGGCGCGCGCCTCGTCCTCGCCGCAGAGGTCGGCCTTGGAGAGCGCGAGCGACACGTCGAGGCCGGTGGCCTCGGCGGCGACGAGGAAGCGGCTGACCTGCGCGAAGTCGAGCTCGGGCCGGACCAGCGCGAAGACGAGCAGCATGTGGTCGGCGTTGGCGACCGGCGGATCGGAGCTCTCGGTCGTGCGCGGCGCGACGGCGGCGACCACGCCCCGCATGTGCGCCCAGTCGATGGAGCTCACCTCCACGCGGTCGCCCACGAGCACCGACTGGCCCATCTTCTTCAGCAGCGAGCGCTTGGTGCACAGCAGCTCGGGGGCGTCCGACGACACGCGCGAGGCCAAGGGCAGCAGCGAGGCGGCGTCGGAGGCGGCAAGGCCCGGCCGTTCCGAGGCGGCGGCGCCCGCGCTGACTGCGTCCGAGTCGAGCCGCACGTGCACGAAGTTCGCTCGGCCGGCGACGACGACGCCCTGCGTGGTGCCGGGTGTGGTTTGCGAGAGCGAGCGAGCGAGCGCGCGCGAGCGAGCGAGCGAGAGAGCGAGAGAGCATCACGTCGGGTGGGCATGGGGGAGGGATCTGTCAGACGCGAGACTGAGCGCTGCGAGCGGTGGTGTGGGTGGGGCAGGGTCGGGGACGCATGCCGCGGCGCGAGAGCGCACCCGCCCGCGCCAGCGCGCCGCACGCACCGTGCGCGTCGCGTCGGCGCCGGCCTGCGCGACCGCATCGATCGCCTCAGCCGCCTCAGCCGCCTCACCCGCATCACCCGCGAGCGCGAACGCCCCGCCGCCTGCGCGCCGCGCGCCTGTGCGCCACGCCGCAGAGACGCGAGCGCCTTCTGCGCGCACTGTGCGAGCACCGTCGCGCCTCCCGCGTGCGCGCGGCAAAGAGCGTTGTACGCGCGCTCGGCGCCTCGCGCGTCAATCGCCCACTGCACCGCAGCCTCGCGTTCAGCCGGTGTACCCCGCGTCGGATCGGCGCTACCGCCGCGGAACGAGCCATTGAATATCTCGAGTTTGCCAAGCGAACCTTCGAGGCGCCGAAGGAGAGGTACGACGTCACCGCTCGCCTGCGCCACGTCGATCGCNGCGCGCTGTGGCGCCGCCGCGGCGCGCGGGCGCGAGTGCGCGCGCACGGCGACAAATATTTAGGTATTTCGATAGGGTTCGTGTCATGCGCCGCACGCTTTCTGACGTATTGCAAGGGCACCGTTATGAACCCAACAGTCTCGCTAACCCAAACCTCGTTTGTTTCCTTGCAAGGGCGCGTGGCGCAGTGGATTAGCGCATCAGACTTCGGAGGCAGGAAGGGCCCATCTCTCTTCCGCCAAAGCTATCTGAGGGTAAACGGCTGCACTGCAACGCCTTTCCTCATCGCGGGTTCGAACCCCGCCGTGCTCGTAGAACTTTTTTTTTTTGGCGCCGGCCGCAGTCGAGGCGTCCTTCGCGCGCGCGCACGCGGCGCGCCACACCTCCCCCCCCCCTCCTCGCCCCCGCCCACGCGCTCCCGTCCC
>RQSC01000028.1:892798-915503 GCA_013416795.1 Prasinococcaceae sp. CCMP 1430
CGCGGCGCGCGCGCGCCGCGCGGCACGCGCAACCTAAACCCCCCCTCCCGTCCGGCGCTCGTCACGAAGCATCCCAAACGCGAGCCTCTCGAACCCTCACGTCTAAAACCCTTATTGCCGCGCGCGCGCGCGCGCGCCGCGCGCCGCGCGCGATCCACCCCGAACGCCCGCGGTTCGGCGCCGCGATTCGGATTCTCGCATTCGGAGTGACGTAAAAAAAAACGGAATGGAAGCGCGAAACAACGGTGTTGCCGGTGGGCACGTCGGGTGACGTGGATGGACGTGAGCGCGCGCAGCGCCCTCCCCACTTCTTCTCCAACATTTCAGGAGCTCGCAATCCGTGGTGTGTGGTCTTTCTGAATTCGATTACTGATGGGCGAAATTCCGTCGATTTACGCACCCAGGCGCGTGGCGCGCGCGCGCGCCGCGCGGCCGCCGCGCCATTTTTTTGCGGCGGTATTTGGGGGGTATTTTCAGCTGTAAATCGACCTTTATTTCGGAGGAGAAAAATCGGATAAGGCCGCGAGGGCGGGGCGGCGAGGGCGGGCGGGCCGCCGTCAGGCCGCCCTCCTCTCCCTCTAGATGCCCTTCTTGAGCGCCTTCTCGGCCGCTGCAGTGTACATGACGAGGTTGTCCATGTCCTGGGTCGCGCGCGAGCAAACGCGCGCGCGCGCGCGCGAACGGGCGGCGTCAGCCTGGCGCTCCCATGCGGCGCGCGGAGCACCTGCGAAGGAGCACACCGCTCGGCGCGCGGACGCCGGCGCGCAGCGCCGCCCGCGAGCAGCACGCCATCGCCGCGGGGGGGGGAAGGAAGCGACGGGGAGTCCCTACGCGCGGTGCGGGCGAGCTCGTGCTCGCCTTGTGCCACGCTCGGCGCGGCGCCGCTGTCCGAGTCCCGCCCTGACCCCCCACCCCACCCCCTGGCCGGGCGGCGCCGCCGCCGCGCCGCGCGTGCGCGCACCACCACAGCCTGACTTTGCGGAACGCGCGGCGCTCAAGCACCTCCAGCCGCGAAACGCGCCCCATGCACAGAGCTCGCCCGTGTGTACATTAACACTACAGATACATATACATTCACGAGATAGTCCGCGGCGAGGCGGAGAAAACAAGCGGAAGCGCGCGCGCGAAATGCGCGCGCGCCCCTGCTCCGGGCGCGCGCGGCCCCGCGCCGCGCGCGCATGCGAACGATGCAGGCGCGCCGCGGACAAGAGGCGCCCGTGGGTGATGTTGACACGAATTCGAGACCAGCGACGCGCGTGCGGCCCCCGCGGGCGCTGACTCAGCGGGGCTGTGCGCGCGCGCGCGCGCGGCCGTGTCATTTTGAGAACCAAAATGATACATATAAATGCATTAAACGCGAACCCTAAAACCCTAATGTCGCAGCCAAAAACAACAAAAAGATTTGAGGGTCCCCCTCCACGCATTCTGACCTATCAATTCTTTTTGTTTTTGACGCTATTATCGGTGTTTTGAACGCGGGGTCGGGGCGGCACCGCCCCATCACTTTGCACGCGGGGTGTGGAGGCGGTTCGGGTGGGAAACTGACGCGACGGCCACAGACGGCGCCGTACGCAAGTCTCGATGAGTAGCGTGGTTAAAAGCTGGGCGCCCCGGCCGAGCGGCGCGCGCTGGAACGATTTTTGGCCGAGCGCGAATCCGCCTGGCGACCCGTGCGATACTTTGGGAGACCTCGGCGTCATTTCGAACGCGGGGTGCAGAAATGTTTAGGGTATAGGGTTCACGAAATGGCACTGAAAAAAAGTGTGCGGCTGTTGGCTGTTGGCACAGAGCGCGCGCGCGCGACGCCCGGCCCGCCCCCTTCCTCGGCCCGGGACCCTCGCGCCCGCGCGACGCGAGCTGCCTCGGTGGTGGAGAGCGGGGGGTGCGGGGTGGGCGCCAGGTGAGGGATCGGGCTGCGCCCGGGCCGCGGCGCGCGGCGCGCGAGGTCGGCGGNACAGGAGGCATCCGCGGGGCCATCGGAGAAGGACCCATTTAAGACTGCCGATGACGCCTTCGGCGGCTTCGGCGGCGCTGTGGGTGCCCCCCCTTCAGGTGACGCCTTTAGTGCATTCGATGCCACCATCGCGGGTGCATCGGGCGCCAGCTCTTCCCAAGGCTCCCTTGCTGCGACAAGCCAAGCCAAGGTCGACCCATTCGCCCATGCGGAGCCTGCGCCGCAAGAAGAGACGCGCGGGCGCGCACGGTTGCGCGCGACACCGCCATCAGGGGCGCTGTGCAGCGCGAGGCGGCCGCCATTGCGACGCGTGGGGGTCGCGACAGGGCGCGGTGTGGCCACGCTGTGGCGCGGCGCCATCAGCAATGCCGGCGACGAAAAAAAGAAACAGGGTTGCTGCGCATTTAGGGTCGTACGATAGGGTTTGAACTCCAGCCCTTCTCGGGCAGCTGTCGAGGAGTCCAGCTGTCGTGCGCCGTGTCCTGTCCGCGTGCATGTGCATGCTTCCGTCGCGCCGCTCCGTGCCCGTCTTCGAGCGCTCCCGCGCGCTCCCGCCTGTACACGAGCAGGACCTCGGAACGAGCACGCGGTGCGCAGCGCGCCCTGACCCTCCCAGAAAACGCTTGGCTCCCCGATAGGGCGCCGGGGCGTGCCAACGTTCCCACCGCAGAGCTCCTTCCTTCTGCACCGACGCGTGGCGCATTCCCATCACGTGGGACCTTCTGCACACGTATTATCCTTTATTACTTATTACCGGCGGGCGGACCTGAGAGACTTGCGCGCCGCCTTCTTCTTGGCGGCCTCGCCGACCGCGCTGGAGTACGTGCTAGCACAGTCGTACCACGCGTCCGTCCTCGCCACCGACGCGCGCATCAACGCCTTGAGAATGCCGCGCGAGCCGCGCGTCGTGGGTGTCACCCGGTGCAGAGCGCCGCCCGCGCGCAGCACGAGCAGAGAGTTGGGCTCCATGTGCTGTGTGTGCGTTTTGCCGTCAGGTGTCACCCACTGCGTCGTCGCGTCGCTGTCGTTGCTCAGAGTGTACACGAGCTCGTACTGCGGGCGAGGAGAGTACAGCACCGTGTCGACGTGCCAGTCCATCTCTGCGCCCGGCGTGTAAAGCCGGTACTCAACTGGGAAGTCGCCATGGAACACCGGCTCGCCTGCGACAGCGCGAGCGAGAGGAGCGTCAGCCGCGCGTCTGGGCGCAAGCGATGGCGAAGCGATGCAAACGACCTGCCACCGGTTGGCTCGGGAGGCGGCACTGGGCTGTGAAGCGCGCCCACGCGCGGTGCGAACGCACCTACGAGGTTGGAGACGAACAACAGGCTCTCCTCGCACATGAGCGCCGCGTGCGCCTCGGTTGTCGGCCCGAGGTGTCTGCCCCTTCTGCCGATCGCGACCGACCCTTTCTCCTGCTTGCACGAGGCCCGCCACGCGGGCTCGCAGCGCTCAGCGAGCTCCTCGAACACCTGGCGCGGCAGGAAGTCGCGCACGTAGCCCACCCCACCGTTGAGCGCGAACTGCGCGCGCGTGCAGCCGCTCGGCGCGCGACCCAGCATGGCCGCGCACTCGCCTGTCATGTACGCGCGCGCGCACTGCCGCCTTGCTACCGGGCGCGCCGCCCGCCGCACAGCAGGACGGCCGCGCGCCGGGGCGCCCACCGCTGCCGTCGCCGCAGGCGCGCACGCGCACACCATGGGCTGCTCCAGCCGACTTCCCCAACCCCAGTTCTCCCCCCTTCCCCTCCTCCCCAACCTCCTGATCAGCCCTCACTCACTCGGCCACGCCTCGACCCTGCTCACCCGCCCCGCAGCTGGCCCTGCCCCACACGTGGGTGCCTACGGGCGCGCACAGGAGCGCGCGCGGCCGCGCTCCGCCTCCGCCGTGCTCCTCGCCCGCCGCGTNGGAGGTGCCGTGTGAGTGGTCGGATGAGTGCGCCCGCCGGCCGCCAGTCCACACAGGTCCCGACGTTACGCCAGTCGCCAGCCAGTGCCACTCAGCGCCCACTCATTGATTGCGATACGCATCGGTGATTTCCAGTACAGTACCTAGGTACTGTACGTTCGCACGGGTAAAGGGGTTATATAGGTTTTGTGTATTTGCGCGTCGAACGCGGCTGCGCGTCCGGGAGCGGGAGATGGGGAAGACTCGCTCGTCAGTCGACGCCCATGCTGCGCCGTAGGTTGGGCGGTTGGAGCGCATCTCGAGTTCTCGACCAACAGCGTGGCTCATGAGTCCCAAGAGCGTCGCAAAGGCCGCCCGTGGACACCCTCCCGCGTGAGCTCGAGGGACAGCTGGAGAACAGACAGGGTGTATATAGCCGGCTAGCTGATGCACGCCGACGCGCGACGCCAGGGCGCTCTTCGTTGATGAGAGATAGAGAGAGAGACGGGTCGGTAACAAAGCGCGTGGATCATACAGAGCGCGTGTCAAATCTCTTGGGGCGCAGGGCGCGGGGCGCGGCCGGGGCCGGGGGGCGCCATGCCGCCAAAGAAGCCGTACGAGCCCAAGTACCGCTCCGCGCCGTTCGCCTTCCTGATCACGCTGCTGCGCGAGGAGCGCAAGGGCAACGAGCAGCTCAGCAAGACGGAGCTCATCTCGAAGACGGACGCCTCGGGCCTGTCCGACACGCCCATCTCGGACGTGCAGGCGACGGCGCGCGGCCCCTCGGGCGGACGAGCGTACGGGCGGTTGGGGGGATTCGGCCGCGGAGGGGGCAGGGGCAGCTTTCAGCCGTCGTACTCCGGCTGGGATGCGGTCAACAAGACGCTCATTCCCAAAGGCCTTGTCGCCAAGTACTCCAACCCGGCAAAGTACGAGCTGCTCTCGCAGGGGCGCAAGCTCGCACAGGAACTCGAGAGGAAGCTGGAGGAGAGCGGCATGGGCCCGACCGGCAGTGGAGGCGCCGGTGCGTCGCTGCCGCAATCGCAGCACCAGCACCAGCAGCAGCAGCAGCAGCAGCAGCAGCAGCAGCAGCAGCAGCAGCAGCGAGACTCGGTGCGCTCGCCCGCAGGCGCTCCCTTTGGATCGCTGCGGCGCCAATCCGGAGGCAGGGACGCGGGTCCCACAGTGGCATTCGGCAGCAGTGGCCTGGGCGGGCTCTACGCCGACTTCGAAGGGCCCCCCTCGATCTCTCTCAAAGCGCCGCTGGCACCCACAAACACAAACACTTTGCGCAGGGATGCGATGGGCCAGGCTGCCAGCAAGCGTGCGAAGCAACTGGCCGCGGCGGCCGCCTCGGGCGCGGCGTTGCGTCCCGCGGGCGGCGGGCTCAATGACTGCGACCAGAAGGTGCTCGACTACGTGCGGCGGCTGCCGTTGAGCGAGAAGTGCGATCCCAAGGCTGCGGCGAAGGCACTGCGCATATACAACGCCAAACAGATCGCGGGCTCGCTCAACTTCCTGGCGAGCGAGCACCTCATTTCGCCTTCCCACAGAAGCATCACGACGTCAGCCGCGGGGGAGCCGGGCGGCGTCTTCACGCTCCCGGAGCCGGAAGCCGTTGACGCTGACCCGTGGTCGCCGACCGAAGAGCGTCGAAAGCAAGAGGCGCGAACCAAGGCGGTCATCGAGCAGCGCAAAGAGCAGCGAGACCTCGACGAGGCGATCGCTCGCAGCAAGAAGACAGTGAGGCAGGAAGAGGAACGGCGCGCAAGTGGGTCTGGCGTTGGAACGCCGAATGTGTCGTGTGGGGGCAGCCAGAGCTTTCCGTGGACTCCTGGAAGCGGGCTGCTGCGCGGCGGTTGCGACCTGAGCCCCGGCGCGGATGGGACGGACACAGGGCCGAGCCCCTCACCCACCCCGCAGCTGCGCATTCGCTTCCCACAGGAGCCCCCGAAGGACGCATCCCATGTGATTGACCTCCTGTCGGACGAGAGTGACGACGAGGACGATGATGACACGCGCGAGCTGCTCGCAGCGGGTCTCGCACCTCCTGTCGCGCGAGCTCCAGTGCATGCGCCCCCGGCGGCGCCCGCCACAGTGCCCGCTGCTGTGCTTGGCGCTGCAGGATCTTCCTTGGATAGTGCACCACCTGCACCGGCATTGGGGCATGCACCCCGCACAGTGCCAGCGCAAGAGCGTGCCGCGGTGGCGCCCGTCCAGCCGCAGCCTCTCGCTGCCCCGTTTCGCACCATGGCGTCTCGCCCGCCGAGGCAGCACTCGCAGAGTTCGCAGGACCCTAACCCGCAGCAGATGTGTTCGCTCCAGCAGGGCTCGCAGCCACTGTGGCGGGCGCCACGCAACGAGCTGTACTCCCAAGACGAGGACGGCGATGCGCTGCCATGCAGCCACCTGCCGATTCGCGCGCCGCCGCGTCTTCTGGGGGCCGACCGCAACGCTCGCTTCCGCGAGCACTTCGACGTGATCCTGCTCGTTGACAATCGGGAGCAATTCTCGCGCGTCAATGGCAGTCGCATAGCGGGTGACGTCCTGGCTGAGCTCAATGCGGAGGCGGGGGTCGTCGCTGAGCAGCGCTCTCTCGAGACAGGCGACGCCCTGTGGATTGCGCGGCGCAGGAGCAATCCGACGGAGGAGTACGTCCTCGACTACGTCCTCGAACGCAAGCGCGTCGACGACCTAGCCAGCAGCATCCGATCCAAGAATCGCTACGCCGAGCAGAAGTACTACATGCGCGCTTCCGGCCTGCGCAGGTGCCTGTACCTCGTTGAGGGCGATCCGGACACCCTTGGGTCGTCGTCGTCGTGTGCAGCCGTGAAGACCGCGTCCGTGCAGACGGAGGTCTTTTCAGGCTTCACCGTGGTGCGCACGATGAACTTGCACGAGACGCGCAAGTACTACGCCTGCTTCACACGCATGATCACGGAGGAGGTTGCCGGCATCTGGGAGCGCGCTATGCAGACCGGGTCTGACGGTGATGAGACGTTGGCCACCTGGTCGCAGCTCAAGGCCCGCATGAGCGAGGCGAAGACGCTGACGGTTGGCATGGTGTGGGGCCTCATGCTCGCGCAGACGCCGACGCTCACGGGCAAGGTCGCTGAGGCCATCACCGCGCTGTATCCCACGCCGAAGGCGCTCATTGCCGAGTACGAGGCGCAGCTGCGAAGCCGCGGCGAGGGGGCTGCGCGCGAGATGTTCAAGGACATGCGCGTGCCAGGTCTTGTGAAGTGCCTCGGCAAGAAGAAGAGCTCGACCATATATGACATGGTGATGGGCCGGTGACCCCTACGACCTCGGCCGCCGCGGCACCGGACGCGCAGCGCAGCCGGCGCGCCCCTGCGCTCAGGGCCATTTGCAATGATGACTAATACATGTACTGTACTTTAAGTTCAGCGCAGATGCCTGCCGCGGCGACGCGCCGTGCGTCCTCGCGGGCGGAACATATGCTCGGACTCCTCCGTCGATGCGACCCTTCGGTCGGCATGCAGTCCCCAACAATGCTGTGTGGCTCGTGCGTGCGCTCACTGCGCACACTGTGGGCACGCGCAGGGCATTAGCTCTCGGCTCTCACGCGGCCGCCAGGTCTTGGATGGACGCCGAGCGCTTCATGGCTGTGGCGAGGTCTTCGAGGTTGCCGTGCGACGCAGTGCGGCATTCCTCCACCGCGCGCTGCGCCGCCTGCTCACCCCCTCTGTCATCGGCGCCGCCGTCGCGCGACTGCTCTTGGTTGTCGTCAGCTGCAGCCTCGCGCGCCTCCGCGCCGGCGTCTCGCGCGCCCGTGCAGAGGTCGGCGCGGTCGAAGTCAAGCAGCGTTCCGCTTCCGGACCCGTCCTTGTCCGACACGAAAAACGTGCCCGCTGGGAACACGTCCACGTCTGCGGCTTGTTCTTCGAGGAGGTCGCGCGAGCTCGCAAAGAGCAGGCCGTCACCCATCGTGGGGCTGCCCCAGAAGAGCTGTTCGTTGCCGTTTCTGTCGCGCGCGGCCACTGTGCGGTTCTCGCTCGAGTCGTACAGGACGAAGGCGAATCGGCCGTGCATGCCGCCCAGCAGCGCCGCTGGTGCCGCGGTCGGCTCCGCACCTGTAGACAGGACTCCGCTGCCGCCTCCGAACTGAGGATGCTCCCAATCGCACTTCCTGTACGCCTTTATCACGTCGAGTGCGTCGTGCTGCGGCGTGCGCTCGCTCTCGGGCGGGCGTTCGAAGGCCCCGCTCAAGACCACGGTGAGCGGTCCGTCGCGGGCGACCTGTGTTTGTTGTATTGCCGGCACGAGCGCGAGCGGCGCGGCCACCAGCAGAGGTCAGCCTCACTCAGCAGGGTGCCCTCGGCGACATGCTCCTGCAGGAGCCGCGGGCAGGCGCAGGCGCAGCCGGTCGCACCTCTACCACGCCGTCGAGCCACGCCATGCCATTGGCGGGGTCCAGGAGCAGGGTCTCCACCTGGGAACGATGCCGGTGCGGGAGGCTTTCGGCGAGCGCGCCGAGCGCCTCCTCCACGGCGTCCTCCTGCGCCGAGACTGAGGCTTCGCCCACCATCTTGCGGACTTTCGGTGAGCGCGCCACCTTGCTGCGGCCGTACACGGTCAACATGGCGGAGCGCACGCGCAGCGTCTAGAGCGCACAACAGCCCAGTCGAGCGCGCGTTCGCCCTCCGCCCGCGCGAGGACGCGAGGCCCGCAACCGCCTCTCCGCGCCCGTTATTATTTTCCCTGCGTTGTCGCTGTGATACCAAGTACACAAACTCGTTGCGCAAAGGGCCGAGCGTGAGCGACCCCCCCCCCCCCCCACTGGGAGCCACCCAGGGGGCTGGAGAGCGCGCGCCGAGGTGCGAGGCCGCGCTCTCCGAGGCGCGTGCGAGGACGGCGCGCCGCCGCCGGCGCCTCGTGCGTGCCAGCGCGCGCGCGAGAGAGAGAGAGACGCGCACGCGGCGCGCGCATGGCGCGGGCGTCGCCGGCAGCTCGGTGGTGCGGTCGGCATGATGCGGTGTGAAGCACCGTTACGAGGCGTGTGGCTCGCCGCTCTCACCTCTCTTATCCTTCGTTGCCTACATGCGCGCCGTGCACGTTCCGGCGCATTAAGGCGTGTCGGCGGTGGGTGGTGCGGTCAGTCATCGCAGAGGCGATGCCGAGCACGGCGGGTGCGCGAATCCGTTCTCTCACTCTCCACGCGTCGTGCGCCCCGGCTCGCGAGGGACGCCGGCAAATCTTGGCCTCTCTGTAATCGACGGGAAGAACTGCGCGCGACTCCCGTCGCTCTCTCACAACCTTCGTCGCCAAGATGCGCGTCGCCCTCTCACCTCCTCCTCCCCCGCGCATGGGAGGAACTCGCTCAGACGCGGTCATCGCGAGAAGTGCTTGGCCATCTCGGACTCTCTGGCATCGATCCTCATTTGCCAGCGTCAACCAAGAAGATGATGTCGCAGAGCGGACCCGCCCACTCGCCGATGCAATTGCAGATGACACCGACGTCGCCGTTTCCGAGCTGTTCCGTTGCGCAGGTGCCGCCGTTTTGGCAGCGGCACGCACAGGTGCCAGCCTCGCACGTGCCGAGGTCATCGCCGCTGCCGCATGGTAGACCGTCGTCTTCAGGCGCAGGGACGCACTCTCCGTCGTCAGGGTTGCACACGTTGCACTCGTCGCAAGTGACCGTGTCGCACACAAGCACCCCTGGGCCATCGGGAGTGATGATCTCTATGCCGCAACCGCCGGAGACACACTTGCCAGTCTCGCTGCCGCTGCCGCAAGGCACGCCGTCTTCCATCGGCTCGCATTCGCCGGTGGTAGGATTGCAGGGACCCTCGCAGTACAGAGCGTTGCACAGCACCCCCTCGCACGGGTCGACGGTCTCTACCTCAAACTCGATCTCCTTGACGCAGCTTCCAGACTCGCACTTGCCACCGTCGCTGCCGCCGCAGGGCACGCCGTCTTCGAGCAGCTCGCATTCGCCGGTCGCAATATTGCAGGGACCCTCGCAGAGGCCGTCGCACGTCACATCGCGGCACGGGTCGACGGTCTCTACCTCAAACTCGATCTCCTTGACGCAGCCTCCAGCCTCGCACTTGCCACCGTCGCTGCCGCATGGTAGACCGTCGTCGTCAAGCGCAGGGACGCACTCTCCGTCGTCAGGGTTGCACACGTTGCACTCGTCGCAAGTGACCGTGTCGCACACAAGCACCCCTGGGCCATCGGGAGTGATGATCTCTATGCCGCANCACCGCCACCACCACCACACACACTCACACACACCCGCTCGCCCACCGGCCCCCCTCGCCCGCGCGGGGGGCCGGGTCGGTGGCGCGGATGAGTGGGGGCGCAGCGCGCTCGCGGCTTCTTTTTGCGTACCGCGGGCCGCCGCCCGCCCCGGAGAGCGCGCCCGCGCGCCCCGCGCGCCCCGCGCGCCCGCGCTGGTGCAGGCGTTGGAGCGTGACGCGCGTGGGAGAGGGCGCTTGCGCTGCGAGGGGCGACGGTGCATGCTGTTGTGCTCACACCACTCCCGTCACACACACGCACGCGCGCACACACACCACCACCACCACCAGGCCATTCTCGGAGGCCTCGGCGGTAGCATGGGCGGCATGGAGTGGATCGTCGACGACCAAGACGGGTCGGTCGACACGCCACCGGGCGGTTCGCCCGGCGGCCTCACCTCTGCCGCAGGCATTCCCATGCCGGTGACGGGCCTGGCGGTTCCCCCCACGGCGATAGGCGGCATGCCGCACCCGAACGCTGCCGTGTCGCTCCTGCCCCCCGGCATGGGGGCGATGAGCGCCGGGCTCGGCATGTCGCGCGCGTTTTCAACGGGCGACCTGCGCCGCGCCGAGCAGTACGCGTCGTACATGCGCGACCTCGGCGTGGGCGCGGCAGGGACCTCGTCCGCGGGTGGGCTGCTCGCGCCAGGCGCGGGCCCTGGCCTCTTCCCGGCGCTCGCCGGCGTGGGCATCGACACCATCGCCGAGGTGAGCGGAGGCGCGGCTGGCGGCAAGGACAGCGCGCGCGCGGCCGCCGCGGCCGACCCGGGCGGCGACGAGGCGGGCACGTCAGGCGGCAGGGTGGGGAGCGCGGGACCGACCGCGGCACCGGCACCGGCGAGCACCATGGCTGGCCTGAACGCCCACGAGCGCGACCTTGTGTCGCAGCTGGGCAGCGTCCTAGGCGCGGCGGGTGGGGCGTACGGGGTTTACGCGCCCGGGGGCGTGGGCGTGGGTGCGGGGATGCCGGCCGGCGGTGAGCCGCTGGGCTTCCCTGAGATGCTCTCGCTCGACGACGACCTCAGGGTCGCCTACCACCCGTCCGCGCGTGCGACGGCGGCGATCGGCGCGAGCGCTGCCGCGATGCGGCGCTCGCAGTCGACTGGCGATCTCGCGAGGCTGAGGGCCATGCACGACGCGGGCGCCGCGGGCATCAACGCCGCCGGTGCGGATGCTCGCCTCATCGGCTCGTACACGCGCGCCGAGCGGGACGAGCGCATCCGCATCTACCGAGAGAAGCGCTACACGCGCAACTTCAACAGGCGCATCAAGTACGTCTGCCGCAAGACGCTCGCCGACTCGCGGCCGCGCGTGCGTGGCCGCTTCGCGCGGCACGACGTCCCGCTCGAGGAGCAACAGGCGGCCGCAGGCGTCGGCAAAGATGGCAAGGCGGGGGGTGGCAAGGCCAAGGCTGCGGCGAGCAAGGCAGCCAAGACCGGGGCGGGTGCCGACTCCAAGGCCGGCGCAAGTGGAAGCAGGTCCGGCAGCAAGGGGGTAGCCAAGAGCCGCAGCGGCAGCAGGAAAAGCTCGGGTGCGGCAGCCGCTGACAAGGGCACGGCGGGCAAGCCCAAGTCGTCGAGGTCGGGCGCCAGGAAGCCCGCGGCGGCGACCATGCCCGCGCCTGCCGCGACTGCCACGCCGGTGGCAGTTTGAGCGGGTCCCGTTCCACGAAAGCCCCCCGTGTGCGCACTAACCACCCGCGCACACACCATTGTAGCGACCAGCGACCCACATGTAGAGAGCCATCGACACACACGCACGCGCGCGCGCACGGAAGTGCTCGCGCGCACACACGTACGAATTCGTACACACACACACACACACACACACACGTGTCTTATGGCGCCACCGACTGGCCTGTGGCAAGTCCAGGCCAGCCTTTGTTCATTAATTTTGGATTGCCAAAGCCTCGGCGGCGGGCCGCGTGTGTCTGGCGCTGTCGGCGCCGCGCCCACACCTCGCGCGCGGCGCGCGCGACAGCGTGCGGCCGCGCAGGGAAGCCATGCCACCGCCGTGGCCCCGCGACGAGTCGGCGAGCCTCGACCTTGCGTCGCCGTCGCTAGGCGACGCCGAGCGCGCGCGCGCTCGGCGGAGGCATCACCAACGGCCTCGCGGTGGTGTCGGGCGGCAGCGCGGGCGCGCCGCAGCTGGTGGTGCGGGTGTTCGGCGACGGCACCGACGCTTTCATCGACAGGGGCGCCGAGGAGGCAGCGCTCGCCGCCGCGCGCGACGCCGGCCTCGGCGCAGCCGTGCTGGGCGCCTTCAGCGGCGGCCGTTTTGAGCGCTTCCTTGAGGGCGCACGCACCGCCGAGCCGGCTGAGCTCGGCGAGGAGCCGCTCGCGAGCGCCGCGCCGCGCCTGCTGCGCGCTGTGCACGCGCTGGCGCCCGACCTCGGGCCCGGCGGCGAGGGCGCCCCCGGGCGGCCGTCGCTTTGGAGGCGCCTCCGCCGCTGGCTCGACACTGCGGAGAGGGAGGTGGGCGCGCAGGAAGGCGCCGCGGGCGGCGCACCACCCGCATTCGACTTCGCGGCTTGGCGGGCTGAGCTGGCGTGGCTGGAGGACTTCTGCGCGCGAGTGGACTCGCCGGTGGTCTTCTGCCATAACGATGCGCTCGCGGCCAACTTCATGGTGGGCGTGCCCCCCGAGGAGGGCGGCGTGCTCGCCGCCGACGGCGCCACGCGCGTGCAGCTCATCGACTTCGAGTACGGCGGCTACAGCTACCGCGGCTTCGACCTCGGCAACCACTTCGTCGAGTATGCAGGCTTCGAGTGCGACTGGTCGCGCTACCCGGCAGAGGCGCGGCGAAGGGCCTTCTGCAAGGAGTACCTTGGCGAGGACGCGTCCGACGAGCAGGTGTCCGCGCTCGTTTTGGAGGCGTCCGCCTTCGCCCTGGCGAGTCACCAGTTCTGGGGGATTTGGGCGGCGCTCCAGTCAGTGCACTCCAAGATCGACTTCGACTACAAGTGCGAGCGCGCGAGCGCGGGCGCCGGCGCCGGCGCGTTCTGGCATTGCCGCGTAGGCTGTGTGATGCGTGCGCCTGACACGCGCGGGTGCGCGCGTACGCCACGCGTGCGCCACGCTCGCCTGCGCGCCCGCACACAGGACGTACGCCAACGAGCGCTGGGCGCAGTACCTGGTCATGAAGCCCGAGGTCGTCGCGGCGGTCGACAGCCCCTGAGCGCAGCGGCTGCCTGTGCATTTCGGGTAGTGTGGACTTCTGTATCAATAACGTGGGTTACGTCACAATTGTATAGCGGGGGGGCGCGCGGCTCCCCCCTCCCCTTTCGCCAATGTGCGAGCGGGGAGATACACGCGCTGGGCGGGAGCGGGCGGGCGGCGCGAGCGGGCAAGCTCGCTCACTCGTCCTCGACCTCGCCGAGCAGGTTGGCGCCCGTGTCGACCTCGGGCACGCGGTACCCCACACCTATGGTCGGCAGCGGCTCGCCCTTGAACCCGTCGAGCAGGTCGGAGCGATCGCACACGCGCACGAGCATCTCGTCGGTGAGCACCCCTGACTGGGCGAGCACCTGACCCGCGTCGGTGTCGGGCCTCAGCAAAGCGATGATGTCCTCCTTGCTCGCAGTCACGGCCCGCTTGTCGTTGTCATAGTCCTGCTTGAAGTTGCCTTTGGTGATGACGATCTTCTCCAGCTTGAGCTTGTCCTTGGCGCGCGCGAGCATCTTGCCATCCACCGAGTTGGCCGTCGCCAGCCGGTACACGTGCACGGGCTTCGTCTGGCCGATGCGATGGCACCTGTCCATGGCCTGCATGTCCTGGTGGGGGTTCCAGTCCGAGTCGTAGATGATGACCGTGTCCGCGGAGGTGAGGTTGATGCCCAGCCCGCCCGCGCGCGTCGACAGCAGGAAGACGCCGTGCTCCTTATCATTGTTGAAGCTCTCGATGCGCTCCTGGCGCGTCGCCTGCGGGACACTGCCGTCGATGCGGAAGGTGTTGTAGCCGCGCTCCTCGAGGAAGTAGCCCAACAGGTCCAGCATTTTGGTCATCTGCGAAAACATGAGCACCTTGTGGTTGCCCTTGCGCAAGTGGCTGAGCAGCCTGTCAACCAGCTGCATCTTGCCGCAGTCGTCGAGCAGCTTCTGCACTGGCGGGAAGAAGATGTCCTGCTCGAAGGGCGCGGTGATGAGGTCGGGGTGGTTGGCGTTCTTGCGGAGCTGCATGACCGTGTTGCGGAACGACGCCAGCGTCGAGCTCGTGTACATGGCCTGCTTCTGGCGCATGACCGCCTCGAGGGTCTTCTCCGTGAGCTGCTTGTTGAAGTCGGCCTGCACGGGGGTCATGTGAGCGTACAAGATGATTTCCTTCTTCTTCGGCAGGTCTTTCGCCACCTCGGTTTTGAGCCTGCGCAGCACAAATGGCCTCATGATGTTGTGCAGCTTCTTCACCACCAGGTCGCGCTGCTCGTCGACCGAGTCCGCGTTGAAGTCGAACCAGCTCTCGAAGTCGTCCAGGCTGCCGAAGACGTCGGGCATGATGAAGTTGAGTAGCGACCACAGCTCCTTCAGGTTGTTCTGCAGCGGCGTGCCCGACAGCAGGAGACGGTTGTCAGTGGACAGCGTCTTGAGCTCCTTGAACAGCCGGCACTCGTGGTTCTTCAGCCGGTGACCCTCATCGACGACGATGTACTTGTAGTGGAGCTTACGCAGGTACCTGATCTCGCTCAGGCACACCTCGAAGGAGGTCACGATGAGTGGGAAATTCTTGTTGTCTATCTCGTTGATCACCGTCCTCTTGCCCTCCCCGTCAGTGCCCCACACCTTCTCGGGCATCAATCTGTCCAGCTCGTCCTTGAGCTCCTTACGCTTTTCCTTGTCGCCGTGGAAGAGCATCACGGGGAAGTCCGGGCAGAACCTCTTGACCTCCTTGACCCAGTTAGCGAGCGTTGAGAGAGGCGCCAGGATGAGAAACTTCTGCGTGATGCTCTTGGAGCGCAGGTGGGCCAGGAACGAGATGGTCTGCAGCGTCTTGCCCAGCCCCATCTGGTCCGCCAGGATGCCGTTGAGCCCGTTCTGCCACAGCGCGATCATCCACTTGACGCCCTTGAGCTGGTACTCGCGCAGTGCGCCACCCGTCAGGAGCGGCATGAGCTCTGTCTGCTCCTTCATGAGATCCTCGTCGGAGCGCGCCATCACCTTGCGCTTCTTCGTGGCACTGGCCCCTTGCACCTTGTTCTCGACGTTTGTCATCTGCTCACTCAGGAAGTCCGTGAACAGCGCCGACTGATCGAGCAGGTGGTTGAGCTCCTGGAACTTGTCCTTGCTGAGATTCTCCTGGGTGCCGCCTGCATCCCCGCCTGCGGCCATGCGCTCCGCGGCGAGCCGCTTCTCCTCTTCGGCGGCCTTTTCCATGCCAGGCACCTGCACACGGGGCGCACAGGGGAGGGGGGTGGGGGGCGAATTCGAGGAGGCTCCACCCCGTCAGAAGCTGTTCAAGAGCTACGTTGCATGCGCGCGTGGCACAGCCACGGCCGCTGCTGGCGACGACGCGCCAATCTGCACGCGCGCACGCCTAAGGGGATTGGGGGTCGGTTGTGGGAAGGAAGTGGGGATGCTGGGTGTGGGGCGTGGGGTGTGGGGTGTGGGGTGTGGGTGCACGGCACGGCGGCGGCATCTGGTGCGCCCGTGCGCGAGCCGGAGACACAAGAACAACTCGCGACAGCACACCGTCGGACACGCCCCGCGCGCGCCGCGCCACACGCCGCGCCACGCACATAGTCAAGGTCTTCCTCGTCCGACACCGCTCCGCCATTCTCGCCGCTGTTGTCGCTCTCGCCACCCGCCGCGCGCATCCGCCGCACGCCGCCCTTGTCCTCGGCGACACCGCCCGCGCCGGCGCCGTTGGCGAGCGCCGCCATCGCCGCCATCGCTGCCGCCGCGCCTCGTTATGCGCGGAGCCCCCGCGCCTGTCTTGCCTCCCGCGCGCTCGCGCCCGCGAGGCCTCCCTCGCGACCCCGCCGCCACGCTGTCGCGTCCACAATCCAGCTGCCGACGGCGGCAGCGACGACGGCGACGGCGACGGCCGACGCGACACTCCCCCGCAACTTCCCCTCAGCAGTCCCTCCCCCCCCCTCCCTCTCCCGCCGTGGCNTCACCTCGCACCCCGCGCGCCCGCGGCGCGCGCGCCGAAATCCGCTCCCCGCCGCGTTTTTAGTTAAGGTTATGGTGTTTGGGGTTCAATGCGAGGGTTCGAATTAGGGTTGGCGCGCGATATGCGCCGAGGCGCGCGCGCGCGCGCGGGCGCGCGCGATTCGCGGAGCGCGCTTTCGTCGCGTTTTCGACCGCCGTTCCGCGCGTCGCGAGGTGCGAAGCGACCACGCCGCCGCGCGGATTCGCGCGCGGGCGATCGGCGCGCGCGCGCGCGCGCGTTTTCGCGCCGGGCGCGCGGGTTCCGCAACAGGGACGCCATCACGTGGGTCAGAAAGGAATCCATACAATGTCTAAAAAGTATTGAATATAAAGGAATCCACGTGTGGTCGCCACGGATGCGCGAATGAGAGCTCAAAACGAGTGCGAAGGGTGGAACCCACCTGCCTTTTTTTTTACACACTATTTATTTTTGATGGTTTTTTGGTGGGGTCCTTTTGCTGCGGCGGCTGTTTGTTCGCCTGCGTGTGCGTGTGCGTGCGCGTGTGCGTGCGCGTGTGCGTGCGCGTGTGCGTGTCCTTGTGCCTGCGCGTGTGCGTGGGGCGGCAGAGAGCGCGCGTCTGCCGGTCGGTGCCTGCGGGGCCGCGGCGCGCGGCGTGTGCGCGCGCGTGCGCCGGCAGCCATGGTGCTCAACGAGCTGGGCGACTCCATCAGCAATGCGCTGCGAAAGATGGTGCGCGCGCGCGCACCCTCACCCACCCCCCATCCCGTGCGCGCGCGGGCGCGCGCTCGCTGCGCCGGCGGGAGCCGGAGCGGGGGAGTCGCGCGGCCTCGCGCCGCGGGTTGGCCGCGCCATGGTCGCTTGTTGGCGACACAGGAGCACCCGCCCGCCCCGCCCCCCTTGCGGGGCGAGCGCGCCGCCGCGCCGTGTGGCACGCCTGCCAGCGCGCAGTCTCTCAAATGCGACCCCGCAGAACGAGGGCGTTCACGTCCGCGCGCACCCGCAGGCCGCGCAGCGCCACGCGCGCCACGGGGTGGTCGGGAGGGTAGGGGGCGAGGGCTCAGGGATGGGGCAGGGCGCCAGAGCCTTTGTCGCGCGCGGCGAAGGGGGGCGGGGCGGGTGGGCAGGGGGAGTGTGAGCAGCCGACAGCCCGCGCGCCCCCGCGCCGCTGCCGCTGCTGCTACATTCGGCGGACTCTCCCGTGGGGGTTCCCCCAGCCGCGCCCGCGCGGGCCGGACCGACGCGCGCAGGTGTGCGCGCGGGGGCGGGAGGGAGTGCGAGGGGGGACGGTGCTGTGGGTACTGCGCGCGTGCGCAGTAATGGAGGGAACGGCGTGGACGCGGGCCGTGCTGCGAGGCACGGAGTGGCGTCGCGGGGCGCGGAGTGCCACAGAGCGCGCGTGGGACGATGGATGACGGAGGCGGCGGCGGCGGCGCATCGGTTGGCGGCGGCAGCGGCGGCGGCGGCAGGGCGGCGACGCGGCCGTCACTCCTGGGAGCGGCGGTGTTCTGGGAGGGCGGCGTTCCGCTCGCGGCGGTGGGAGCGATAGCTGTCGGCGATGGCGGCGGTGGTGGGGCGCACTCGCAGTTGCAAGCGACGTGCGCGCTGCTGGCGGCGCTGCGCACGCTGTACGGGAGTCAGGGTGACGGTGGCGACGACGAACGCCCGCCGCTTGAGGCGTTTCTAGAGCTGGGCGACCGCTGCGTAGCAGTTCACGCATGCAGCTCGCACAGCGGCGTATGCATCGCAGTGGCGTGCGATAATGCAGATGAGGCGGCAGGCGGCGCGGATGAGGCCACTCGCGCCGCAGCGGTGCTCGCCGCGCGGCATGTCGCCGCGCAGCTCGACGCGCAACACGGCAATGGCACGGGCGGCAGCGGAAGGCTGAGCAAGCTCGTTTGTGCCGCGGCTGCGCGTGCACGCGCAGCGGTGGACTCGTACGACGTGCACACGGCGAGCGCGAGCGCCGACGCTAGCGCGGACGTGCACGCACGCACTGCCGCGAATGGCTTCGGCATCGACGAGTGCACCGCGCCCGAGCTGCGCAAGTTCGCAGGCGCGGTGATGTGCGGCACAGTGTCGTGCCCGCCACACGTCGCGGGATGGCTCGCGCCGATACTGCGCGCGCGTGGAGTGCGCGCAGCCGCGCTGCTTGACGTGCGCACGGGCGGAGTGCTCGTGCGCGAGGGCGCCGATGCTAGTGGGGCGGCGCGAGCGGTGTTCGCACCCCACGCCGTCGCGCGACCGAGCCTGGTCGCGCTCGCCGCTGGTGCAGCTGAGGGCGCGGCCGGAGCGAGCGTGCACGCGGCGCGAGTGGCAGGCTTTGAGGGCTTGCACGCCGCGGCGCTTGGAGCTGGGTTGGACACAGCCTTCGTGGTTTGCTACGCCAAAGAAGGCGCGTTCGCGGCGGTGGGCGAGGCTGATGTCGGGGCGGCGCCGGCGCACATCACCGAGGCACTCCTCGCGGCGCGCGCAGCCGCAGCGGAGGACTTTGGAATGGGTTGCGTCGCCACACACCTGGATGCTGGCGATGGCGACGACAGCGAGGTTGAGGACGTGCTCGCTCACTCTCCTCTACGAGCTGAGCGCTCTGCCCCTGTAGACATGGGTGCTACCCTGGGCGACGATCTGGTTATCCCTCTCAAGACGCCTTCGGACGTGCGCGCCCGACGGCTCACGCCTGCAGCTACGGGCGAGGGCGCTGCCCGCGGCGCTGCCCTGACAGACGGACTGGCCAGCACACCTCGCATCGTCTGGTGAGTGGCGGCACCACGCCGATTCAGGCGCGCGTGCAGTGGCGAATAAGAAGAGAACGTTATTCGACGAGTTTGAGCAAAATGGCTTTGAGCATGCGCGCCTCCTGCGACACCGTGCGCACGTTGTCGGTGCCCGCCATCGAGCCCGACTGGTTGAAGTTGCAGAGGATGTTCTTGCCGTGCAGGTCGGCCGCCTCGAGGAATGCGAGCATTTCGTGCAGAGAGGCGTCGGTCAACACGATCATGTGCTTGGCGAGGTTTTCGATGACCGCCATGAAGCACCGCTTGGCATAGAACCAGGTATCCGTCTCCAGCTTCTTATTATACGGTTCCAGGCTCTTGATTATGCGCGAAATGCCGAACTCGAAGTTCCCCTTGGCGCAGTACAGCGTTCCGATCACCAGGTTGACAATGCAGAGGTGGAAGGACTGCTTGTCAGGATCTTGGTACGCCTGCCTCTCCTCCTCCCTCTCGATGCGCCGCATGAGCTCCTCGGCCTCCTCATTCTGGCTCGTCATGATATAGCTCACGCACAGGTTCGCCAGCACGATCGCCGTCACGCCCAGGAGGTCCTCGCTGTGCTTCTCCGCGATGGGCTCGTAGTAGCGGATGGCCTCCTTGAACTTCTTGTCCTGCATGAAAAAGGTGTGGGCCACGTTGAGCCGCCACGTGTCATGTTCAGAGCAGAATTCGGCGCTCTGACGGAAGACGCGCTCGACCTGCTCGTAGTTCTCCATGTCCCAGTACACGCGCGCCATGGCCATCAGCCCAGGTATGTACGCCTCGAGCGCGTCGTCGTACAAGGCGATCGACCGGCGCAGCGACTCGTTGTCTCGCTCGATGCGCGCGTCCTGGATCTGCTTGGTCAGGCGACGCAGCACGTCCACGTGGCGCTTGGCGGCGACGTCGAACTTGCGGAACGCCTCGTCGGGGCTCGTTTGCGATGCGATGGTCGCCTCGAGGTACTCGTACAGGTCGGGTGTGAGGTGCTTGGAGGTCAGGTGGGCGTTCTCGGCCATCACGTCGGCGGCCTGGTCGAAGAAGCCGTGCGAGGGCTTGCAGTAAAGCAACAGCAGGTTGCCGAAGGTCTCGGGCGGGAAGGGCGGGTTCTGCAGCAGGAAGTTGAGCTTTTGGAAGCCCGTCTGCGGGTCGTCGTCCATGTGCATGAGCGCCTGGTTGTGCAGCGTCACCGGGTCGAGCTCCTCGTCCGCTCGTGGCGGCATGTCGGCGAGCGCCTCCTTGATGGCGTCCGAGTTGCGCATCTGGTACTCGATGGCCGCCTTGAGGTTGAACGCCTCCACCAGCGCGGTCTCGCGTAGCGTCTGTGAGTTTCCTACCGACCGCACCTCGACGCCATCCCCGTACGACCCCACGCTCAGCTCGGGGTGCTCAAGCATGCCGCGCTCGATCACCTCGGACACGCTCTTCACGGCCGGGCCGTACTGCTTGAGCTTGTAGTGGCACAACGCGTCGTTGTACGCGAGCTCCGACACGCCTATCGTGCTGCCACCCGGTGTGTCGGACGCCCTCAGCCCTTCGGCAGCCTTGGCGGCCTCCTCGAAGAGCAGCCTGGCGTCGTTGAACCGCCCCTCCTTGTACGCCACGCAGCCGCGGTTGTTGACCGTGGCGACTGGATCGACGCCCGTCTCGTGTTGCGCCTGGTCGAGAAGCGCTTTGCACGTCGCCATCTCGTCCATCTCGTACGCGATCACCGCCTGCAGCGACACATCGTGCTGCGCCTTGGCCGCGCTCTGCGCCTCGGCGTATTCGCCGGCCTTGTAGAGCGCCTGCGCATGGTGCGCACGGTACTCGGGCACGTCTGGGTACAGCCGCGCGAGCTCCGAGTAGCAGCGCGCGGCCGCCGCGAAGTCTGACCCGCCATGAAAGTGGCAGTACCCGAGCAGCGAGAGCGTCGCGCGGCTCTGCGGCCGCTCCGCGAGCCGCGGCTCGAGCAGCGCGACCGCGTCGGCGAACTTCTGGTCGGCGATGAGGCCGTACACCGTCGCCGTGAGGTGGCCGTCCGCGGCCGCGCCGACGGCCATCGCGCGCGCGCGGGTTGAAGTCCGAGGCGGCTGCGGCTACGGCGGGCCGCGGCCCTCCCAGCAAGCGGGGGCCTCCCACGCCGCGGGCGCGCGCGGTGTGGTGCGCGCGCGCGCTCCGCGCGCGCGCATTTGACTGCCGCATCCGCACAGCTGAAAAGCAACGCAAAAAAAAAAGGCAACGCGGATCGCCATCAAAACCCCTCCGATTTTTGAACCGTTCTCTGCGGGATTCTGCGGAAAGGCCCATCGAAATTTCCTACAGAAATCTCGAATGAAGGCTTTTGTACCTCGACACGTCCAGAACGCCAACTCGAAAATCCCGCGCGCGCTCTGTGATGGCGGTTTCCGCAGGGCGACATCCACGCCTCGAGCGCCCCTGGGCTGTGCACCCGCTCGCGCCGAGCTCGCTGACTCGTCGGCGCTACGAGGAGAAAAAGACAGTACGTAGTATGAATACACGCAGCCGCGCGGCGCACAGGCGGCGCGCGAGGGCCCTACGCCGCCGAAGGCTTGACGATGAGCTTGCGCTCGATCGCCGCCCGCGTGGGCGTTTTCAGGTCCCACACAATGCCGAGCTTCTCCAGCAGGAGGAGGCTGTAGTAGGTGAAATCCACCTCAAACCAGCGCAGGCCCTGGCGTGCCGAGCTCGGGAATGCGTGGTGATTGTTGTGCCAGCCCTGTTCCAATGCACACCGCGAGCAGGGCGAGACAAGTGAGGGTCAGCGCTTGAGGGCGTAGGGTGGGGGCGCACTCGTCTCGCAGAGGTGCAACGGGCGCACGCTTTGCCATTCCTCGGATGTCAACTACACGTACCTCGCCGTGCGTGAGCAGCGCGAACCACCAACAGTTGCGGCTATCGTCGCCGGAGTTGAAGCGCCGCTGGCCCACGACGTGGACCAGGCTGTTGATGCCGTAGCTCGCGTGGTTGGACAGGATCGTCGACACCACGAATCCCCACAGCAGGCCGTCGAGGCCACCCAGCGCGTAAAACAGCGGAATCGATCCCAGAAAGAAAATGTGATGCCGATCGTCCAACCACTTCAGCTCTGCGAGCGACGACGGGCCAATGTGCGCGAGGCGCGCGCTCTCTGTCAGCTGCCGTGCGTTGGCCCAAGCGGCGCACGCGCACGGCGACATCGCTCAGGGGCAATCCCGCCATATCCTCACCTGGAAACTTGTCCTGATCGAGCCAGTCCGGCACGTAACTCTCACGGATGTGGTTGTATTCGTCGCTGCACATGAACCAGCCCATGTGCGACCACGCGAAGCCGTGGCGCGGCGAGTGCGCGTCCTCCTCGCCATCGCTGTGCTTGTGATGGTGACGGTGCATGCTCGACCACCACACGGGCCCACGCTGGCCAGCCATGCAGCACGCCGCGCCGAGGATTGCCTGAAACCAGCGGCTTGTCTTGAATGACCGGTGGGAAAAGTATCTATGGTAGCCGCACGTCACCACCCACATGCGGACGACGTAGCTGCCGACGAGCCAGGCCGCGCCATTGGCCGTGAGTGGGTGGAGCACGCACGTCGCGAGCGCGGCCGCGTGCAGAAAGCACATGAAGATGGAGGTCTCGTCGGTCTTCATGGAGCGAATGGTCTCCCAGAGGCCGTACTCGCGGTTGTGCACGGTCGCCGTCTTTAGCTGCGATGGCGTCCTCTCCGCCGCCACCGCCGCCGCCGCCGCGCCGCCGCTGCCCGCCCGCGCGCA
>RQSC01000028.1:915934-938600 GCA_013416795.1 Prasinococcaceae sp. CCMP 1430
CGCAGCTGCTGCCCGCGCCCGCGCCGTCCGCGGAGCCCCGCCCGTTGCATCCGTCCGAGGGAAGGGGGGATGTCGCGCGCGGCGGAGCAGCATGGCCACCGCGAGGGCCGGCGCGTCAAGCTCGACGGCGCGGGCGGCGCCGAGGCGCACGCGCGCTTTCGACAGTACGAGTACAAGGCGGTGCGTCACGGCGCGACGCGGCGCGCGGCGCGTGGCATGCGTGCTCAGGCATGGGCGCGGGCGTACTTGGGAGGGAGGACGCGCGCAGTACTGTGCTGCGCGTCCGCGCGCACGCCTGCGATCGTGCCGGGCGCGTCTGCGCCCGCGTCTGCGCGGCGCCGCGCACGCCGTGCGCTCCTCCGTGCCCCACCTGACGCTGACGCGCGAGCGCCGCCGGCGCCCCGGCTGCCATGCAGACTGCGAGCCTCGTGCTCACGTCGGACGCGTTCAAGAACCGCGGAGCGCGCGAGCCGAGCGGCCTGCCGGAGTCGCTCGCCGGCAGGGTCGACGCGGCCTCGTTCGGCTCGCGTGCCCGGCCCGATGTGAAGGAGGTACGCACCGCAGACGCCGCCCTAAAATATGTCGCCGCTGAGCGTCCCGCAGCCCAGCGTCCATGTGCCGAACAGAACGCGCCAGCGCGGCGCTGCCAGGGCCTGCCTGATTCACGCTGACACGCGAGGGCTGCCCATTGCCGCTTCGCCACCCGCTCGCCACCTCGCTGCTCGTGGACGCGCGCGCGGGTTCGGGCCCGGGCACGCCTACTCATGCAGGGGTTCGAGGATGCCAAGGGCAAGCGCGCGGCTGCGCAGGCGGCTGGGGGGCGGCAAAAGAGGCGGCGAAGCGGCGGCGGCGGTGCTGGCGGGGTGGGGCTGGCATCTCAGTCCGTTCTCACGGTCGGCTTGGATACCATCTACCAGCCGAAGACCAAGGAGACGCGCGCGGCGTACGAGGTGCTGCTCTCGACGATCGGCTCGCAGTTCGGTGACCAGCCCGCGGACGTGCTGCGCGGTGCCGCCGACGAACTCCTGCTGGCGCTCAAGGACGAATCTATGACCGACCCGCAGCGCCAGTCGGCCTGCTCGTCGCTACTGCCGGGGCTGGACAAGGATGGGTTCGCACGGCTCGTCGCGCTCGGGAAGCGCATCACGGACTTCGCGCCACCCACAGAGGGCACGCAGGCGGACGATGCTGGCGGCGACGCCGGCGATCTCGACGACGACGTCGGCGTCGCGGTTGAATTCGAGGACGAGGAGGACGAGGATGAGGACAAGGAGGGTCTGCTGGCCGAGATCGAGTCAGACGAGGACGCGTCTGGCGACGACGAGGCTGAACCGGCGACTCGGCAGGCCGGCGTGGTGGGTGACATGGACGTGGGAGGGGACGGGGGCGCGGCGCAGGACGATGGCCTGCCGGTCCAGTCCATCGATGCGTACTGGCTGCAGCGCGAGCTTGAGAAGGCCTTTCCGGGCAAGCAGCCCGCCGAGTGCCAAGCGCTCTCAGAGGAGGTCCTCGGAGCCCTCGACGAGGCGGACGCGCGCGAGGCTGAGAACAAGCTCGTGCTGCTGCTTGACTTCAGCCACTTCGACCTGGTGAAGCTTTTGCTGTCGAACCGTCTAAAGATCGTGTGGTGCACGCGCCTCGCGCGCGCGACGTCGGAGGACGAGCGCAACGAGCTGAAGGGGCAGATGACCGCCGCGGGCGGCCCGTTGGCGGCCCTCGTCGAGGCGCTCAGTGCGACTCACACCAGCGCGAAGGATCGCCAGCGCGACCTCGAGGCGAAAATCCGCGAGGAGGCGCGCAGGCTGCGCGGGGCGCAAGGGAGCGACGCCGCACCCACGCGCGCGGGCACCTCGGGCGGTGTGTGGCACCAGGGGGCGCTCAAGCCCATCGAGCTTGACGAGCTGGCCTTTTCGCAGGGCGGGCAGCTCATGTCAAACACGCGCTGCGAGCTGCCGCAGGGCAGCTATCGCACCACCAAAAAGGGTTACGAGGAGGTGCACGTGCCCGCCCTGAAGCCCACGCCCTTTGGGGAGCAGGAGAAGCTGCGCGAGATTGCTGCCCTCCCGTCGTGGGCGCACCCAGCCTTCGAGGGCATGAAGACGCTCAACCGCGTGCAGAGCCGCGTGTGCGACTGCGCGCTTTTCTCGGGAGAGAACATGCTGGTGTCGGCACCCACCGGCGCGGGCAAGACAAATATCGCTGTGATGACTCTGCTGCACACCATTGGCTCGTATCGCAAGGAGGATGGCTCCATCAACCTGGACGGCTTCAAGTGCGTGTACATTGCGCCCATGAAGGCGCTGGTGGCAGAGATGGTCGGCAACCTTGGCCACCGCCTGGAGGCTTACGGCGTGAAGGTGCGCGAGCTTACCGGTGACTCCTCGCTCTCTGCCGCCGAGCTCAAGGAGACACAGGTCATCGTGTGCACTCCCGAGAAATTCGACATCGTCACCCGCAAGGCCAACAACCGCGACTTTGCTACCAAGGTCAAGTTGATCATCATCGACGAGATCCATTTGCTGCACGACACGCGCGGGCCCGTGCTCGAGAACGTGGTGGCGCGCACGATTCGCAACGTGGAGTCAACGCAGCAGATGACGCGCATCGTTGGCCTCTCCGCCACGCTTCCCAACTACAAGGACGTGGGCGCGCTCCTGCGCGTGGACGAGGAGAAGGGCCTCTTCTTCTTCGACAATAGCTACCGTCCGTGCCCGCTGCAGCTGAGCTTTGTGGGCGTGACCGTGCGAAAGCCGTTGCAGCGCTTCCAGCTAATGAACGAGATCACGTACGAGAAGGTGCTGGCTTCTGCCGGCAAGCACCAGGTGCTCGTGTTCGTGCACAGCCGCAAGGAGACGGCCAAGACGGGCAACTACCTGCGCGACACGGCGATGGAGAAGGACGACCTCCCTCGCTTTCTGAAGGAGGACGGTGCGAGCCGCGAGATCCTCACCACCGAGGCGGAGGGCGTCGCCAACGCGGACCTGCGCGCCCTGCTGCCGCATGGCTTCGCCATCCACCACGCCGGCATGGCACGCAAGGACCGCACACTGGTGGAAGATCTGTTCGCAGATGGCCACGTGCAAGTGCTCGTGTCGACTGCGACGCTTGCGTGGGGTGTCAACCTTCCCGCGCACACGGTGATCATCAAGGGCACGGACGTGTACAACCCTGAGAAGGGCGCGTGGGACAACCTCGCGGGCATGGACGTCATGCAAATGTTCGGCCGTGCGGGCCGTCCGCAGTACGACACATTCGGCGAGGGCGTCATCATAACCGGCCACTCGAGTCTGCAGTACTACCTGTCGCTCCTCAACCAGCAGCTGCCGGTTGAGAGCCAGCTCGTGGGCAAGCTCACGGACTCTCTCAATGCCGAGGTGGTGCTCGGCACCATCTCGTCCGCGCAGGAGGCAGTCGACTGGCTCGGGTACACGTACCTGTACGTGCGCATGTTGCGCAACCCGGTGCTGTACGGCATCGGCCCGGAGGCGCTTGAGGACGACAAATACCTGGAGGCGTGGCGCGCTGCGCTCATCCACCAGGCAGCGACCATCCTTGACCAGCGCGGCCTTGTGATGTATGACCGAAAGACGGGTGAGCTGGTGAGCACCAGCCTGGGTCGCGTGGCGAGCCACTACTACATTACGCACGGGACCATCGCGGCTTTCTCAGACAACATGTCGGCCTGGATGGGCGACATCGAGGTCTGCCGGCTGTTCAGCCTGGCGGAAGAGTTCAAGTTTTGCGGCGTGCGTGCGGAGGAGAAGGTCGAGCTCGCACGCCTGCTCGAGCGCGTGCCCATTCCGGTCAAGGAAAGCCTAGATGAACCCTCCGCCAAGATCAACGTGCTGCTGCAGGCCCACATAAGCGGCATGTCGCTGGAGGGCCTCTCGCTGATGTCGGACATGGTGTACGTCACGCAGTCGGCCGCGCGACTCTTCCGCGCCATGTACGAGGTCGCCCTACGGCGCGGCTGGTCGGCGCTGGCCCTGCGACTCCTGCGATTCTGCAAGATGGTGGCGCTGCGCCAGTGGTCGAGCCAGTCGCCGCTGCGGCAATTCCGCGCGCTGCCCGAGGAGGTGCTCTCCAAGCTCGAGCGAAAGGATTTGGCGTGGGAGCGCTACTACGACCTCACGAGTCAGGAGCTCGGCGAGCTTGTGCGTGCTGCCAAGCTCGGGAGGGCGCTGCACCGCCTCGTCCACCAGTTCCCGCGCCTTGAGCTCGCCGCCCACGTGCAGCCGATCACGCGCTCGACCATGCGCATCGACCTCACCATCACGCCCGACTTCCAGTGGGAGGACAAGGTGCACGGCAGCGCGCAGTCCTTCTGGATCATGTGCGAGGACGCCGATGGCGAGAAGATTCTGCACAGCGAGTACTTCGTGTTGCGCAAGGCCTTCCGCGAGGACGACCACAACGTGTCCTTCATCGTGCCGGTCACCGATCCCACCCCGCCGCAGTACTTCGTGCGCGTTGTGTCGGACCTGTGGCTCGGCTCCGAGGCGGTGCTGCCCACCTCCTTCCGCCACCTCATCCTGCCGGAGAAGAACCCGCCGCCGACGGAGCTGCTCGACCTGCAGCCGCTTCCGGTGGGCGCGCTGCGAAACCCGTCCTTCGAGCGGATCTACGAGTCGCGCGGCCTGCGCCACTTCAACCCGATTCAGACGCAGGTGTTCAACGCGCTGTACGGTGGCGACGACAACGTGCTGGTGGCCGCGCCTGCTGGCTCCGAGCTCATCGTGTGCGCCGAGTTCGCACTCATGCGCATGCTCATCGCTACAGGTGGCGAGGGGCGTTGCGTCTACGTGTCGCCTGTCGAGGCGCAGGTCAAGGCGCGCGCCGCGCGCTGGCAGGCCACGATTGGAGCCGCCGCGGGCGTGTCGGTGGGCGTGCTGACGGGCGAGAGCACGGCCGACGTGAAGATCCTGGATCGCTGTCGCGTCGTGTGCGCGTCGCCGGAGCACTGGGACAACCTCAGCCGCCGCTGGCGCCAGCGCAAGCACGTCCAGGCGCTGTCGCTCTTCTTGGCGGACGAGGTGCACCTGCTCGGCGCCGGCGACACTGGGCCGGCCATGGAGGTGGTCATCAGCCGCATGCGCTACATTGCCGCGCAAACGGGCAACCCCATCCGCGTGGTGTGCCTTGGTGCCAGTGTTGCCAACGGGCGCGACCTCGGCGATTGGATCGGCGCGCCACCCTCGGGCATTTTTGCATTCCCCAACGGCGCCCGTCCCGTGCCGCTGGCCATTCGCATCGACGGCTTCGCGCCGTTGTCAGTTGACATGCGCCAGGACGCCATGGTGCGTCCCACGCTGCACGCGCTCGATGAGGAGTCCTCTGCGAGCTGGCAGGCCATCGTATTCGCGCCCACCCGCCGATACGCGCGCTCGGCCGCAACAGAGCTCGCCGCGCTGCTCGCGGGCAGCGCGCATCCCACGCGCTTCCTGCACTGCGACGAGGCCGACCTCGCTCCCTACCTGGAGCAGGTCGAGGATGCCGCGCTCAAGGGTTCGCTCGAGTTCGGCGTGGCGGTCATGCACGAGGGCCTCGCGCCCGCGGAGCGCGACGTGGTGCGCAGGCTCTTCCTGTCCGGAGCCGTGCAGGTGCTGGTGGCGTCCGCGAAGGAGGCGTGGGGTCTCGACCTCGCAGCGCGGCTAGTGGTGGTGATGGGCACGCAGACGAGCGACGCGCGTGACCCCGCGTCGGCGGACTTCCCCGTGACGGACGTGCTCGCGATGCTCGGCTGCGCGCGCACTTCGGGCGGCGGCGGCGCGTCGGGCTGCGCGGCGCGCGTCATGTGCGCGGCGCCGCGTGTCGAGTACTACAAGAAGTTCCTGCTCGAGCCGCTGCCCGTCGAGAGCCACCTCGACCTGGTGCTCAATGACCACCTGAACGCCGAGGTCGTGTGCCGCACGGTGGAGAACAAGCAAGACGCTGTGGATTACTTGACTTGGACTTTCTTTTACCGCCGACTGCCGCGCAATCCCAACTTCTACAACCTGGCGGGCGCAGAGCACAGGCACATCTCGGAGCACCTGTCGGAGCTCATCGAGGTGACGCTCGGCGAGTTGGAGGCGTCGAAGTGCATCGCCATTGAGGACGACATGGACCTGAGCCCGCTCAACCTGGGCATGATCTGCGCGCACTACTACGTGCGCTACACGACCATCGAGCTGTTCGCGTCGAGCCTGGCGGCAAAGACTCGCACGAAGGGCATCCTCGAGGTGCTCGCCGCGGCCACCGAGTTCGACGAGTTGCCGTTGCGTCCGGGGGAGGACAACGTGGTGCAGCGCCTGCTCACGCACCAACCGCTTGCGCTGCCTGCGGCGGGGCTGGGCGTGTCGGGTGCCAAGGCGCACGTGCTCATGCAGACGCACATGAGCCGCACGCCGGTCAACCCCGAGCTGGCCGGCGATCGCAGCATGGTGGTTGCCGGCGCGGTCAAGCTGCTCCAGCCGATGGTGGACGTCATCAGCTCGAGCGGCTGGCTGTCGCCCGCGCTCGCGGCGATGGAGCTGAGCCAGATGATGGTGCAAGCGCTGTGGGCCAAGGACAGCCCGCTCATGCAGCTGCCGCACATCACCCGCGAGGTGGCGAAGCGTTGCACGGATGCAGGCGTAGAGGGCGTGTTCGACCTGCTCGACATGGAGGACGACGAGCGCAATCGCCTGCTCGACATGAGCGATGCGCAGATGGTGGACCTCGCCAACGCAGCCAACGCCTATCCGAGCGTCGAGGTGGAGTACGCCGCGCCGGAGGCGCCCGTCGCCGCCGGCGAAGCCGTCACGGTCGCCGTGCGCCTCACGCGCGAGTGCGAGGAAGACTGGGCGCCAGCGCCCGTGCACGCCCCGCACTTCCCGCAGCCAAAGATGGAGAATTGGTGGGTGCTTGTCGGCGACGCGGCGAACAACTCGCTGCTCGCCATCAAGCGCGTCACCCTCAAGACCGCGGCAAAGGCCAAGCTCACCTTCGCCGCGCCCGAGGCCGCCGGCGCGAGCGACCTCACGCTGTTCCTCATGAGCGCAGATTTTATGGGGTGTGATCAGGAGTATGAATTCAAGCTCGAGGTGGTCGCGGCCATGGTCGAGGCCGGAGATGAGCCCCCGGCCGCCGAGGAGTGACCGCGCTGCGGGCGCTTGCGGACGCTCCTCTCGCCGTTGTGAAGTATAGACTAATAATTTGATTTGGCGAGGGATCGTACACACATTGCATCAACATGATCGAGCGAAGTGCGCCGTGGCTCGAACCAGCGATTCAGAGAGTACCGAATACATGCACGCTTGCTTACATACACAAAGAGACTAGTACTGTACACACAGACATACACACACACACACACACACACACACACACACACGCTCGCTCGCGAGAGTGCTGCTACTGCTTAGTGCTGCGCGCCGCCGCCACAGCCGCGCGGAAGTCGTCTCCGCACGAGACGACCTCGCGCTCGAGGTAGGCGACGAGCGCGTCGCCCTCGGGTCCCTCGTCGACGGCCACGGTGAACGCCGGTGTGCGCCACCGCCTTGCGGGGAATGGCGCGTCAGCGTTGCCCGTCGGCGTGATGGTGAAGGCGCGCGGCACGAGCCTGCCCGTGTCCGCCTTGACGTGGCTGACCACCACCGAGCTTGCGGTGAGGAGGTGCGAGCGCCAACTCGACATGCCCCCAACCAACGCGCGCACGCCCTCGAACCACGCAGTGGGCGGCTCGCGCATCTGCGGGTCCACCCTCAAGCCAGAGGTGTCGACCGCGGCGGGGTGCGCGGCCTCATCGTCCTCCGACTCGTATCCTGTGCCAGACTCGTCGGTCACGAGAGTGTGTTTTGCCACTGGCCAGGGGGTCTTTTGCCGGTCCTCCAAACGCCGCTTCTTGGTGGTGGGCTTGTGCTCCCCCGCCCCTTTGCCTTCGTACAGGAGCAGGAGGAGGTCGTCGACGCTGGCCTTGGAGCCGCCGCTTGGGCGCACAACGGCGAGCACGCGGCGCTTGCCGTCGCGGACGTCTGCCGCCGAGCTCGGCTCGGCGCCGCGCGCACGCGCCACGAGCCCGCGCAGCGCCTCGGCCGCCGCGCGGCCCGCTGCGACCGACATGACGGGGTCCTTCGGCGTGCGGGTGAACAGGACGGGCGCGGCGCAGACGATCTCCACCCCGGCTTCCTCGAGCGCCTTCTCCGCGGCGCACTTGGTCGTTCGGCGCATCACCTGGCAGCGCCCGCCGTTCACGAAGGGGAAGGCGGCGACCGCCATGATGGTGGTATCGGTATCGGACGCGGCGGGCGCTGTCTATTTTTTTGTCGGCCAGCCAGATGCGGCGAGCGGCGACTCGCGCGTGCGGTGTGGCAGCGCGCGCGCGGCCGCTCCCCCCCGCCCCCGACCCAGCCCACGTTCCCGCCTCGAAAAGGGCGCTCGTCGGCGCCCCTCGTCCCTCGCCTGCCCGCGCCTCACGCCGCGGCGCTGCCGCCCACCTCGCGCGTGCGGCGCCGCCGCGCGGCGCGCGCAGACGAAAGCGGAAGCGCCGTGTCCACCCACAACGTGTATGTACATCGCGTCGATGATCTCCCGTGGGTAAATTAAATGTGACACAAAAGGATGCACGTGCGGGGCGCAAGCAGGTGTGCATGCGCGTGTGCACACACACATGCGCGCGCAGTGCCGCAGACACACACGCTCACACCTCAGCACGAGCAGGATTCCGAGGCACACACACACACACACGCACACACACACGCGCACACACACACACACACACACACACACACACACACACATGCACGTGCACAAGCACATGCACATGCACATGCGCACACACATGCACATGCACATGAACACACACATGCACAATCACACACACACACACATGCACACATGCACATGCACACACACACACACATGCACATGCACACACACACATGCACACACACACACACACACACACACACACACACACACACACACACACACACACACATGCACACGCACACACACACACACACACACACACACGCCAGCGAACACACGCAAACTTCCAACGTGGCACACACACACACGCCCGCACCGCGCGCCCGCGCGCGCGCTGCTACCCGGCTGACGCACACGCGCAAAAGGCGTCGCGCGCCGTCAGAGAGGGTTTACACGTACGTCACACTGAATGTAAAAGGTGCAAGTTTGTGCGGATGATGCCGGCGTGTAAAACCCTTAAAACCCTTAAAACTGGAACCTTAACCTCGGTCGCGCGGCGTGCACGCCCTGTCGCGCGCGCGGCTCCGCAGGGCGACTCGGCGGTGGTGGACGAGAGCGCCGTGGACCAGTGCCTGAAGGAGGTGAGCACCGCGCTGCTGCAGTCGGACGTCAACGTCAAGCTCGTCATGTCGCTGCGCGAGAACGTGAAGAAAGCGGCGCTCGCCGGCGGCGACGCGTCCAACCGCCGCAGGCTCCTGCAGCAGGCGGTGTTCAAGGAGCTGGCGGCGATGCTCAACCCGGGCGTGGAACCTTACCGCCTGGACCGACGCAAGAAGGACGGCAACGTGGTCATGTTCGTCGGTCTGCAGGGCGCGGGCAAGACGACGACGTGCACCAAGTACGCGCGCTACTACGCCAAGAAGGGCTTCAAGGTGGGGCTCGTGTGCGCGGACACGTTCCGCGCGGGCGCGTTCGACCAGCTCAAGCAGAACGCCACCAAGGCGGGCATTCCGTTTTATGGCTCCTACACTGAGACCGACCCCAGCACGATCGCGCGCGACGGCGTCGCCAAGTTCCGCGAGCTCGGTATGTCGCTCATCATCGTCGACACGTCGGGCCGCCACAAGCAGGAGGCCGCGCTCTTCGAGGAGATGGAGGGAGTGCAGCGCGCGGTGGAGCCGGACGAAGTGGTCTTCGTCATGGACTCGCACATCGGCCAGAGCGCCGCCGACCAGGCGAGCGCCTTCAAGGCCAGCGTGAACGTGGGCAGCGTGATCGTCACCAAGATGGACGGCCACGCCAAGGGCGGCGGTGCCATCTCGGCGGTGGCCGCCACGCAGTCGCCCATCACCTTCGTGGGCGTGGGCGAGCACGTGGACGAGTTCGAGAGGTTCGAGGCCAAGGGCTTCGTCTCCAAGCTGCTGGGTATGGGCGACATGATGGGCCTCATGGACAAGGTCACCGACATCGTCGGGGCGGACGAGGAGAAGCAGATGGCCATGGTGGACACGCTCACCTCAGGGGTGCTCACCTTCCGCATCATGAAGGAGCAGTTCTCCAACATCTCGGGCATGGGGCCACTCTCGAGCGTGATGAGCATGATTCCGGGCATGAAGGACATCATCCCGCAGGGCGCGGACGGCCAAATGGAGGCGCGCTTCAAGCGCTTCAACGTCATCATGGACTCGCTCTCCGAAAAGGAGATGGACGATACCAAGCCGAGCTTCGACGAGGGGCGGATACGCCGCATCGCGCGCGGCGCGGGCGTGACGGTCTCCGACGTGCACGTTCTCATCGAGGAGTTCAAGCGGATGTCAAAGATGTTCGCCAAGATGAAGGGGTTCAAGCTGCCCAAGCACGGCGGCCCCATGTCGCAGCTCACGCAGAACATGAACGCAAACACAATGAGCCAGATGCTGCCGCCGCAGCTGCTCAAGCAGATGGGTGGCGCGCAGGGGATGCAGCAGATGATGAAGGCCATTTCGGGAGGCAAGCTTGGGGACCTCGGGGGGCTCGGCAATCTGGCGAGCATGCTCGGCTAGGACCGGGTGTGGGCGACCGGCGCGGGGGCTTGCGCGCGCGCGGCGCGCGGCGCGCGCTGTTGTACTATAAGTTCTGACGTGTGACATGGCAACGCATTTACCCCGGGGGCGCCTGCTGTACCCGCCTGATGTGGTCGGCGTGGGCCGATGGCAAGGGCCTTGCTGCGTAGAGGGACACCACACACGGCGTGTCGCCGCTGGTGCGCAACGCTTGCGCACGCGCGTTGTTTTCTCCACCAGTATCGACGGTGGAGTTCCGCTCAAGAGCACCCTGTGGCATGTTGGCTTTGTCTGCACAGTGCAGCATGTTTGCGCCGCTGCCCTCTTCGAGCGTGGCAGTCCCGCCCTCGCCGTCGTCGAGAACCAACGCGCGCTGCAGATAGCGGGCGGCCAGGGCGCCGAAGTAGCTCGAGCTCCACCAGCCGTCGTCATGTGGCAACCGCTGCAGCATGCGACCGTACTCTGAGTTGTCGGTAGAGCGCCACAAATGCACTGTGTACGCGTGTGGCAGGTTGTCCAGAGTGCCGAGAGTCGCGTTTGGTGGGCGCCGTTCCTTGAAGAGCAGCCTCTCGACGTGGTTCCACAAGGGATAAAACATTCGAAAAGAGGGCAGCACCCTGATGGCCCCAGTGGTGATCAGATCGGGGTATCTTTCGGTGAGATTCGCCGGCAGCAGGACAGAGTGTTCATCCCACGCGAAGTCTCGACCGCTTGAGCGCATGTAGTCGTAGCTGCGCAGCCACAGGCGTAGGAAGCGCGCATCGGGTTTAGCGAGCATGGCCGCGTTGCAGAGCCCGTAGAACTCGCGATCGCGCCGTGAGATGTGGTACTTCTTGCTGTCCTGCCAGCCCATGACGAACTCGCTCGTGCGGACCGACAGTGGGAAAGGGCGCACGGAGAGGACGTCCATGTCGAGATACACGCCCCCGTAGCGTTGCAGCGCGAGCAGTCGCACGTAGTCTGCGCGGTGTGCGTGATGTGTGAGGCAGCGCCGCGCGTCGCCGCACTCGATGGGCATGCGCGGCAGGCGAACCACTCGTACGAACTCGAGTGCGCGCTGCCACCAATATGAGTCCAGGGGTACGCGCGCGCAGTGGAAGAAAATTGTCGTGCCAGGCCCGTTCACTTCAAGCGCGGAGCGCATCGCCACATATTCGATGAGCCCAAAAGTCGACGGGCCTCCGAAGGCGAGCCCGTACACGAAGTGCACGTTGGTGGGCACCTCGATGCCTGCTGCGACCGCCGGGGCCTCCAGAGCAGCCTGCACATCGGGGGCCAGCACGTCGGAGATGGGAACGTCCCAGCCGATGCGCAACGGCGGCGCATCACTGCTGCCACGCACTGTGGCTGGAGGATTTATTGAGCCATCAGACGCAGCTACTAGTGACGCAGTGCTGCTGCTGCGATGATTGCTGCCGTTCCCAAGGCCTACTACGGACGGGCCGATGCCGCCACTGACATAGCTTTGCGCGGAGACGAAGTGCACGGGATCGGAAGTACTGATGCGGTCGGGCGTGGTGTAGGCCTCCTCGCTTGCGTGGTACGAGCCATCGCCCCACATGCGCCGCAGCGGCAGCGCGTGCTCGTGACGACACAACGCCGCGCCATGCAAAGTCAGGTTGCCCACCGCGCCCGCACATGTCATGCATGCGGGGTGCAGTTCACGGGAGCTGCGAACGGCAGCCATGCAGCCCGGGCGGCTATCTGCGATGGCCGTCATCGCCAGATGTACCTCTTCACTGCCATGGCGCGAAAGCACGTCGCGCAGCGCGTACATCTTCGCGAGGCGTGAAAAGCGCGACGCGCGCAAGGGCCACGCCCACACCCACGGCGAATACCATGGCAGCTCACTCGCTTCCTCCTCGCAAAGTGCGATGCCGGCGCGAATGAGCTCCGCCGGCTCGGCGGTGCAGGTGCCACTCGCGAGCTTCCAAGCCGCCAGCCACAGCCACTCGTCCCCGCACGACGCCATGCCGCGCACACGCGGCAGGCTAGTGACGCGTTGCATCTCGTAGGCCTTCCAGGCGTCGCGCACGTGGTAGCCCCAGCAGAGTTCGTCATTGAGCTCCCAGTAGGCGCTGAGCGCTGTGGCGTCCGACACGCCGCCGCCCGCCCACGTGCATCGCTCGACCGTCGTTCGCACGCGCGCCCACGTTTGCGCGTACTCGCTTGTAGCGCATACGTCGCCCGAGCACCTCACAGCACTAGTACCAGCCGCGTGGTGGATAGCACGAAAGGCGCCGACGCTGTAGTACCGCGACCCGCTCACTGCGACGAGCTGAGCGCCGAGTGAAACCAGCGCGGCCACAGCGAGCAGCAGCAACAGTGCGGCAGATGTGGCGAGCGCCGACAGGCGCAGCGCGCCGCGACAGGCAGCAGTGGCCCCCCATGCCTGTCGATTTGCGGCTATACCAAAAGGCTCACCGTTGTGCGCGCGATCGGCAGCTCGGTGGCCGCGCCGCCGCGGAGGGGCGGCACCCACTGCGACGCCATCGCTCCCCAGGAGGCGTGACAGCCGGCCCGTGCTCCAAGCCCTCGGCAGCATCGCGCAGGAGGCGGATCAGGGGCGCCCAAATCGAGAGAATCGCCGCTGCGCGGGGCCCCCGCGAACACCTGATGCAGGACCAAACCGAAGGCGCCCCCGCGGCCCCGCCAATTCTCTCACTTTGCCCCCTTCCGCCCCGCCTCGCCCTCGCCAGCGCGCTGCGCAGCACGCGGGCGTGCCCGCCCACGCCGTCACGCAGCCCCGCGCCCCAGCACACTCATCCACACTCACACTGTGCACATCACCACCCACCCCTCGCCCCGCGCCCCACTCCGCTGCGCGGCCGCGACCGCTGTGGCGCCCCGCCGCGCTGCTGCGCCTCGCAGCGCGCGCCCCCGCAAAAAAAAAAGCCGATGTGATGTCATCACGACACGCCAAGTATTTATTCGATCCGCGCGTGCGCTGGAAGATTCCAATCCAAATCGGCGGCGGAGAAATACAGCAGATGTGGGATTCACTACATGCTGTACACACACACTCTGCGGCCGGTGCGGCGCGCGCGCGCTCACGTGACGTCCGCCACCTCGCCCCTCTCAGACCGACTCCTCGCCGTTGTCCTCCTCCCCGTTGTCCTCCCCGCCGTCCTCTTCGTCCTCGTCTGCCCTGCCATCCCCTATGCGCGTCCAGCAAGCCGCGAGGACCGTAATGGCCACCACCGTGAGGCCAAGCGTCACCGTAAACGCGCCGCGCGGCCCGCTGTGGAAGTACGCCGGCCCGAATGCCGCCGCGCCCACGATGCGCGCGATGTTGTTCGTGGCGACCAGCGCGGCGAGCGCGGTGCCCTTGCTGCCCGCGCCGCAGCTGCGCGTGGCAGTGGTCGTCACAAGCGTGGAGCTCGCCGCGAAGCCCATCGCGAACACCAACATCGCCACTGCGAACTGGCCCACTGGCAGGCGCGGCTGGTGGGCGCACCAGCCGCCCACACACTGCGCCGAGGGCCGGTCCCTGCCCCACGGCAGCACCATCGCCTGCCCCACCGCCATGATCACTGCCGCGCCCGCGAGCGCCGCCTTGGCGCCCACCGCGTTGGCGGCGCGCGCCGCCACGAAGAACGTCGGCACGCTGACCACGGCAAAGACGGTGAGCAGCGCGCCGAAGGCTGTTGCCGCGCGGTGCTGGTCCCAGCCGTTCTCATCCATGAGCAGCGGCACGCTCACCGTTTCAATGAGACACAGCACGCATTGCGCGACGGCGCCCACCGCCATGCACGCAATCACGCCTACAGGCAGCGCCTGCGGCGCCGCGGGCCGCACGCGCGAGCGAATCGCGTCCACATCCGCGTCCGCATCCGTGTCCGCGCTCAGCAGCGGCGTGCTCGCCTCGTCGCCGGCTGCCCCGCCGCTCACGTGCATGACAAGCGCCATGGCGGCCTGCCCGACCGAGCCCGCCAGCACCATCCACCCCGGCAGGGTGGCGAAGTCGACGAAGAGCGCGCCAAAGATGGTGTACGACCTGCGGTGCAGCGCGCCCGCGCACGCCGCGGCGAGCGCGGGCCCGAGCACGAGGCCCACCGCCTGGGAGGCGTCAAGCGTCGCGAGGCCTGCGGGGAGCGCGCGCGCACCCGCAGGCACGCTATCTGTGACCCACACGCGTCCGGCAGTGACCGTCAAGCCCATGCCGATACCCGACGCGAAGCGCGCGGCCACTAGTAGCACCTCGACCGCGCGCCCGCGGGCGCACAGCGGCGCGAGCGCCCACGCAGCTCCGCCCGCGCCTAGCGGCAGCGTCGCGCAGAGCAACGCGCGCGTCGCCGAGCCGGGCCGGCCGTCGAGGACGCGCCGGCAGACGAAGAGGGCCGCGAAGAGCGCACCTGCAGGATGCGCGCCGACGACGAGGCCGAGCGCCCCCCGGCTGCCACCCAGCTCGTGCAGCAGCGGCCACGTGGCGGGCATCTGCACGCCGAACGAGAGCGTTGCCACCACGAATTGCGCGGCGACGAGCCGCAGCTCGCGCGCGGGCACGCGCGCGGCGGTGGTAAGCTGCACGGGCGAGCGCGGGCGATGGGTTGGGGTTCGGGGGGGTTGCGTCACGCAGGTCAGCACGCGCTCGAGGCGGTGCATACGCGCGCCGCGCAGCAGCGCATGGCGCAGCACCGTCGCGCACAGGCGCCGCGCGGCGGGCCGGAAGGCGACGCGGTTCGCCGCCATGCGTGCGCCTCCGAAGGACGGAGATGGCGCGGGTCCCTCGCGCGCAAGCGACGGCAGGGGAACAAGGGTGCGCGTCCCAGGCGTGGGCGAGGCGCATGAGAGCGCCACTACACCTGCCTCCGCACCCCCCATCCCCTCACCCCCTCACCCCACCCCTTCACAAAAATGCCTCGCGGCACCGCGCTCGAGCGCAGCTACGCCACGGGGGACGGCGGGCCCGTGCCCTCGCGAGAGGGCGGCGGCGCGGGCGGCTGTAGCTCGCGGCGAAAGAAGGGGGCGAGGGGAGTCCATCCGTCGCCAGCGGCGCCTGCGGCGGCGCCAGCGGCGGCTCGCCCCCACACCCACCCGCGCCGGCCGTGCCGTCCGTCATTTTTCTTTTGTTTGCTTGGCGGCGGCGCCCAAAACCCTCGCACAGCCCACCCGCGCCTGCTGCGCGGGCGCGCGGCGCGCGCGGACGCGCCTGCTGCGCGGGCGCGCGGCGCGCGCGCGCGCGGCGCTCGCCCACAGCTTCACACCCCTCCCCCACCCCTTCCACTCTCCCTCCGCGCCGCGAGCGCACCTGCATCGCCGCCATGGCCGGCATTCCCTCTCTCGCGGCGCGCGCGCACAGTGGCGCGCGCGGGCGCGAGCGCGCGCACCCCACCGGCCCCGCCGCGCATGCGTTTCGGCCTACGCGTCCGACACCCCGGCATCGCCCAGCCACACCCTAGTAATCCGAGCGTGAACGCCCATTCCCCACTGTTCACTCCGACGATCCCGGGGCATCGACGCCCGCTTGCCCCGGTGCGCCCCCTGGCGGCGCGGGCCCGCTCGGTGAGCGCCACGTCGCGGCGCGCGGCCACCACCGCGTTTTTTTGTTTTTTTTTTTGGAGAGGCGGCTCTCCTCCGGACGAACTCCTTCGTCTCTTCTGCCCCTTTTTTTTTTTTTTTAGTCTACGTTTTGCCTCCCTTCCGTTCCTCCGCGGCGACGCGGCGCGACGCCATTTTTGGAAACCCTCATTCGCCGCATGTCGGTACAGTACCCCAAATGTGAAGAGCAAAACCTCATCCTGGCCGGCCGGCCGGCGCGCAGCCGGCCGGCCGCGGGCGGGGCACAGCGTACTAAAACACCGACCAACGCTCGCGCCTCGCAGCCTCGGCCTGGTCGGGCCGGTGTTGGGTGTCGCGGGTGAGGCCAAGGCCCGACCGACGCAGGCAGGGCCGGCGCGCCGAGCAGTGATGACGGTCTCGCGAGTGCAAACTGGGAACGCGAGAGCGGAGCGTGCATACGCGCTCATGGGCAAGGCCGTCGCGGATTCGAATGCGCCCGCGCAGGAGAGGGCGCTCGCGGCGCTCGTGGCGCTGCTCGGCGCGGGCGGTGCCGACGCCGCAGCGCAGCTCGCGGACTGCGCGCCAACACTCGTCGCCAAGGCCTTCGGCGGGCGGCCCAAGTCGTCGGCGCTCGCGGTTGAGGCGTGCGTGCTCATGGCCGGCGGCGGCCAGGTGGAGGGCGTGCTCGCGGCTCTAGAGAAGGGCTACAAGCACAAGGTTGGCAAGGTGGTGCTGGCGGCCGTGGGCGCGGCGAGGCAGTGCGTCGCCGCGGCGGGCGCCGCCGCGCTGCCGGAGAGCACCTCGACCTTGCCCGTGTTGCCGTCCTTGTCGACGGTCTTCTTGTTGCCCGCGCCGAGCGCCTCGACGAAGCCCAGCTCCGGCGGGGTGTACTTGATCACAGCGGCCTCCGCAGGCGGCGCCGCGCTGGCGGCGCAGCGGCGGCGCCATCGCGCGCACCCCCACGCCCACAGACGCCCGCACACCCACGCTACCGCCCGCCGCGGCCGCCGCGCCACGACGGCCGGCCACTCGGCGGCCAGACACACGTGTGGCACCGCAAGCACGCGCGCGCGTGCAACACCCGCCCCCCTCTCGCCCCCTCCCGCCCGGCCCTGTCCATCCCTTGACGTCGCTCGCCGCGCGCGCGGCGCATATTCCGCCTCGCCGACCAAATCCAAATTCCGACTCCTACACGTGGAGGCACATGCGGCGGAAGCAACAAATCCGTCATCTTGAACGTCCGGCGGCGCCCAAAAAATCGAATGTACAGCAAATCCCGATCCAGTTTCGACTATGGCAGGATCAAAAGCTTGATGAAGCTGCAGCCAGGGAGAGCTCGAGAGCTCGAGAGCCGCGAAATATAAACCCTTTATCTTTTACCCCAAACAAGAAAAGGCACTCGGTCCAGGTGTTCCCCGTGCCCAAGGGGGGGGCGCTCGTTCGCTCCGGTGGCACTGCCGGGCGGGTTGCGGGGGGGAGGGGCGGCCGACTGGCGGTGGGTGTGCGGGCCGAAGGGGGACGCGCCACACGCGCACGGGCGAGCGGCGCCTTCGGCGGCGAGGGAAGGGGAGGGAGAGGGGGGGAAGGGTGGGTGGGTGAGTGCGTGGGCAGGTTCGAGCACGCAATGCAGCCAGAGGTACGCATACGCAGCCGGCACCGCGCTGCCGCGGCGTCGGACGGCCCGCGCCCGCGCGGCGAGCGTCGCGCGCCTGCGTGCCGAACGCCTACACTCGGCGCTGGCGCCGCTCACGCCGAGCGGAGAGGCGCATGGCATGCCCGATCGCCTGCCATCCCCTGACCCTTGACTCCACGCCTGCGCTGTGCCCATGTGCGTCCCAACGCTACCACGCGGGACGGCGCGCGAAACTGCCGTCCCGCCTGCCGCTGCAGGGCGGCCCTCCCGCCATCCAGGAGGTGCTCCCGAAGGCTGGCCTTGTGTACTCAGAAAAGGGGAACCTAGGGGAGACGCTGTGCAAGCCCAAGCTCATGCCGCTCAAGAGCGTCACGCTCGCGCGCCTCGAGGAGATGGAGAAGAAGGCCGCCGAGGTGCTCGAGCAACAACAGCAGGAGGGCATGATGGGGCAGTACCAGTAGGGCGGAGCGCGCGCAGGCTCGGCCGGTAGGCCTAAGGTCCAAGCGGCGCCCCCGCTCATGCATGAATGAATTAATGTACACACAATTTATTATACGTACAACACCCTCTCCCCGCTGTCGTGCCCCATGATCACCATGCAGGAGCGCGGCGCGGGCATGCACAGCGTTGGCGCGCGCCACAGGCTCGTATCAGCCGACATGCTCGGATCGCGCGGAAGACTACGCATGCGCGCGCGCGCGCGATCGCCCCAGCCTGCGGCTCTGCCAATCACTGTGTGAACACGAGCCTGCGCGCTGTCGAGCCCGCGTCATCCTCCTCGGCCACGCTCCTGCGCGGCCTCGTCGCACCGCTCTCACAGACCAAGACGGGTCCCATGGCCTCAGCGGAGCTTTCCTCGTCGGCGTAGGCGTCCTGCGCGGCGCCCTCGCGCAACGTGCGCCCGTAGAGAGCCCTCGGGTCGGGCGTAAGCCCCGCATCCTCCTCCGCGCGCTGTCTGGCGAGCGTCGCGGCACCATAGCTTGGCGTGAACCCGAGCGTCCAGCCGACCGCCGCCACGCACACGCCTCCGCAGATTGCGAGCACCCCCTGAAGCCCCACGCCGTCCTGAAGCCTGGGAAAGATAGATGTGCCGAGCACCGCGCCTGCCTTGCCAGTCGCTGCGCTTATACCGTGGGCCGTCGCCCGTATCGACGTCGGGAACACTTCAGCGGGAATGACATAGGTGGTCATGCCAGGACCCAGCGCGTCGAAGCACACCTGCACGCCGTAGAGCACCAGCAGCAGCACCGGCATGCGCTGCAGCGGCTCCCAGAGCCCCACGAGGAGGAAGAACATGACTGCCATACCGCAGAAGCCAAGGAGCTGGCAGCCACGTCGCCCAAGGCGCGACTCGACGAGCGCCACTCCGATCCAGTAGCCCGGGAGCGTGAGTAGCGCAATGTACAGCACGCCCAACGCGCGCCCGCGGTCGTCGTCACGCAGGCCAAGCAGCGTGTCGAAATCGGCGGTGTACAGCCCGAGCCCGTAATCCACAGCGTCGTAAAGCAGCCACGACCCAGCGGTGCCCAGCAGCGGACGCCAGTGGAACAGCAGCGTCGCCCATCGTGACGAGCGCGAAACGTCACTCGCGTCAGCGGGTGGGCTGCTTGGGCCCAAGGGGATGGCCAGGTACTCGGAGCTGCTTTCGAACAGCCCCGTGCTCTCGTCGGCGCCATCCTGTCTCCTCCCGCCTCCGCTACGCCGTTTCCTTACCGCCTCGAAGGCCTCGGTCTCATGCATTATGCGCCACCTGAGGATCACGCCCACGGCGCTCAGCGCTCCTCCCAGGCCAAATGCCGTTCGCCAAACGCGCTCGCGGCTGAGTCCCGACGAGAGCAGCACCAGCACAGCAATCGGCGCCGCAACGCTGCCCATGCCCATGTTGGCGTACACGAGCGCGAGCGCGCGCCCGCTGTGCTGCCCGCTTGGGTACGCCTCGGCAGTGTGCGCTGCGCTCAGCGGATACTCGCCACCGATGCCGAAGCCAAGCAAGAAACGCCACAGCGATAGCGCCGTGTAGATGGAGAGCGACGACGAGTCTCGCGCGAGCGCCGCGCCCAGCGATGCGGTCGCTGTGATGGTCGCCGTAAGAATGAAGATGGTGCGTCGGCCCAGCGCGTCGGCCGCCACGCCGAAGCAGAGCTGGCCCGCCACTGAACCCAGCAGCGCGGCCGAAGTGAGCGCCGCTCGCTGCGCATCTGTCGCCGGGTAGTCGTCCTCGAGGAGCGCGCGACACAGGTTGACAACCTGGAAGTCATACAAGTCTAGACAGGTGGTGTGTCTTGCGTGTCAGCGTCGTCGCGCGACCGCGAGCTCGCGCGGCCGCGCGCGCGCGCACGCGCGCATTCTCGCGCGCGCTCGCGGGGGCGCAAGCACTCACCCGCGAACAGCCCGATGCCCGCGACGGCGCTGCGTTGCCACGCGGGCACGCGGCGACCATCCCAGGCCATGGAGCGGGGCCGCACACGCCGTCGTGATTTGGAAGGGCAGGCAGAGAGCTGCCTGACCCAGCTCGTGAGCACCTGCGTATCCAAAGGGATCCGCATGGACTCGCGCCTGCAGTACAGGTGTGGCGCGAGGGCCCTCCACGTCCACGTGGTGCAGNCGGGGCGGAGGCGGAGGCGCTCCCCGTGGCGCGGCGGCGAGCTAACGCACTGCGGGTGCCGCCAAGGGCGGCTGTTGGGGGCGCCGGCGAGGGCGAGCGGGCGGCGCCGCCCTCTGCTGCGCCGCGCCTCGCTGGGATGTCGCGCGCGGGGACTACTGGAGCGGAGGGCTCGCCCGCCCCGCCCCTGCCGCCCATCTCCGCGGAGCTTTTCACCCTCACATACGGCGCGCTCGTGCGGCAGCTCCTGGACGATCTCGGCGATGCGGGTGAGGTGAATGCAGCGCTCGAGCGCATGGGGCGCTCGATGGGCCTGCGGGCCGTGGACGAGTTCCTGGCGAAGACCGCGGCGCCCAGGTGTACGACATTCAAGCAGGCGGCAGAGGCGGTGGCGGGGCCCGCCTTCAAGATGTTTTTGGGCGTCCGCGCGACCGTGTGCGGCTGGAACAGTGACGCGACTCAGTGCTCGTTGGTGCTCGAGGACAACCCTCTGGCCGACCTCGTTGAGCTCCCCGAGGACTGCGCGGGACTGTCGTACTGCGAGGCGCTGTGCGGCGCGGTTGCTGGCGCGCTCGAGGCGGTCAACGTGCACGTGCGTTGCGAGTGGGCCCGCGATGCGCTTCGCGGGGACGACGCTTTCGAGATGAGGCTCACGCTCGTCCGCATAGGGGAGGAGGAGTTCCCCTACAGAGATGGTATGCATGCGCGCGCGTGCTCGCGCGTTCGAGTGTCACAGCGCGTGCGTGTCTCGCGTTTCCACATCTGCGCGCCAGCTCTCGCTGACGGGCTGTCTCTGCTCGCAAACCGTCGTGCAGACTGAGTGGGCACCGCGCACGCGTCAGGCGTCACTGGTACGCGACGCCGGGGCCGAACGGAGCGGCTTTCGCGCGCATGCGTGCGCTTGCGCGGCGCGCAGCGCGTTGCCGGTGCGGTGAAGTGCCGCGGCGCTGCTCGCGCCGCTCGGCCAGTGTTCACCTCCAACCGCTCTCGACATTACGAATTTGTAAAGCTTGGCGTGCGCCCGCCGGCAGCCGCGCGCGCGAGCTTGCTCGCTCGCTCGCACGCGCCCGCGCTCACTCGCTCTGCGACATCGTCTCCTGCTGTGCCTCAGAAGCCCAGCTTCAGCCACTGAGGGCCCCCCTTTCCGCTCTTTGTCTTTCTGAACAGCTTGCCGACCGGATTGTTGAACTTGGCGATGAGTTGCTCGATGGCGTCGCGACCGAGCGGCTGCAGGTCCTCGTCGGCGAGCGCGGCGTCGAATTCCTCGAAGCCGTTCTCCATGGCGCCCTCGAGCGTCTCCAGGCCGCGCTTGGCATCGCCCATCTGCGCGTGGCAGCACGCGGCGTTGTAAAGCGCGCTCTGCACTTCACCATCGCTCGCGCAGCGGTACTCGCGCGGCGACGACGCGAAGCGGGCCACGGCCGATCCCGGCAGCTCAAGTGCGGCCTCGAAGAGCGTCAGCGCGTTGGCGTAGTCGCCACGCTCGTACAGCTCGATGCCTGCCTCGATAGCGGCGCCCGTGGTGGTAGGACCCTCGCCGCCGGCGCCTCCCGCGGCTGCAGCGGCGCCAGCGGCGGTTGCGGCCTTTCTGGCGCGGCGCGCCTCCACCGGCGCCGTCGTGTCGCTTCCGAGCTCGAGGAATTCGCCCGAGCTGGACGCAGCGGGTGCCGCCGCCGCGCGGCCGCCTGGCATGGGGGGCTTGGGGGCAGCCTTGCCGCTGGGCATGGGGGGCTTGGGAGCAGCCGCGGCGCTGATGGCGGCGGGCGCCGCGGGCGCGCACGCACACGCGCGGGCCACCCGCCGCGCCAGCGCCGCGCCGCGCTGGCCCTGTGACCGAGGCGCGCGCGCACGCACGGCGGGAGGCCGTCCGGGGGGACGAGTTAGGGGTAGGGGGAACGAATAGGGTTTAATGTGCAGGGAATACGCGGACTCGACCGCGCGCGCGCCCGCCGCCGGCGCCTTCCTTTTCCCCCAGAATTTTCGGTGTTTTGTGTGCGAAACGAAAACGCCGAGTTTCTCTGCGCCGCCCTCGGCGGCGGAGGAGGTGCTGTACGCTCGCGCGAGCGCGGGCGCGCTCAGGCGGGCGGGGCGCTGGGGGCGCGCACGGGACAAGCGGGCGCGGGGGACGTGCCACAAGGGCGCGCGGCGGCGCTGGCGAAAGGTCACGGGCGAGCGGGCGCGGCGGGGCCATCGGGCGGGCGCGGGGCTCGGAGCGCC